>CM039138.1:15041459-15565864 GCA_022036555.1 Microstegium vimineum | reverse complement strand
TGGTCAAATCGACTGGCACGCGTCCGGATACCGAACTTTGGGTAATAGCCCTAGGTGTTCGCAGATCCTGACGCTTTTTGTGTCAACAATAGCCGTACTATTAAGAAGGGAAAACTCGTGTCGATTAGGGTTATCATGTTCCTCTAGGTTTGCATTGCATATCCATATAAAACAAACCTAAGTGACACAATCATGAACTAAAATCCATGAACTATATTTGTAAAAGGCTAACACAGGACTTAAGTGGTTGGAACACTTGGTGTTAGCACATGGAAGCATGGAGAAGAAGAGGTGGCTTGGTTTGCAACTCAGAAAGGCTCAGGACGCAGGGCAGAGGCCAACTGGACCATCAGAGATGACACCGGAGGCAAACGCTAAGGCTCGGCCTCTCTGGATAGGTGGTCCGGACACTGATATTGGTCCGGACGCTGACTCCGGTCGCGATTCCAGAGTCCTGCGCTCACTGGACTCCTCTGTTCTGTTGATCCGGACGCAAAGCATGGTCCGGACCATGGACACCGGACGCGGGTCCAGACACAGAAGAAACAAGGTCCAGACGCCACTGTTTGCACGCATTCAGAGGTGACACGTTGGCTTAGGAAAGAGGCACCAACGGCCAAATTCAAACGGAGGAGGGTCCGGACGCACATGCGATGGTCCGGACCCCCCATGAAAACAGCGTCCGAATGCCTACAGAAAAGCGTGGAAGAGGAGCAAAACGGCTAGTTGGTTTTGGGTTGCTATATAAGTGTTGTGGCCGGCTCCTAGGGCGCTCTCTTGCACCTCTCATTCATTTGACATACTTGTGCTTGCTTGAGATAGCCCCCAACTCACTCTCTTCACTCTTGTTGCATACTTGTGAGAGTTTGAGTGATCCAAGTGCTTTGATCATTGCATTGCATCTTAGTGACACTTTGTCATCGTCATCGCCGCGTGGTTTCTTGTTATTCTTGGTGTTTGCCAACACCTAGACGGCTTGGCGATTGAGGAGAAGCTTCGGCACGTGTTGGTGATTGTTCGTGGACAGCTTCATCATTGTGAGAGGGCTTGTGCCCACCTTGGCGGAGCGCCAAAGGGTAACTCTAGTGGATTGCTCGTGTCTTTGAGTTACTCTCATTTGGGTGGTTTCTTGTGGCGCCCGGGTAGTGGGCTTGGCTTGTGAATTGCCAATTAGCCACCGAAACACCATTTGAGTAGTCGACACAACGGGGACTAGCTTGGTGGCAACCAAGTGAACCTCGGGAGAAAAATCGATTGTCATCTTGTCTCCCAGCTATTCATTTGTATTCATTGTGATTGGCTCTCTACATTGACATCCTCCTATCACAAGGCATTGGTATATCAATCACCTTCTCTCTTGCATTTATATTCTTTCATATCTTGTCTAGTTAGCTTGCTAGTTAGCTTCTCTAGTAGTTGTTCTTACTAGTTTGGGCTAAGTTCTTTAGGTTCTTGCTATTGATTCTAAGCACTTAGCTAACTAGAATTGTATTGGATAGGTGGCTTTGCACCCCAAGTAGAGCTAGAGCAAAAAGCTTCGCTTTAGTGTTATCTAACCCTTTGCTCTAGTGATTTGTAGAATTTTTATTAGGCTATTCACCCCCCCCTCTAGCCATCTAGGACCTTTCAAGGGGGTAGACCGTGGGGGTGTTGGCGTTGGTGGCGTCGCGGTGGGCGACGGTGGCGGTAAAAGTAGATTTGGGCACGGTGAATGCGGTGGAGTGAATGGAGGTGGGATAGGTGAAGGGCTGAATGTGAAGGGGCCAGGCCCACTTTTAGCCACTAAAGGTGAAGGGGTGAATGTAAAGGGGCCAGCCCCACTGTCAGTCACTACAGGCCCATTGTCATTCTGAAGTTTCGGTTCTCGCCTACACGAGCAGCAGCACCCATCTCTCACCCGCCAAAACTGTTTTCAGCACGAAATTCTCATATTGCCTTAACCTACTTATTCACAAGACCAAGGACCATATAGTCATTTCATGAAGGACTATATGTATCTGAATCCACTCCGGCAGCCACTCCTCTCGGTCTCCGCCGCCACCTCCACTCCGCCACCTCCGGTCCAACGTTCAGCCGATAACCTCCAATCCGCCACCTCTGGTCAGACCTTCAGCCTCCACCTCCACTCCGCCGCCACCTCCTCCCACTTCCTCCTCTTCATCCCACTCCACCGCCACCTCTTCCCGAAACCTAGATCCACTGTCATTGGCCACTCCGACGGCCACTACCATTCTAGATCCATTCCAATGGAACCGAGAAGACAGAGACTGGTGTAGCTGCACGAGGATGCCTAAACGGCATGGTGTAGCAAAACGCTGGGGTGTAGCAAAACGCCATCTTGGCGAAATTCCCGCGAGCCCAGGTTCTGTCGAAATGCTTCCCTTTTAGCGTGTATTGAATTATTCTTCGTAAAAGCAATACATGTGAGATTATTGGGTTTAGATTTTAGTGTTTTCTTTTGCTATAAGATTTAGGTTTAGGGTTTAGAGCAGCGGCGGAGGTAGGAAATTTTTTCAGGTGTGGCAGATTTATAAAGGCCAAGCCTGTATAATATAATTATGATCTACGCAATAGCGCACTAGAACATTATATAAGTATGTATATTACTTTGGTATCAACAAATATCGCAGAAATTCATAACTGAAGCATTGACACTTGAAAATACCATAATAAACCAAGATTACATGGACTAAGTGAGACTAAGAGTTGTTTACAAATAGGAAACTATGAAAAGTTGCGGGACTTGAAAGTTGTGGAGAATAGAAGGGTCTTGGAGTCCTACGGTATCCGTGACTTGGCCGGTTCCCTTGGTGCTGCCATGGCAAATGCAAGTCCTGACAAGCTTGACAACAAACATTGTGAGGGGTCAGATTCATCCTTTCATCCTGGAGGTGATGAGGGGACAGACGATGGAAGTGATTCAACTAGCTTAGAAAAGGTCTTCTCTCATACTTGGATTGTGGGGGGGGTGGTGTCTTTCCATGCAGTATCTAATAATAGTTTATTCTCCTTGTGACATATTTTCATGCAATATCTAATAACAGATTATTCTCCTGTGCTCTAGGAAACTGACGTCAGCAGCAAGCATGGTCGACCATCGAAGAAGAAAGCCAAGATGCCTCCAGGTGGAACCAAAAGAGTGAGGGCAACTCGAGCCAGTGAGAAGATAACTCCTGGTGTTTTCACAAGGTCTGGGAAAAGTACACCACCACCCACCCACCTATGGATGAAGAACATTTGAATTTGCCAGCAGACCACCCACCCTCTATGGCACAAGACCAAGCCCAAGAAGAACATCCCCAAAGTCCTCATATGGACTTTTCAGTTTTTGATGAACCAATCAATGAAATTGAAGCTAAGGACAGTGAAGAGTTGGAGTTAGTTCCTGAAGGCAAGTAACATTTCCTGAATCCTACTTGATAATGTTAATGTAATCTGTAGCTTTTGTTGGACAACATGGTAATGTGTATACTTGTCTTGTAGGTCGACAACGTGCTCCAAGAAAATCAAGACCGCCAACAAAGGGCACACTGCTGGACAATTTGACAAAAGCATTGGATAGAAGACTACCAATTCAAATTGCTCCAGGGAAAAAAATGCCTGAGAAGCCTTTACAGGCTGCTAAGCTAGCATCAGAGGCTGGCATTGTCATTAGGTCCAGCGTGCCTATCCTACTCCATTGGAAAGAATACAAGAAGGATGAAGACAATCATGTGAATGAATTCATGGCTCAGTTAGCTGTAAGTATTTTTCTCTCACCCGTGGCAATTAGTTATCATAATAAGTTTAACAATTTGGGATCTATAATAAGTTTAACAATTTGGGATCTATAATAAGTTTAACTTTGTGTGTTTGATAAGGGTCGTAGAGGGTGGCCCGAGCCCAGCAGCTGCAGCGGCCCGTGTTTGGTTCCCTTGATTTTAATTGTTGGTTTTGATTTACTGATTTGGTGTAAACTATGAGATGAAAACTGGACTATGATGCAAGGTTATTAGAAATATGAGTTATCTATGATAAAATATGTTGTATTTCTTGCTATTTTTAGGATTGCCATCAAATCCATCCAAACCTCCTTTCTCTTGCAACTCCTTTAGGCTGCTGATAGAGAATGCATGGATTTGATGACAGTCCTGAACACAGCAAGAAAAATTCCGTTTGGAGTTAACTCATACCTGTGTAGCCAGCAATGACTAACTTTTATTGAATTTAAGCATCTAATTGTATTGTTGAGGCCTAGCTATTTTGAATCTAGCCTGTGATGTCCTTGTACCCGTTTCTATGTTGCTGATATAGCTTGATCTTTTGCCATGAAACTAAGCCATATAGTGGTAGCACCATAGATGAACTATGGTACTGCAGTTGTATGGCTGTGTTGCATCGACAAAGCTGAACTGTTACCATGTGTTAATGGTAATCTTATTTATGAACTCTTTGTATGGCCAATGTTTTTCAATTTTTTCATGACTCTTATGCACTATTATTTATGAACTTGCGAACACATGGTGGATAAGTACCCATGTATGTTTAGTTTTGATGATGAGTGATTGACCAACACGTGAGTGTTTCAGTTTGAGTGGCTTAACCTAACCTCTATGAAAGCAGAAATGTGTGCTTGTCTATCGGCTTGTGGTGTGCAGGTGCTATGCCTAGTGACAGTGGTCAATGGCGTGCAGAAGGTTGAGTAGAGGATTGCCATGCCGATGGACCGAGAGTGATGAAGGGCGGAAGCGGGGCTCGGACTAAGGGACCATGGGCGACGGAGGACTAGCTGTGGTGGTTAGTACTTGGCACCGGAGAGTGCGAGAAGACATGGAGGTAGACCGAGTCAGCCGAGTCAAGACGGTGGACGCGCGAGTCGAGCGGAGCCTCAGGGGACTCGGAGTCCAATCGAGTGAAGACAAGGTGGCTCGCATCGAGTGGGTTGGTGGTTTGGGCCTCAAAACCATCCGCGTCGGTTTCCGAGTTTGAGCTGCAAAACTCTGGGTTCGGTAGTTGAGCCCAAAGCTACCGGTGGCGGGTTTCCTGGGTTTGGGCCTCAAAACCTAGGCGGAGGTTCCGAGGAAGTAGGGATGGCACGTGGCGGAATCCTGGAGGTTCCGTCGAGGCGACGGCAACTCCCGACAGGAAGCGAGGCCATCCATTCAAATCGAGGGAGATATTTTCCAGAGCTTAGACTGCAATGCTTAGGCTAGGTAGTTCACTCAATGTATCTAGGGGGGTCTTTGGGAAATAGCCAAAGCCCCGTTAAATAGAGGATGAAGAGGTATCCTCATTCTCATCTCTTGCATTACTCTTTCTCCCACCTATTCCTAGGTTTTCTCTTCCCTAGCTTCTTCTTGCTTGAGATCCACTGAGTCACCGGTGTAAGAACTTGTGATTGTTGCGAGTAATCGGAGGCCGTAATCTCCGTAAGCCATGGTGGCTTCACTTTTGTGATCGTGTCCCCCATTTTGCTTGTGTTCTTCGTGTTTTGCTTTTGCTCTCTTTTTCCCGAGATGATTTCTCTTTGTAGGGAGTAGCTTTGTGAAATCCACTTGAACCAAGTAGTTCGTATTCGTGAGGAGCTTCTTTGCACTGAAGGAATTCTCCTCAAACCTCACAAGTGCGTAGATCGGGCGATTTCTTTGTGGCGTTCTTCGGTTTGCTCTATTCTCCCCCAAATCCGAGTGTTCTCGTTTATCCTCTCCAAATTGAGAGATGATTTCTTTGGGATAGCTCCCCAACTACACTAGGATCATATCTACAAAGTTTGGTTGCAGTTGGTGATCATTTGGTTGAGTTTTGAGAAGATTTGGTGGAGAAAAGTTTGTTTTCGCGAGGAACAGTATTCTCCTGTGAGCGTCGGACCACCTTCCCCGTAAGCTCCGGACCATAGCGAGTGGTCCGGTGGTCTTGACCTCTTCCATGTCAAGCAGCAAGGAGCGTCGGACCACCCTCCGGACCTCTCGGTTTTGAGCACCGGACCTTTGACGAGTGGTCCGGTGGCTCTGCTGAGGAAGACTTCCAAGCGTCGGACCACTCGGCTTAGTCCGACAGTGTAGTCCAACGACCTGATCCGGAGGTAGGTACCTTACTGGATGTCTTTGTGAGTGAGCACCGGACCAGTCTACCGTACCACCGGACTAGTCCGGAGCAGGTAATTCGGAGGCCGGGTGCTCACTGCACTTCTTTGTCTCGGTTTGGCCAAGCGTCGGACCATAGCACCGGACTACTTGCTATAGTCCGGTGGCTCTATCCCAACTAGTCTGGAGCCTCTGTTGGTGCTGTTTTTCCTCCGTTTCTTTCACGGTTTGTTTCTCCGAGTTCATGACTAGCTCCGATGTGTTCCTAGGACATCTCCTAGAACATCCACCCACTTGTGGGTCATGAGCCTAGTTCTTATTTGGGTTTTGTTTGGGACAAGGGTCAAGATCTCCCGAAAGGAATTTTTATTTGGCTCCCATTCACCCCCCCCTCTGGTCGCCGTTTCCGGTCCTTCAATTGGTATCAGAGCCGGTTAAGGATCAATCCACCTTACACGGTTCTTGATCCGCGGAGGCGAAATGGAGCGAGGTGCTGGTAAACCTCCCTACTTCGATGGAACAAATTTTTCCTATTGGAAGGTGCGCATGTCGGCTTACCTCCAAGGGCTTGACACAAAGTTTTGGGAGATTTGTGAGAATGAGAACTATGTGGTTCTTGAGGCTCGGATCACCGATGCCCAGGTTACGCAGCATGCATCTAATGCAAGAGCCCGTAGCATTCTCTTCTCTTGTCTGTCTCTTCCGGAGTTTGAGCGGGTTTCGAGTCTTACTACGGCACGGGAGATCCGGCAAACACTCTTGAGCTATCATGAGGGCAACCCTCAGATCAAGTCCAGACTCTTTGACACGTACCATAGAGAGTACGAGAACTTTGATCAGTTGGCCGGTGAATCTGTTGACGGGATGTTCACTCGCTTCCAATCTATCGTCAACAAGATGCGTGCTAATCGAGCCAACTTTCCTTATGATGATCATGAGATGGCTATCAAGCTTTTGCATGCTCTTGATCGGAAGGTGTGGGAGATGAAGGTGGCTGTCATCCAGGAGTCACCGGGCTATGATGCCCTGACCGTGGACGAGCTGTTCAGCAGGCTCAAGTCCTTGGAGATTGACTACCAGACCCGGGCCAAGCTTGAAAACCCGTCGAAACCATCTATGGCATTGGTTTCTGGCCCTGGCGGTACGTCTTCTTCCTCCTCTGGCCCTTCACACTCCTTTTTTCCTTTGTCTTTGATTTTTGTGATAGAGGAGCAAGTGGAGACTCTTGGAGATGATGAGCTGGCTTTGGTCATCACCAAGTTCTCACGGTTTCACAACAACCGTTTGAACCGTCGGCGTGGTGGCTCAGCCAAGGGGTGCTACCGTTGCGGTGATGAGGATCACTTCATCGCAAACTGCCCTAAGAAAACTGCGGACGACTTCACCAAGCGCAAGGACAAGCGCGAGCACCACTTCGAGGACAAGCACAAGCCCAAAGGCATCTACCACCGAAGGTCCTCCAAGAAGTTAATCGACAAGGTGAAGGCCTAGCACCGAGCCTTCCTCGCCTCCCTCAGCGATATCGATGCCTCCTCCGACGGAGGTGCTTCTTCAAGCGATGATGAGTCGAAGGGAGAGGTTGAGGACAAGTTCAATGGCCTATGCTTCTATGCCGACACCAAGCACGGTGGCTTTTGCACTATGGCGATTGAAAAAGGCAAGGTTGGCAAGCGCAAGGAAGGCCCCGACTACGACTCCGACACACCCGAGGTACCACCCACCGTCGAATCCCTCTCTCTTGAGATTGAGTCTCTGAACGACGCCTTGATGAGTCAAGATGCATTGCTCAAGCGTGCTGCTGTCAAGAGGAACGACTTTAAGGCGAAGTAACTTAGCGCGCTTCATGAGCTAGATTTTGCTAAGGTATCAGTGGTGGTTACCGAGGAGGTAGAGTGTGATGCTTGCGCCATTCACATGTCTGATCTTGTCACTCTCCAAGACAAGTATGGCACTCTACTTGAGGAGGTCAGTGAGCTGAAGGCTAGGCCTAGCTTACTTGGTGTGTGCAAGTCTTGCTTAGGCTTGCGTTCTAAGCTGCCACAGAGGGATGCTAAGATCACTGTGTTAGAGAAGGTCAGCTCAGATAGCACTAGAGAGTCGGATCACTTCGAGGCTTTGGAGCTTGAGATCGCGTCGTGCAGACGTGACAAGATGCAAACCGAGGAAGAAAACACATACCTTTGGTCCATCTTGAGCTGGGTGTCTTGTTGAGAGCCGTAGTTGGGGATGATGCTTAGCTAATGCAAAAGGGCTGGCAGCACAGGAGTAGGCTTTGCTATAGGTGGGAAGGATGATAGCATGTTTGGTAAGATTGGTGAGTGCAGTGGTTTGAGAAAGAATGAGAAACCAACCACAACTCCCAAACTTACCAAGATCACTCCACCTCAGCCTACCAACCCCTCTGAGTTTCCTGTGAGAGATGGTGTGTTTGAAGAGCCACCCAAAACCACTCCACAGAAGCATGTGTGGATTGCAAAACCAAACCATCTTCGCAACCCACTTGACACACTGCCAGACATCTCTAGTGATCCCCTTCCTAAGAAAGCTAGAGCCACCCAACCCAACAAGAGAGTGCCTACCAAGAGTGTGGTGAGGTACCATTGTGAGTATTGTGAGCGGGATGGGCACTTGGCTAAGTTTTGCTTTAGGAGGAAGAGAGATGATCGGAGGCAGGTTGAGTTGAACAACCGGGACATGTACCATCCACGAGTTGGGGTGCGTGAACCGGAAGTTCAGAGGCGCACTACTAGGCCTAGAGGTACAATGCCTCAAGGTGCTAGGCCTCAGGAGGTGAGACCACGCGGTGGTCGTGCCCGGCGGGGTACCGGTCGTGACCCATACGACTACGGGCCTCGTGCTTGTGGCTTCACTCCACCCTTCTTTAGCGGACCACGTTTTCCCCATCGTGGTGATCGCTATCCTCCCATGGTTCATGAGATGTTTGGTTTTTCGCCTAACCCTTTCTTTGGGCAAATGGGACAACACTGGTATCCTTCACACTTTACTAACCCCAGTGTTGGTCCGTTTGCTCACCCTATGTCTTTTTATTGATGTAGGAAGGAGGACTGGAGGAGACTTGGCTTGTTGATTCCGGATGTTCACGCCATATGACCGAAAGTGCCAAGTGGTTCTCCAGCCTCGACCCCGTGCGCCACACCGAGTACATTACATTCGGGGACAAGAGTAAAGGTAAGGTTGTCTCCCGGGGGTCCATCCGAGTGAACTCTTATTTTGTCCTCAAGGATGTTGCTTTGGTTGCGAATTTGCATTTTAACCTTCTCTCGGTTTCGCAACTCCTTGAAGACGGTTTTGAAGTGAGCTTTAAGCCAAACTTGTCTTGGATTTTGGACTCTCGTCGTGAGCTTGTTTGCCGGATTTTACCCTTCGGGAAGGTTTTTCGTGCGGATTTTACTATCTCTTCCAGACCTTCTTGTTGTCTTCTTGCCGGTTCTTCTTCCGAGCTTTGGAAGTGGCATAGGAGATTGGGACACTTGAGTTTTGACTTTCTTGCAAGGCTTAGCTCAATGGACCTTATCCAATGATTGCCAAAGCTAAAGTTTGAGAAGGATTTGGTTTGTCATCCTTGCAGGCATGACAAGATGGTTGCCGCTTCCCACCCTCCTGTGACTGAGGTCATGACCACTTGACCCGGCGAGCTCTTACACTTGGACACAGTTGGTCCAGCTCGGGTCAGGTCGGAAGGAGTGAAGTGGTATGTGGTTGTAGTCGTTGATGACTACTCGAGATACTATTGGGTGTTCTTTTTGGAGAGTAAGGATGAGGCTTTTCCACTTGTTCGAGATCTGATTTTGAGATTGCAAAATGAGCTACCTAAGAATTCCATAAGAGCTATCCGCGGTGACAATGGCACAGAATTCAAGAATGCTCACTTTGCAACTCTTTGTTCTCAGCAGAACAGTGTTGTTGAGCGCAAGAATCGGACCCTTGTTGAGATGGCCAGGACGATGCTCGATGAGCATAGGACTCCTAAGCGGTATTGGACTGAGGCACTCAGTTCTGCTTGCTATGTTTCCAATCGCATTTTTCTCCGAGCTTTCATGAAGAAGACTTCTTATGAGTTGCGATTTGGGAGACCACCCAAGGTAATTCACCTACGGGTGTTTGGGTGCAGGTGTTTCATCCTCAAAAAGGGCGGTAAGTTGGATAAATTTGAATCATGGTCTTCTAACGGTATCTTTCTTGGTTATTCTACTCACTCTCGTGCTTATTGTGCACTTAACCTTGAGACTAACCTAGTGATGGAGACTTGTGAGATTACCTTCTATGAAACTATGCCCTGTGTTTCCACTGCTTTTGAGCTTGCAGGTGATGATGAGGTGAACACTAGCATCTTTGTGGAGGAGGAGCAGGATGATACCGATTGGGGTGATCCCGAGCCGACTCCACCGGCTGCCCCCGTCGACCCTGCAACGTCCACTTTGGCTCACGGTCCCGATCCTACTACTTCCTCTACATGAGGCCGTTCGAGCAGCCTCCTCAGATGGTGCACGCTGCACCCGAGGGAGCTCCAGCTGCTGTTGAGGGGGAGGCCACTTCGTCCAGGTAGGCTCCCCGCCACATCCAGCGGCAGCACCCACCGGAGAACATGATCGGCGACATTGACCATCGAGTCACGCGGTCCAGGTCCTATATCTCTCACTTTGCTCATTCAACTTTTGTCGCTTCTTTTGAGCCCCGAGATGTTGGACACGCTTTGATGGATCTGGATTGGGTTAATGCCATGCATGAGGAGTTAGAAAACTTTGAGCAAAACCGCGTTTGGGTCTTAGTTCCTCCACCACCTAGTTGCCACCCTATAGGTACCAAATGGGTTTTCAAAAACAAACAAAGTGAGGATGGGGTGGTAGTGCGCAACAAGGCTAGGTTGGTAGCTCAAAGCTTTTGTCAAAAGGAGGGAATAGACTATGAGGAGACCTTTGCTCTCGTAGCTCGTTTAGAAGCAATTAGGATCCTTTTGGCTTTTGCAGCTTCTAAGGGTTTTAAACTTTTCCCAATGGACGTTAAAAGTGCTTTCTTAAATGGCTACATAGTGGAGGAAGTTTATGTTAAACAACCTCCCGGTTTTGAAAATCCAAAGTTTCCAAACCAGGGTTTTAATCTTCACAAAGCTTTGTATGGTTTCAAACAAGCACCTAGAGTGATGTAGCAGTTGATGTCAGCGGGGGATTGCCGATGGCAATAGAAGGAAGTTGCGGATTGAAGAGTCTGCCGATGGAAAGTTTCATCGAAGAGAAGACGTAAGGAAACTCGTGATTTCATACCAGTATTGTTATAGAAGTTTGAGTCCGACTCTTGCATGAGTCATTTATTTTCCTTAGAAATAGAGATGTCTGTTTCAGAAAATATTATTTGGGTCCGACTCCTGCGCGGGTCAGTTGTTTCCTTAAAAATAGGAGTTTTGTTTAGGAAAGGTACGAGTCGTGTCTGTCTACAACTCCTTTTGTTGGAGTATAAATATGTACCTAGGGATCGTGAGAGAAATCAATCATACATCAAACAAATCAATTACTCTTATTTACCTTTACTGCAATTTACCCTTTTATTGCATTAGCCTTAGTTTATCTACGAGTTCTTCAAGCTTCGACGGGCTGCATCTCCTCGAGCTCTGTCAAACCCTTGCAAGTTCCGGTGGGAGTAATCTGAGCTTTGACATCCGGGCGCATCGCTGTTCTCTCGTTCAGCTCTGCTCTAGTTATCTTGATTAAGTCTGAGGTCTTGACATCTGGGCGTATCGCCGTTGTCTTGTTTGGATCTTGATCTAGTTATCATCCTTGTCGATTAACTGGTCAAATCGACTGGCACACCTTTGGATATAGAATTCGGGTAATAGCCCAAGATGTTCGCAGATCCTGATGCTTTTTGTGTCAACACCTCTTTTGGCACACCCGGTGGGACCAATTATACATCTATCATGGGTGATCATACTGATGTCAATCAGAGGAACGTCATCGAAGTCTCCGAGGCCGATCTAAAAGATGATCAGAAACTGGCTATGGAGCGGGCTATGGAGGAGTACAAGCAATTATATCTGAAATCCTTCAGCCTGAGCAGGAGCGGCGAAGCCATCCAGAAGCAAGATCCGTCATTGCTACGGCAGGTCACGTTTGATGCCGACCCTGGTAAATTACAAGAGATGGTTAATTCTGCATTAAATCATATATTAATTAGCCAATCTAATGTGTTGTCCAATACTGTATACGATGTTGTCAAGCAAACATGTAAAGGACAGGCACCATATTATGTTGATCCGGCGTATCATCAACTCGGGTCGGCATCTGTTACGATCCCATCGGCGGTTCCAAGGGGGTTTTCACCACACATGAATCGATTTTCCGATGAGATCACGTCGCCAAGATCAAGCCTAGTAAATCTGGTGGCGTCAACAATGTCTGGACCTGTGACCAAGAATCAACAAATTTCCGCCAACTGGTGGGGATACAGTACACCTTCAGATTTATTTGCTGCTAATCCTAGATTGTCCCCAAGGCAAGATGCAGCATGGAAGGCTCTCGTGACATCGGTAGCACCCGTACCGCCGATGATCTCGGTGACGCATTATACTGCAACGCCTTCAAATATGCAGTTGCCATCAGGAGGACTCCAGATGGTGGTACACGAAGTGTCCTACGCGAGGCCATCGGCAAATTCTTGGCCGATGCAACAAGGCATGACAACTGTTAATCAGCCTGTATCGGCAATGACTGCTGAAGCTATGGTACCCGTAAATCAAGGCAATCATCCAAAGGTACAAGGGCAGCAAGCGCCAGCCGGTTATCAACCATCGGCAAGTCATATGCCAATGACGTCTAACGTAAGTTGGATCGGTCAATTACCAATTCAGCAGCAAGTTGTGCAGCCTGGATACCAAGTGGCAAGGGCTTCGCGGTATCATCCGTCGGCGAGTCTGCAAAGTAAGACATCGGTACCCAAGCCGATAAGTGTTATTTTACCGCAGTACTCGCAAGAGAATCTGCAGAATGAAATATCGGTACATCAGCCGATAAGTACTACTTCGCCGCAGTGCCCGCAAGTGAACACTCAAAATAAGACATTGGTATATCGATCGATGAATATAATGCCACAATACAACCCGGTAGGCATTGACAATTGCCCATCGGAAACTCAGCCGATGCATAATGTTCAACAATAGGTGACGCAACCTGGATGTCAAGTGGCGAGAGTCCAACACTACCACTTACCATCAGAATTATATGATGGTGTAGCGGCGTCCTAGCCAGTAAACCTTCCATCCTTACAATACATCCCGGTAGGCGTTCAGAATTATCCATCAGCAAATCGGCCGATGCATAATATTCCGCACACTGGTGTCGCAAATGTGTTGATGGCTTCGACTTATTCATCACAAAAACATGAAGAAGTATGTCAACCGGCTCAACCCGTTAACAACGAGCCTGTGCATCGGCAAGATCAAGATACCAAGGTTTTCAAGTCTAGTGAAAATTGGGATAAAGAGATGTCTTTGTTTAAGAAAAAGGAAGATTTCAGGTTGGATGAAGAACCAAGTATCAGCGTTGCTGAATTGGAAAGATTCACCTTTGATATCACAAAGGCCGATCAAGATGCTAAATCATTCGAGGCCAGGAAGACTTGGATTGAAAAGGCGTCCTTCGTTGAACAAGGGGGTTCTGAGTCAGATGAGAAGTTAAGTATCGGCGTTGTTAAATGGGTAAAAGATAAGAAGTCGGTACCTTGTCCGCTTGACTAGAAAGGGACCGAAAGATTCACCTTCGATATCACCAAGACCGATAGGATGTTCGACCTATTGCTTCAGGAAGGGCGAGTTAAGCTGGCACCTAACCAAGTAATTCCGTCGGCCAAAGAGCTCGAGAAAATCAGGTATTGCAAGTGGCACGACGCAACTTCGCACAATACTAATGACTGCGAAGTTTTTAGGCAGCAGTTGCAGTCGGGAATTGAGTCTGGATGGATTAAGTTTGAAAATGCTAAAACCCGGAAACCGATGAAGGTTGATCAGCACCCGTTTCCAAATAATATGGTGGAAACTAGTGGAGAGACTAAAGTGCTGACATCGGAAGTTGCCAGGAAGAATGCATCGGTAAATCCTGACCATCAAGTAGCGGAGCGTGATGTGAAAAACTTTGCCGATGGCAGAGAGGGTAAAAAAGTTGCCGATGAAAATGGCAATGCCAAGAGGGCTCCTGGTGTTATAATCACACATAGGCGGCCAAGACAATAGTATCGGCGATCGCAAGAAGAGCAATATCGGCAGCAAGAAGAAACAAGGCATCAAGAATGGTATCGACACAAAGATCATTGGAGGTGTCCTTTCTTTGTTCATTGCTGGGAGGAAGGCATGAAGTTGCTGACTGCTGATAATTGCCCTGAGTGCAATGGGTACTACCCTGCTGATCGGTCAGAAAAGAAGCCTTGCTTCGACGATCGGAAACCCAGATATGCCAGGTTACTTAGAGAAAAGAGATCAGCACATGATCGGTTGGGGGGCAAGCTCAGCGCACATGACAGGTTTGGCAAGCGTATTTGTCAGGAAAATCTTGAGGAGATGGCTGATGCAAGAGTGCCCGGTAAGGAGAGATTCTCCAGAGATCCAAACATAAGGAGTGGTGTCGGTACAAGCAGTGAGAAGCAACACCAGCCTGTTTGGAAAACCAAACTTCCTCAATGGTGCCCCAAGGGTCTTACAAAGACTCAAAGAAGGAGGATGCAGCGCGAGCGCCAAGAAGACTTGTGTCAAGATGGAAACTCTTCCAGAGAGAAGTCTTCAGAAAGGCGATGAAGGCCAAAGCGCAAAAATGAGAGTCCATCGGCAGGTGTCAATAGATTGCCGATAGTGTAACTAGGGTCGATGGCCTCAGACATTTTGGCTTGGGAGCAACACTTGGCAAGCCCTGGCGTTCCAACTGTTACACTTGGGGGCACCGGCAGGTTGAGTGAAGAGTTTGTGCATTAAGAGCTGCGCCGCCGGTGAATTTGTTGGCTACAAAAGGAAAAGGATTGTAAGAATGACTCTACCATGCTTATGTGCTAAGTGGTGCAGGCATTTTAGAGGAGATTGCTCCTTGGACCTTGTTCTTTGGTGGGTCTACATGCAAAGAAGGGGCGGGTATCGGCATTGTCTTAATTTCGCCCCATGGATGGAAATATGAAATTTCACGGCCGATTATTGCCACCTCAACAAACAATCAGGCTGAATACCAGGCTCTGCTAAATGAGTTGGAATTACTCAGGGAGGATATCAGCCGATTCGATAAGTCATGATGTCGGTGATGGTTGCCGATGACTAGGTGAAAGAATTTGCCGATGGTGATCTGGTGTGAAAATTGATTTTACCGATTGGGACTAAAAGTTCTAAGTTTGGAAAATGGTTTCCTAATTGGGAAGATCCGCTTCGGATAGATCAATCTGTTCCTGGCAATGCATATATTTTTGGAAACCATCGAAGGGGTTGTGTTTCCCAAAGCAATCAACGGTAAATGCTTGAAGAAACATTACCCTAGTATTTGGGTAAATGCATACAATGCTCGTTGGAATGCCGATGAAAGAAAATGCTACATAAGACATTGGTAAAAGGCATACTGACATTATATTACAAGCAAAATCGAGTATAAGTATTACACTTGCCGATACGGTGGATTACAACAGATTACAACAAGGATTGAATAGCTCATATCACACGTAGGCGAATTTGCTTTATTTCTTCCATCTCCTTGGCGTCGTCATCGACAGATCCTTCTATTGGTTTGATCTTTTTCTTCATCCGAAGGGCTTGACGTGCATCGGCATCTCTTTCTTGTTGTAAAGTTTGGATGGCGCCTGGAAGTTCAGTCTTCTGTTGATCGGCTGCGATCAAGGCTTCGTCAACCTGTTTCAGCTCTGCTAATAGTTGTTCCTTCCTTGCCGATAGATGGGCAATGTCTTTATCAAGCTCTGCACCAGAAGCTTCTAGGCGACCTATGTCCTTGTGTGTTTCATCGGCAGATCACTTGAATTGAAGCATTCTCTCTTTAAGTTCTGATTGAGCAGTTCTATCGGCTATACGACGAGAGAGCCTTTGATATTGGAGTTGCTTACTCTCAAGGAACGCTGCCTGGAAGAGTGTTTCTTCTATATCAGCAGATAGATGGCTTTGAATGTCTTTGAAAGCTATCTTTACTGTAGAGGAGTCTTGGACGAGGTGAAATGTGTCTTGTTGCAGTAAAGATAGCAATGCTTCGAGCTTGAGTTTAACTTCTGCCGATAGAGCTGGAGCAAAGCTTTCTTCGTCTTTGTCTTCATCGGGGAGGTTAACGGCAAAGGAGAACAAGCTATTCGTTGGAGCAGAACCTTCTTTGTCTTTGTTTTCATCGGGAAGGTTGACGGCGAAGGAAAATAAGCTGTCTGGAGAGTCTTGGGCCTGAAAAGAAGGAAATTAGAGTGTGCCGATCACAAGTTTATGTTGCGAGTTCTATGACATTGGCTTACCATATTGAAACGGATCTCTTGCCTGGGACTTGGGAAGGCAAATGGCATGGTGTCATCTTGAAGATCGGCAGCGGTTGCCGATGAACTTGCTTCCGTGGGAGGAGCGGTTGGTGCTGGTGGCGCTGTTGCTGGTGCTGCTTCTGCTGTGGCAGTTGACCTTTGCGGCGATGATGCTGTCCTCTGATCAGGAATTTCATCGGGTGTAGGTGCTGGTACTGATGCCGATGTTGTCTCTGTTGCTGCAGCTAGTTCCTGTGGAGTTGGTATCGTTGCCTGGTCGGGAGTTTCTTCCAAGGGTTGCTCGGGGATAGACACCGATGTCGGCTCTGGAGTTGGTACATCAAAGATTGGTGATGCAACTGGGGTTGATGGCACAGATGGGGTGGCACGCCTCAAGCGTTTCTTCTTTGGGGCAGCAGTTGGTGAGCCAGTGCGTTTCGGATGCGAAGCTTGGGGGCATCGGCAGCATGAGTTGGACACGATTGTACGTTCGGAGCAGCTGCCGATGACCTCGTTGCCTGTAAAAATATTTTGTGCAAGTTTAGTGAAGTAAATATTGCCGATGAAAGTTTGATCGATATAATTGAAATAAAAGCTTACTGCAAAAGCTCGCGCCAAGATGGCAGCAGCAGCCGATGGAGTAGTAATAGTCTTTGCAGGTGTCGGCTTAGGCTTGAGGGTAACCTTAGGTACCCTTTGAGTTGTGAAGGCAGCCAATGTAGGAGCCTTGTTGCCGATGATTGATGTGGGGCTCATTATTCGAAGATTAAAGTGTTTGCCGCTTTTGCTCGTTCGCGGGATTGGATCATTAACCTGTTAAAAAGAAGGTCAGATACCGATAGTAGAAAATAATGAGAAATGCATTAGAATTAAGAACTTACTGCATCATCGAGAATGATGTGATCGGCGTCGATCAAATGCCGATAGTAGTGCGATGATTTGGCGAACAGTTGGTTTCTCCATTCTTTCCAGCAAGATTTGTATAACTCTGTCATAAAAGATGTTGGTCTCTAGGATGATAAGTCGATGTTTGATGTATCGGCATGGGGAGAAAGGTTGACAATCCTGTTCCAATCCATGGCACTGGAGATAATTTCTCTTGGCTTTATTACATTGGCGAAGCTGAGTTTGATCGGTAATTGGCCGAATGCCAGCTGCTTTGCTGGTGCCGATGGATAATAGAACTCATAAGATGGAGGAGAGTTCTTCCCGGTTCCAAAGATGTTGACTGGAATGGCTCGGGGAACGATGCTGGCCTTCATGATTGTTTCATTCTGTGGCACGTTCCAATCGGTAACGATGAATAATAACAGGAATTGGTTGTTCTCGTCAACATAAGGCCACCAAAGCCGTTCTGCGACGGGAATTCCATTGTAAAGCTTTTGGAAGAACCTACCAAATTGATCTGCATTGGCATCGGTTCCTGGTAGCACTATGATAGCCTCCCCAAAGTTGAGTGGGGAACGGGTTGCCGATTCATCATCATCAAATACATAGTCCTCCGATATATCCCTTGGAAACTGCTGACTGAATAAGTCAAATTGGAGGACCTTGTACATGTGTGCGTTCAACCACATATTTATAAACCACCAAGGACCTCCAAGGTTGCCGATGGACTCACCTAGCAACAGCTTCTTGGATACTTGGTGCAGAAGGTGGTATACGGATCCAAGGAGGTATCGGCCAAGAGGAAGTCTTGCTCCATCAGCTAGAAGCTCTACTCGGGAAGGTACATGGTGGTAGGTCCAACTGTTCTGCCACAGAAGATAAATTTTTCAAACCACATATTCAAGAAAGTGGCGTGCTCCCTCTAACCTACCGATCCAGTCTTTTGGTTTTCTCTGATGTATCCGGTCCAACCGCCGATATTGCGTGTGTTCACTTTGTATTCGGCTTTTCTACCAAAGAGGTTGGAGGGATCGGCGGAAGAGACATCAAGGCTGGTAAGCATATGCACATCGGCAAGAGTGGGAGTAGCTGGTCCGTGCCTGAACAGAAAGGCATTCATTGTATCGGACCAGAAATAAGAAGCAGCAATCATCATATTCTCATTCTTCGCCATATCGGCAATGGAGAGTCTAATGCACTGATCTAAGTTGCGCTCTACCCAGTAAACTTGTTGTGATCTGATTATTCTAAGGGACCAGTTCTTCCATCCCTTGGTGGGTTTGGGCCATGAACGGAAAGCATCTTTCCACAACCCTAGACTAAAGCACTCAGATCTGAAAGGGATGCGATTGGTTTCTGCGTTGATCAGATTGGTGGGATCGGTGTTTCCCATTGGACCTAAGCAGTTAAAATTGGATTGCTCAATGGGGATTACTACCCTGTTGTACATTTCCTAGGTTTCGGGAAAAGATAAAAAGGGGGGAAAAGGATTACAAAATTGATACGGAAGAGGTATTTGCAGAAGATGAAATGAGAAGGGAGCGGATTTACCTTGGGAACGTCGAAGTGGATCGCCATTGAAGCTGGGGAAGTCCTTGCGATTCGTATTCTGCTAGAAGAAGACGCCGCTGCTTGTTGCTACAGGACTGTTCTTCGGAGCCGCCGCCGAGGTTGATGATGAAGGTAGATGAAAGTGAACGTAGGCTCAGGATGAAAAACAGATTGGATGGTGGTGACTTTTATAAGCCTGGTCGGGGGTATTTTGGAATTTTCTTCGCACTAAGCAGGAATGTGGGAGGGTATGCAATAGGTATGTGCGGCAGTCGAGGAGATATGATTGGGCTTACAACTGTTCATGCTGCAGTCGCGGAATTTTGTTGATAAATTGCGATTTTTACGCGCGGTAATCGAGGAGGTCATGCAATTATCTTGGAGGGAAGGTTACAATAGAGAAAATTTTGGCGCGTAAAGTATTCTACACTCCGAAATTGGGGGGCATGTGTTGACACCGTTTTTTGGCGCGTGTCAAATGAGCTAAGACTTGCATTGATCGGTAGCCATTTTCTATCAGCATCAGAAGATCATCGGTTAATGTTACCGATGAGAGTGAATGCTGCGAAAGTGATAAGTTTGTTGCCGATGGAAGCTGGACAATTCTTACCGATAAGAGTGAATTGGTAAAGACAAGTTTCCAATGGAGGTGAAGAGTTGACGATGCCGATTGGAAGGTATTACCGATAAGGAGATGATGCCGATGGGCACAGGGTGATGTAGCAGTTGACGTCAGCGGGGGATTGCCGATGGCAATAGAAGGAAGTTGCGGATTGAAGAGTCTACCGATGGAAAGTTTCATCGAAGAGAAGACGTAAGGAAACTGGTGATTTCATACCAGTATTGTTATAGAAGTTTGAGTCCGACTCTTGCATGAGTCATTTATTTTCCTTAGAAATAGAGATGTCTATTTAGGAAAATATTATTTGGGTCCGACTCCTGCGCGGGTCAGTTGTTTACTTAAAAATAGAAGTTTTGTTTAGTAAAGGTACGAGTCGTGTCTGTCTACAACTCCTTTTGTTGGAGTATAAATATGTACCTAGGGATCGTGAGAGAAATCAATCATACATCAAACAAATCAATTACTCTTATTAACCTTTACTGCAATTTACCCTTTTATTGCATTAGCCTTAGTTTATCTACGAGTTCTTCAAGCTTCGACGGGCTGCATCTCCTCGATCTCTGTCAAACCCTTGCAAGTTCCGGTGGGAGTAATCTGAGCTTTGACATCCGGGCGCATCGCTGTTGTCTCGTTCAGCTCTGCTCTAGTTATCTTGATTAAGTCTGAGGTCTTGACATCTGGGCGTATCGCCGTTGTCTTGTTTGGATCTTGATCTAGTTATCGTCCTTTTCGATTAACTGGTCAAATCGACTGGCACACCTTTGGATATCGAATTCGGGTAATAACCCGAGGTGTTCGCAGATCCTGACGCTTTTTGTGTCAACAGGATGATATCATCTTTGGTGGTTCTTCTCATGCTCTTGTTGCCAAGTTTGCAGATCTTATGAACAGGGAATTTGAGATGAGCATGATGGGAGAGTTGACTTTCTTTCTAGGGTTGCAAATCAAGCAAACCCGAGAAGGGACGTTCGTGCACCAAGGCAAGTACACGAAGGATATCTTGAAGAAGTTTGACATGGATGACGCAAAGCCTCTTTCGACGCCCATGTCGACTATGACTGCCTTGGATGCGGACGAGGAAGGAGAGGCGGTGGACTAGACGGAGTACCGCAGCATGATCGGGTCGCTTCTGTACCTGACGGCGACCCGGCCGGACATTCAGTTCGCTGTCTGCCTGTGTGCTCGCTTTCAGGCATCCCCACGGACTTCGCACAAGCAGGCGGTGAAACACATCATGAGGTACTTACGCTTCACTCCCAAATTTGGTTTTTGGTTTTCTACCTCTTCCTCTCTTGTGCTTTGTGGTTACTCTGACGTTGACTTTGCTGGATGCCGTCTTGATCGGAAGTCCACTTCTGGGACTTGCCAGTTTCTCGGGTCTTCTTTGGTTTCTTGGTCTTCTCGCAAGCAATCTAGCGTGGCACAGTCGACGTGCGAAGCTGAGTACGTTGCCGCGGCTAGTTGTTGCTCTCAGTTGCTTTGGATGATTGCCACTTTGAGAGATTTTGGTCTTGAGCTTACTAAGGTGCCTCTGCTTTGTGATAGCACGAGTGCAATTAGTGTGGCTAAAAATCTTGTGCTTCATTCGAAGACCAAGCACATTGAGGTCCGCTTTCACTTTTTGTGTGATCACTACGAGAAGGGCGACATTGACCTCCGGCATGTCGAGACCCAAACCTAGCTTGCGGATATTCTCACTAAGCCTTTGGATCAAGCTGCGTTTTCTCGCCTTCGGGGTGAGTTGGGTGTTTGCTTTCCTTTTTATAGGAGGAAAGTTTTGTGTTTCATAGTTCTTTTTGGTTCTTTTTGTCTTTTCTTTGTCTTTCTTCTCTTTTGGTGTCTTGTTAGTGTTAGTGGTGTCAATGCATTTTGCATCTCATTTGCATTTGTGACAGTTCATTTTAAGCTTCATATCTATAGCCGATATAATGAATCTATGCTTTGTTTGAGGTGTTTTATGTGTCTATGGTGGTCTCTAACTTAGACTCTTTTTGATCTTTATGATATGCAATAGAGCTAAGTTAGAAAAACTTTAAAACTGAATTTAAATTCCCCATGTCACCTCTGAAATGGCACTAGCATGTGTAGGCTTTTGAAGATCCTTCTTAGCTGCCTTGTATATAGCTTGTAACTATGACTCTTCTTTGTTTCATTCACTACCGTTGAGCACCATGATTAATATCTAAGATGAAATTGCTCTCTGTTTTGTGAATTGGAAAGATCGAGTTGGGTCTGCATTGTGAGCAGTTCACCGTGTGTTCGAGACTGCTTCCCATATGGGTTGATACTTGAGCGGGGTCGTGTATGACCAAAACCGGTGTGTCAAGTTCTTTGACTTCGCCCGGTTGGTAAGCAGTGGCGTCACTTTCCAGACAACCACTCGCATATAACTTAAATGTGCCTAATACTGAAAATTGGCTGCAAAACTCTGAAATTTGAAAAATTCATTCAGTTGGGTCAATGGCTTGTTGTATGAACTTTGCTAAGGGATAGTTTTACTTGCTATACATGAGATTGCTTTGAGATAGATCCTATCTTGTTTGCCATATCTAGCTGTCTCTAGGAAGTGATACCCTTTCTCTGCTCTCACATGATATGCTCTCTAAAATAGCTTCTAAAGTGATCTTAAGCTCAACTTGAGTCTTTGTTGGGCCCGTAGAGCTTTTCCTATTCTCATAGGATCACATCACTTAGAGCATCTATTCATTGTCTTAGCTCTAAGTATGAAGCTTTTGCACTCATTTTGCACTTCATGGCATTTGTAGCCGTATCTTGAGTTGTTGACGTTTGATGAGCTACATGTGTCAACAAGCGGGGGAGATGTGCATTTCATTCCATTTTCAGCCATCTACTTTCAAAGGGGGAGCAAATGTGTTTTTTGAGCTTAATTGGTATCTTTTTGACTTGGCTCTTTTCACCCCTTCTTGGTATCTGGAGAGTGCTTCTCTTAGTTTGGTATCTTGCTCAGGGGGAGCTTTTGCTAGATGTGTTGAGCCTTTGCCTCTTCTGGAGGGTCTAGCTTGCTTTGTTGGCTCTAATAGGTTTCGATTGCTTCCCTAGCATTAGGGGACGTAAGTGGTTTCAATTGGTATCTTTTGAGCTCCCCTAGTTTTTAAATTGGAAGTCTGGGTTTTGAGAGTTGTGTTTGGTATCTTGGACTTGCTAGCGGTGTTGAGCCCGTTTTCTGCCTCTTCTTGAGAGCTAGTTTTGTTTTGCTTGGTTGCGTCGATTCGTTGCCCATGTGCTTTTGTTTGGCTTCAATAAGTGGCTTTGTCATGAGGTGTTTTTGAGGATGCTTTTTAATTGGTATCGTGTTTGCTTCTCTCAAGTGACCCCGTTTTGGCTTTCTTAGGTTTTTGGTCATTTGGAGAGCTTTACTTTGTGGCTCAAATCTGAAATGCACTTGTGTTGACAATGCACTCATCAAGGGGGAGATTGCGAACACATGGTGGATAAGTACCCATGTATGTTCAGCTTTATGATGAGTGATCGTCCAACACGTGAGTGCTTCAGTTTGAAAGCAGAAACATGTACTTGTCAATCGGCTTGTGGTGTGTAGGTGCTATGCCTAGTGACAGTGGTCAATGGCGTGGAGAAGGTCGAGTAGAGGCTTGTCGATGGACTGAGAGCGGTGAAGGGCGGAAGCGGGGCTCGGACTGAGGGACCATGGGCGCCGGCGGACTAGCTGTGGTGGCTAGTACTTGGCACCGGCGAGTGCGAGAAGACATGGAAGTAGACTGAGCCGGCCGAGTCAATACGGTGGACACGCGAGTCGAGCGGAGGCTCAGGGGACTCGGAGTCCGACCGGGCGAAGACAAGGTGGCTCGCGTGGAGTGGTTTGGTGGTTTGGGCCTCAAAACCATCCGCGTTGGTTTCCGAGTTTGGGCCGCAAAACTCGGGGTTCGGTAGTTGAGCCCAAAGCTACCGGTGGCTGGTTTCCTGGGTTTGGGCCTCAAAACCTAGGCGGAGCTTCCGAGGAAGCAGGGATGGCACGTGGCGGAATCCTGGAGGTTGCGTCGAGGCGACGGCAACTCCCAGCAGGAAGCGGGGCCGTCCATTCAAATCAAGGGAGATATTTTCCAGAGCTTGGACTGCAATGCTTAGGCTAGGTAGTTCACTCAATGTATCTAGGGGGGTCTTTGGGAAATAGCCAAAGCCCCATTAAATAGAGGATGAAGGGGTATCCTCATTCTCATCTCTTGCATTACTCTTTCTCCCACGTATTCCTGGGTTTTCCCTTCCCTAGCTTCTTCTTACTTGAGATCCATCGAGTCACCGGTGTAAGAACTTGTGATTGTTGCGAGGAATCGGAGGCCGTAATCTCCGTAAGCCATGGTGGCTTCGCTTTTCTGATCGTGTCCCCCGTTTTGCTTGTGTTCTCCGTGTTTTTCTTTTGCTCTCTCTTTTTCCTGAGATGATTTCTCTTTGTAGGGAGTAGCTTTGCGAAATCCACTTGAACCAAGTTGTTCGTATTCGTGAGGAGCTTCTTTGCACTGAAGGAATTCTCCTCAAACCTCACGAGTGCGTAGATCGGGCGATTTCTTTGTGGCGTTCTTTGTTTTGCTCTATTCTCCCCCAAATCCGAGTGTTCTCGTTTATCCTCTCCAAATTGAGCAATGATTTCTTTGGGATAGCTCCCCAACTGCACTAGGATCATATCTACAAAGTTTGGTTGCAGTTGGTGATCATTTGGTTGAGTTTTGAGAAGATTTGGTGCAGAAAAGTTTGTTTTCGCGAGGAACAGTTTTCTCCTGTGAGTGTCGGACCACCTTCCCCGTAAGCTCCGGACCATAGCGAGTGGTCCGGTGGTCTTGACCTCTTCCGTGTCAAGCAGCAAGGAGCGTCGGACCACCCTCCGGACCTTTGACGAGTGGTCCAGTGGCTCTGCTGAGGAAGTCTTCCAAGCGTCGGACCACTCGGCTTAGTCCGACGGTGTAGTCCGACGACCTGGTCCGGAGGTAGGTAGCTTACTGGATGTCTTTGTGAGTGAGCACCGGACCAGTCTACCGTACCACCAGACTAGTCTGGAGTAGGTAGTCCGGAGGCCGGGTGCTCACCGCACTTCTCTATCTCGGTTTGGCCAAGCGTCGGACCATAGCACCGGACTACTTGCTATAGTCCGGTGTCTGTGTCCCAACTAGTCCGGAGCCTCTGTTGGTGTTGTTTTTCCTCCGTTTCTTTCGCGGTTTGTTTCTCAGAGTTCGTGACTAGCTCCATTGTGTTCCTAGGACATCTCCTAGAACATCCACCCACTTGTGAGTCGTGAGCCTAGTTCTTCTTTGGGTTGTGTTTGGGACAAGGGTCAAAATCTTCCGAAAGGAATTTTTATTTGGCTCCCATTCACCCCCCTCTGGTCGCCATTTCCGGTCCTTCAGAACTCTTTGTATGGCTGTGTTGCATGGACAAAGCTTGTACACATCCTTTTAGTAGCAAGACCATCATATACCTCCTGATATGTGATCGCAATAGGCCTATGATGCAAACTTATTGAAAATATGAGGTGGCTACGATCAAATATGTGGTTTTTCTTGTTGCTTTTAGGACTGTCATCAAATCCATCCGAACCATCCATTCTCTTGCAACTACTTTAGGCTGGTGCTAGAGAATGGATGGACAGAAGGATTCCATGGTTGTCTTGTATTTGGATTGGTATTTGTGTTGAGTTTATTTGGGGTTAAATCATACCTGTGTAGCCACCAATGACTAACTTTTATTGAATTTAGACACCAAATTCTATAGCTAAGGCCTACCTATTTTCAATCTAGCCTGTGATGTCCTTGTACCCATTTCAGTGTTGCTGATACTGTTTGATCTTTTGCCATGAAACTTAGCCATACACTGGTAGCACCATAGATTAACTATGGTACTGTAGTTGTATGGTTGTGTTTTATGGAGAAAGCTGAACTGGTCAGCACAATTGATAAGCTAAGCTGAGGCCATACATGTTGAATTTTAGAAAATGAGCACTCGCTATGTTATAATGCCTATTTTCTCGCACCACCTGCTCCCCCTTGTGGTCAATGATGCAAATGACAACTAATCTGAGGTGGACTTTTATGTTACTCTCATGTTTGTCATCAAATCATGGAACACATTCATACCCAAGTCACTTGGGTATTGACGTGTCCCATGGTTCCATGGCTACCATGATCTTGTGCTAGCTTGTATTGTTACTTGTTGCCACCAATGATGATTAGCATATAGTCCTGTTCTTTGGGACATGTTAGCTGAGACAATTTGTTCATTCCTGTTTGGGCTATGCCAATGATGATGAGCTTTGCCAGGTTTATTGATCTCCCCCTTGTAGTCAATGATGCAAATGAATAATAATCTGAGGTGGAATTTTATGTTACTCTCATGTTTGTCATCAAATCGTGCGATACATCCATACCCAAGTCACATGGATATGGATGTGCCCCACGGTTCCATGGCTACCATGATCTTGTGCAAGCTTGTATTTTTACTTGTTCCCACCAATGATGATTAACATATTAGCTGAGGCATTTGTTTCTTCCAGTTTCGGTTATGCCAATGATGATGAACTTTGCTAGGTATATTGTTGGCTTTTATGGATGTCTCACATGGCTCCATGCTGGTAATGATGTTTCTTAGCCACACTTAAGCCTAATCCTCTTTGAGCTCCAAGTCCAAGCACTTACACAAAAGGCAGTTCTATCTGAGGCAAATCTGTTGTACTATACCTTTTTTGTAACTAAGTATGATAGTTGCCTTGTTTTTTGAGAGGAACATGGCTCCCATCAGTTCCTAACAACCAATCACCCCATCAGTTGCTAATAGCTAAATCTCATGGTCGTTGGACTTTTACAGACAAGCTTGGAAGTTGATGGTAAAGATGACCCAACAAAGAAAGCCTGTACCAATCTACTCCAATCTGGGGTACGCTAGACTAGATATATGTTGAAGAAGAAGTACTTCACTGGTATACCGGCTGATCAAGTCTGTACTACTTCTCCTGTTTCGACTATGACTGATGAAGAGTGGCAAGAACTCACGGCCAAGTGGTCTAGCACAAGAGCGTAGGTACATTGTGTTGTGTCACATCACAACTTCTCTGTTCTTTCTATTTTGTCTGCAACTTACAAGTCTTCCTTTCAGGAAGTAGCTAAGAAGAACAAGGACAATCGTTCCAAGGTCAAGCACCATTAGTCCACGGGGTCTCACAGCTATGTCTTGCAGTTGTACAAATATGTAAGGGCTCAGAAACTGACATTACACATTTTTTGTTTCTGTTTGTGGACATGAAAGGTAATTTTTATGAACTTTCTAAAACTAAATAAAGCGTGAGAAAAACAATGTCACTTTAGACGATGCAATGGAGATATTCAAGGTATTACATACCAGCAGGACGAAGGGTATGATTGATCAAGTCAAGGAGACAGTGGTAAGTCTGTACACATCATTGTTGGATATGTTGATTAGTACATGTCAATTTATATTCATAATTGGTTATTGGATGGGATTAACACATTGGTTGTGTGCTACTTAAAACACTAAATGTGTCGAGGCAATTTAATGTAATTTCAGCTCAAGTTGTATGATGATTTTCATATTTGTGGTTATATCCTTGCTGCAATGGGAAGTTATTGGATAGGATGTTCACATCTTTAAAGTGTCATGACAAGTTAATGTAAATTTAGCTGTAGTGCTCACACACAAACAATTTTATCTGATAATTTCCATACATTTGCTTGGAATATGAATTCTCTGATGATTTACATATCTTTGCTTGTAACTTAGATTTTGTATAATGAACTTATCGATTTTGCATCTTTGTACTATAGGCTGCCATGGAAAATATGTTAGCTGAACCTGCTCAAGGTTTAGAGACTCCAAGATCTAGTACTGAAGTTGTTTCCAAGGTCCTATCTCAAACCAGTGTTGCTTCTACATTCCGGAAGAATGTTGGTCTTCAAACCAGCAAGAAGATCAGCTGCATTAGCTACAAGAGAAGTGCAACTTCGGGAGCAGCTAAATGAAGAGAAGGCACAAGCTGATCTTCTTGAACAAGAACTGGACACCCTAAAGAAGAAAGGTCAAGAAACAGAAGAAACATTGTCGAAGACCCAAGAACAGGTGCTCAGGAACCAGCAAGAGATGGAGGAGTTCAAGAAGAAACAAGAAGCCAATGATCAGATGCTTAAGGCCATCTTGAACCTCAGCTCAGGTAATAGAGCTACTTAGTTCCTTTGTTCCTTCTTGCTGGGCTCCTCTTACAGCGCTTGTGGACTTTGCGGATTGTCCGTCGTCGCTTGTGAACTTGTGTACTATCGGATTGAAGTTATTTGGGTGGTGAAACAATAATGACTAAGTTTCAACTTGGGGTTCCGATGTGTTTGGGAACCTCGTTGTATTATAAACATTCAATTTGTGATGTATGAACCAGTTTTGTGGAATAATATTTGTGTTGTATGAATCAGTTTGTTCTTGTGAACTATTCTGGATTGATTTGCTTATGAGTGGGCATGAATGTGACCAAAATCAGTGACACATCTGTCATTTTTTATGACGAAAACCGTCATTAGGTGAAAACCACGTGTCCACCTCACAGAGATACACGTGTCAATATCTGTGGGTAACACGTGGCAACGCCACAACATTGCACATGTCAGCGTCGTAGCGCACCACGTGTCGCACTCAGAGACAAACGTGTGTCGAACTCACAGCGTGACACGTGGCAACCTCACTGCGTGACACATGGCAACCTAACTGCGTGACACGTGGCAACCTCATAGTGCGACACGTGGTAGTCCCTAAGCGACACATGTGGCCAACACAGAAAGAAACACGTGTCGAACTCACAGCGTGACACGTGGCAACCTCAAAACATCACACGTGGCAATCCTCGCAGCGTGACACATGGCAGTCCCTAAGCGGGACACGTGTCCTTGTCTTAGCGAACCACGTGGCCAACATAGAGAGAAACACGTGGCAAACTCACAGGTTACCACATGGCAACCTCACAGCATGACACGTGTCGACCTATGCAGCATACACGTGTACTCTGAACGTCGGCGAAAATAGATCTGTGACGGTGTAAAAATTGTCCTAGGTGAAATGCTATCTATGATGAAAATTTTAAAATCGTCACTATTTTATATCTATGACGTGACAAAGATGACAAACAGAATTTGGTCATAAACTCATCATAGAAATGTGTCCATGACGTTTTTGGGATTTACCATGACAAAAGTAGAGCGTCATGGATGTGAAATTTTCTTGTAGTGAACCCCATCCAACACTCAAGGACAAAGCACATAGATGTGAGACATCATTTCATAAGAGATCATCAACAAAAGGGTGACATTTACATTGACAATGTGGGCACCAATGATCTATTAGCCGACATATTCACCAAGCCACTTGATGAGAAGAGGTTTTGCAAGTTAAGGAATGAGTTGAATATCTTGGATTTCTCCAACATGAGTTGATGCACCCCCACTTATATGACATGACTCTACTCCGAGATAGCAAGGTACAATTGGTTGACATGTGCATTCATCCTTTGTTAGACTTGTGTAGAACATATAGACATCACTCACTTAAGCTCATTCATGAAAAACAAAATGTTTTAGATGTACGTATGGTATCACTATTGCTTCTATGCCTTGATTGATCTAGTGGTAGCATATGACATGTTAATAAGCTTGCAACCTCATATGTTTAGTATAGAATATTTGTTCTTGTATTTAACCAACATGGATAAGATAACCATTGCAACATGTGTGAACAAGCTTGTCCATGGTTTAAACCGTGTTAAATATGTAGGACAAGTAATCTAGAGTAAACTTAATTTGATAATCACACATCATTTTCTAAATTGACTTGATGAAACTTTAACTAAGTAGTCCCTTTGTGGTAATATGTGACAAAGGGGGAGAATATTGTGATATAAAATATGGAATAAGATAAAATATGGAATATGAAGGGAGATGACAAAGGGGGAGAGGTTTTTGAAAGTGAAAAATAACAATTTGAGCACAGAAGTAGGGGGAGCAAGCCTATGAACAAGTTGTTGCATTTGGAGATGCATTCACTCATATGCTTGCTTGCATTTTTTTTAATTCAAATAACTTGCTTGTGTGGTACATGCCTAGTAATAATCTTGAATGATGTTTTTATCACTAGCATGTATAGGTGTTAGCTAGTGCCCATAGAATATCTTGTGTATTTTCAATTGGTATCGAGCTAACCATGTTGCTAAGGGATGTATGAATGACGCACTCTCGATTGGTATCACGCTTCAAAGGTCCATTTCTTATACCTTAGCCTCATGTCATAGTTTGCTAGTTGTTCACCACTCCAAATTTCACTATCCAAGCATATGTGCAAAGCTTTGACTCATATTCATAGAAGTGTACATACGTAGGGGGGTAAACACTATCGAACCAACTTTGAAATGATTGTCCACTCTCTTTCATGATATATTGCATGGACAAGAACTTAAGGTTAAAATCAAAGTCATATTTCATATCTTTATATTGGGTTGTCGTAAATTACCAAAAAGGGGGATATTGAGAGATCTCTAGTGGTTTTGCTAATTGATGAAACCTAAGTACTAACCTAGCTCTAAGTGTTTGAGCAGGATTAGTACCAAAGATGATGACAAGTGGTGGAGCAAGCAAGGTGGCTAGGAGGAAGGGCCACAAGTGGTTAGAAGAACAATTGCAAAGCTCACACTTGGAGAAGGTGACAAATGGAGAAACCATAAGCTAAAATAGGCGAAGGTATAAGCTAGGGATTTTCTTTTGTGATCAAGACACCTAGTGGGTGTGATCACATTTAGGATAAGTAATCATACTATAAAGAGGGGAATATGGTATGTGGTTACAAGTGTCAACTGCCATTAGGTGAATCGAGTCACGCATTGTATTTTAACCTAATGAGCAACCCTTGGCAAACTTGATAAAATATGCTAAAACACGAGCACAAGTAGTGGAACACTTGGTGATATTACATGTGAACAAGGGGAGAAATTAGAAGTGAATTCTAACTTGTCTAAGGGCTCCATACCAGTTGCTCAGGGGAGCTCGGGACCATACGTGGTACTCCGGAGGCTTACCCTAGCCCTGGTCGCTTCACTGAAAGCTCCGAACCAAACAACCGAAGGAGCGTCGGACCAATCTCCATTGGTCCGGTGGCTCAGACTTGGTAGTCAACAGGTGCTAGACCTCCGGACTAGAGTCCAAAGCCTGGGAGCTTACTGTATTCCATTGAAAAAAGTTGACAAAACGCCGGACCAGGAGGCTCCGGACTATGGTAAGTGGTCCGGAGGTCAGCAGTTCTGCACCAACGGTCAAATTCAAATGATCAGAGACACATGGCGATCAACGAATGCGTCAAACCAGTGTGAATGGTCTGATGGCCTCGAAAGGTGGTCCGACGGTCTGTTTTCAGCAGCCCAAGTGCATAACGGCTAGTTCCTCTTGAGGGGCTATTTAAGGTGTTTGGCTGGATCAAGCTCACTCTCTTGCACACTTGGACATTGCATACACATTGTGAGCTTGTGACACAGTCTCCCACTCATCTCCTAGTTTATTGATCATCCATTTGTGAGATTTGAGTGATTCTAGTGCATTGCATGAAGTGAGTTCATCTAGTGGCACTTGGGAGTTGTTTCTCTCTACGGTATTCTTGTTACTCTTGGTGATTGCCATCACCTAGACGGTTTGGAGCAGCAGTGTGGATTCGAGAAGCTTGGTGATTGTGCTTCGTCTACCACACGTGTGATTGTGAGGGGTTCTTGTGCCTTCTCCGCGGGAGATCACAAAGGTAACTCTAGTGGATTGCTCGTGGTGTTTCGATAGCCTCATCTTGTGTTGGTTGTGCGGCACCCGGTGAGGGTTTGGCGTGTGATGCCAATTAGCGCGTGAACCTCCAAGTGAGTGTCTTGCCACAACGGGGACGTAGATAGTTGGCAAACTAGTGAACCTTGGAAGAAAATTAAGTGTCAACCATTGTCTCATTGTGATTGATTGATCTCATTGGTATTCACTTGATTGGTTCATCCTCTACACCTCACGGCGGTATAGCAATCACCCTTATCTCTCTTTGTCTTCTTTTGTTCTTTTGCTTAGTAGAGATATTAGGTTGTGCTAGTAGCTTGTGTAGTTTGTGCTAGGTTTGTTTAGCTCTAGTAGTTAGTTCCTAGTCTTGTGGTTGGAGTTGTGTGATCCTAGACTTATTAGGATAGAAATTATGGATATGTGGCTTCGCATTACCCTTTAGGCTAGCGCAACATTCGCTTCGCTTCTTGTGTATCTAACTTGTTGAGTTTCTTTGTAGAAATTTAAATTAGGCTATTCACCCCCCCCCTCTAGCCATCACAAAGGACCTTTCAGCCGGGCTCTATTGAAAGAAAAGATTGGAGCCCAAGTTCTCTTTTGCTTCTTTATTTCATTTCGGAGTCTAGGGTTTGTGCTATACACTATAAATAGCAAAGCCCGTGTCATTGTAAAACAGACAATCAATCAAATACAAACCCTTCAGTCCCGACAAAACCCTTAGGAGTAGGAGTAGACTAGATCTCTGTAAAACCTTCGACGAATAGGGCTGCATCGACTAGATTGACCTCTGATTTGCTTGTAAGTCTAGCCATAGTTCATGTCTCGTTTGTACAGCTGCATTGTATCACTCGTGCAAGCTAGATTTGAGCTAGTTAGTGGTTTGTATCTTTGTTCATGGGTGAAAGGATCTAGATGCCCAAGAGGGGGGGTGAATTGGGCTTCTTTTAAATATCTAAAGCAATATTAAAACCTAGTGATGCCAATCACCCCCTAGTGCCTACCGCAATGTGTATCCTAACTAGAAAGCAACAGCAAGCCAATGAATGGAAACACAACCTATGCAATTCTAGTAGGAATTGAAAGAACACAACGGAAAGGTAATGCAAAATCTAAAGAGCTAAGGATAGAGAATTGGTGACACGCGATGTTTTCCCAAGGTATCGAGGTGTCGACACACACCCCTAGTCCTCGTTGGAGCACCTCGCAAGGTATAGCTCCCCCTCTACCCACGCAAGGGTAGAGTGCTCTCTATGGGCTGATTCTGTGCCACTCCGGCTCGGTAAATCACCCACAACCGATCACAGAAGCTTGGAGAAGAGCCGCCGACAATCTAGGTGTTGTCGAACACCAAGATTAACAAGCACAAGACCTTCACTTGACCAACTCAAGGCTAGGAAGGTGGATGGATGCACACAAGTCACTCCTAATCACTCTAGTCGGGAAGAACAAGATGGATTCTCTCTAATCTATCCCTCACTAGGCACTTGGCTCTCTAAGAACTCTCTCTAGGGTTCCTCAGGTGAAACAATGGTTGAAGGAACGAGAACGGTGACCAGAGGGGGGGTGAATGGGAGCCTCAAATTTCTCTCGAAATATTCGGGCCACTCTTCCCAAAAAACAACCCGAACAAGCAAGCTTACTCCACCAGCAAGATCACGGCCCTAGAGAGGGTGGATACCTATGGTGATGACCAAGAGGTACAGCGGATCTTCCGGAAACCAAAAACTCAAACCGAGACACCAATAGTGTGACTCTCAAACGCTAGAGAGAAGAGAAGAGATCTCACCCAAAAATACTTATGAGAACTGGTCTCACAAGTGGTTCATCAAGTTCCCTGCGTGATTACGAAACCAACACAGCAAACAGAACTCAATTCGGAGTCCGGACGAGGGAGAAACGACCAAAACAGTGATGAAAAAAATCCTAAAAACCTTGCTGGAAGGCCGACGGACGCTGGCGATGGACGCTGACAGAGGGCGACGGACGCGGGTCCGACGGGCGATGGACGCGAGTGCGACGCTAGCGTCCGATGCTAAAAAAACAGCCCGAAACAGTCCCAGGCGATGGACGCTTGGCTAGGGGACGGGCAGCGTCCGACGGGATGAATTTCAGCGTCCGTCGAGATCGTCCGACGCCCCCGAAAGCTGCACAGTGAACCCGAAACACGTTTTTCTCTCCTCCAAATTTTCACAAACCTACCCAAATGGTCTCCAACCACAACGAAACTTTGTAGGCATGATCCTACTGCCATTGGGGAGCTATCCCAAAAGAATCATCGCTCAATTTGGTTCGGATTGAGAGGAATCAAAAGATTTGGGGGAAAACTCAAGAACAAAGACGACCCCGCTAGAGAGAGGGTAGAGAGATAGAGTTGGGGCAAATTATTAGGGTTCAAGAGATGGAATGAGGGATACCCCTTCACCCCTACTTATCGGGCTTTGGCTAATTCCCAAAGACCCCCCTAGATACATTGAGTGAACTACCTAGCCTAAGCATTGCAGTCCAAGCTCTAAAAAATATCTCCCGCATTTTGAATGGACGGCCCCACTTCCTGCCGGGAGTTGTCGTCGCCTCAACGCAACCTCCAAGATTCCGCCACGTGCCATCCCCACTTCCTCGGAAGCTCCGCCTAGGTTTTGATGCCCAAACCCAGGAAACCCGCCACAAGTAGCTTTGGACTCAACTACCGAACCCCGAGTTTTGAGGCCAAAACTCGGAAACCGTCCTCGGATGGTTTTGACGCCCAAACCACCAAACCGCTCGACTCGAGCCACCTTGTCCTCGCCCGGTCGGACTCCGAGTCCCCTGAGCCTCCGCTCGACTCGCGCATCCACCGTCTTGACTCGGTCGACTCAGTCTACCTCCATGTCTTCTCGCACTCGCCGGTGCCAAGCACTAGCCACCACAGCTAGTCCGTCGGCGCCCATGGTCCCTCAGTCCGAGCCCCGCTTCTGCCCTTCACCGCTCTCAGTCCATCGGCACAGCAAGCCTCTACTCCACCTTCTCCACGCCATTGACCATTGTCACTAAGCATAGCACCTGCACACCACAAGCCGATAGACAAGCACACACTTGCTCTCGCAAGGAATAGAAGTAAGCCACTCAAACTGAACCGCTCAAGTGTTGGGCAATCACTCATCACAAAACTGAACTACATGGGTACTTATCCACCATGTGTTCGCAATCTCCCCCTTGATCAGTGCATTGTCAACACAAGTGTATTTCAGATTTGAGCCACAAGGTAAAGCTCTCCAAATGACCAAAAAGCTAAGAAAGCCAAAAACGGGGCCACTTGAGAGATGCAAGACGAGTCCAAAACTTGGTCCCAAAGACATGGGCAACAGCTCGACGCAACCAAGCAAAACAAAGCTAGCCCTCAAGAAGAGGCAGAAAACGGGCTCAACACCACTAGCAAGTCCAGAAAACCAATCACAGCTCTCAAAGCTCAGAACACCAATTGAAACACTAAGGGAGCTCAAAAGATATCAATTAAAACACCTCAAAGCTCAAGAAGCCATCGAAACCTGTCCAAGCCAACAAAGCAAGCTAGACCCTCCAGAAGAGGCAAGGGCTCAACACATCTAGCAGAAGCTCCCCCTGGGAACATGCACACTCAAGATACCAAGAAAGGGTGAAAAGAGCCAAGTACGCAAAAGAGAAACCAATTGAAGGACCAAAGCTCAAAAGGCCACAATTTCCAATTTCTCCCCCTTGACTAATGCAAGTATGAAAATGCACCATTTTCTCCCCCTTGGTTGGATAAGAATGAAATGCACATTTCTCCCCCTTGTTGACACATGAATCTCATCAAAACTCAAAACTCAAGATCCGGCCACAAATGTCATGAAATGCTCAAAAGGCCACAATTTCCAATTTCTCCCCCTTGACTAATGCAAGTATGAAAATGCACAATTTTCTCCCCCTTGGTTGAATAAGAATGAAATGCACATTTCTCCCCCTTGTTGACACATGAATCTCATCAAAACTCAAAACTCAAGATCCGGCCACAAATGTCATGAAATGCAAAATGAGTGCAACAAGCTTCATACATAGAGCTAAGACAATGAATAGATGCTCTAAGTGATGTGATCCTTTGAGAATAGGAAAAGCTCTACGTGCCCAACAAAGACTCAAGTTGAGCTTAAAATCACTTTATAAGCTATTTTACAGAGCATTACATGTGAGAGCAAGGAATGGGTATCACCTCCTAGAGACAACTAGACATGGCAAACAAGATAGGATCTATCTCAAAGCAATCTAATGTATAGCAAGTAAAACTATCCCTAGCAAAGTTCATACAACAAGCCAATGACCCAACTGAATGAATTTTCCAAATTTCGGAGTTTTGCAGCCAATTTCAGTTTTAGACACATTACAAGTTGTATGTGACTGGTTGTAAGCAAGGTGATGCCATTGCTTACCAACCGGGTGCAATCAAAGGACTTGACACACCGGTTTTGGTCATACACGACACCGCTCAAGTATCAACCCATATGGGAAGTAGTCTCGAACAAACGGTGAAGTGCTCACAATGCAAACCCAACTCGATCTTTCCAATTCACAAAACATAGAGCAATTTCATTTTATATCAATTTTAAGCATGGTGCTCAATGGAAGTGAATGAAACAATGAAGAGCCATAGTTACAAGCTATATACAAGGCAGCCAAGAAGGATCTTCAAAAGCCTACACATGCTAGTGCCATTTCAGAGGTGACATAGGAAATTAAATTCAATTTTAAAGATTTTCTAACTTAGCTCTATTGCATATCATGAGATCAAAGAGAGTCTAAGTTAGGAAACACCATAGACACATAAAGCACCTCAAACAGAGCATAGATTCATTATATCAGTTATAGGTATGAAGCTTAAAATGAACTATGTCACAAGTGCAAATGAGATGCAAAATGCAATGACACCAATTAACACTAAAAAGACACCAAAAGAAAGTCAAAGAAAAGACAAAAAGAACTATGATACACAAAGAGATTCCCTCGACTAAAAAGGGAAGCAAACACCCAACTCGCCCCGAAGGCGCGAAAATGCAGCTTGATCCAACAGTTTTGTGAGAATATCCGCAAGCTGGTTGTGGGTCTCGACATGCCAAAGGTCAATGTCGCCCTTCTCGTAGTGATCTCGCAAGAAGTGAAAGCAAACATCAATGTGCTTGGTCTTAGAGTGAAACACGGGATTTTTGGCCACACTAATTGCACTCGTGCTATCGCAAAGCAGAGGCACCTTAGTAAGCACAAGACCAAAATCCATCAAAGTGGCAATCATATCCAAAGCAACTGCGAGCAATAGCTAGTTGCGGCAACATACTCAGCTTCGGATGTCAACTGTGCCACGCTAGACTATTTGCGAGAAGACCAAAACACAAGAGAGGACCCGAGAAACTGGCAAGTCCCAGAAGTGGACTTCCGATCAAGACGGCAACCGGCAAAGTCGGCATCGGAATAACCACAAAGCACAAGAGAGGAAGCGGTGGAAAACCAAAGACCAAATTCGGGAGTGAAGCGCAAGTACCTCATGATGCGTTTCACCGTCTGCTTGTGCGAAGTGCATGGGGACGCCTGAAAGCGTGCACAGAAGCAGACGACGAACTAAATGTCCGGCCGAGTCGCTGTCAAGTATAGAAGCAACCCGATCATGCTGCGGTACTCCGTCTGGTCCACCGCCTCTCCTTCTTTGTCCGCATCCAAGGCAGTCGTAGTCGACATGGGCGTCGAAAGAGGCTTTGCCTCACCCATGTCAACCTTCTTCAAGATGTCCTTCTGCGAACACATGGTTGATATGTGCCCATGATGTTTAGTTTTGATGATGAGCGATTGTCCAACACATGAGTGTTTCAGTTTGAGCGTCTACTTCTAACATCTTTGCGAAAGCAAATGTGTGCCTGTCTATCGGCTTGTGGTGTGCAGGTGCTATGCCTAGTGACAGTGGTCAATGGCGTGGAGAAGGTCGAGTAGAGGCTTGCCGTGCCGATGGACTGAGAGCGGTGAAGGGCGGAAGCGGGGCTCGGACTGAGGGACCATGGGCGCCGGTGGACTAGCTGTGGTGGCTAGTACTTGGCACCGGCGAGTGCGAGAAGACATGGAGGTAGACCGAGTCGACCAAGTCAAGACGGTGGACGCGCGAGTCGAGCGGAGGCTCAGGGGACTCGGAGTCCGACCGGGCGAAGACAAGGTGGCTCGCGTCGAGTGGTTTGATGGTTTGGGCCTCAAAACCATCCGCGTCGGTTTTCGAGTTTGGGCCGCAAAACTCGGGGTTCGGTAGTTGAGCCGAAAGCTACCGGTGGCGGGTTTCGCGGGTTTGGGCCTCAAAACCCAGGCGGAGCTTCCGAGGAAGCGGGGATGGCACGTGGCGGAATCCTGGAGGTTGCGTCGAGGCGACGGCAACTCCTGGCAGGAAGCGGGGCCGTCCATTCAAATCGAGGGAGATATTTACCGGAGCTTGGACTGCAATGCTTAGGCTAGGTAGTTCACTCATTGTATCTAAGGGGGTCTTTGGGAAATAGCCAAAGCCTCTAATAAATAGAGGATGAAGGGGTATCCTCATCCTATCTCTTGAACCCTAATCATTTGCCCCAACTCTCTCTCTCTCTAACCTCTCTCTAGTTCATGAGATCCCTAGGTTGATCCCACCAACCTTTGTAAGAACTCGAGTTTGTTGCAAGGAATCGGAGGCCGTAACCTCCGTAAGCCATGGCGGCTTCGATTTCTTGATCGTGACCCCGTTTTGCTTGTGTTCTTCGCGTTTTTCTTTTGCTCTCTCTTTTCCCGAGATGATTTCTCTTTGTAGGGAGTAGCTCTTGCAAATCCGTTTGAATCAAGTTGTTCGTATTCGAGAGGAGCATCTTTGCACCGAAGGATCCATCCTCAAACCTCTCGAGTACACAGTTCGGGCGTTTTCTTTGCGGTGTGCTTCGTTTTCCCTTTTTCCCCCAAATCCGAGTGTTCCCGTTTTTCCGACCCAAATTGAGCGATGATTTCTTTGGGATAGCTCCCCAACTGCTCAAGGATCATGCCTACAAAGTTTGGTAGCAGTTGGTGATCATTTGGTCGAGTTTTGGAAAGATTTGGCGGAGAGAGATCCGTTTTTTCGCGTTTTCTGCGTTTCGGGTGCGTCGGACGCTCTGTATTTGGGTGTCGGACGGTCCGTCGAGGCTTCTCCGTCTAGGCGTCGGACGCTACGTCGTGCTGACGCCAGCGTCCATCGCGATCGTCCGTCGCGTGGGGTTTTCTACCCGTTTTTCTGAGTTTTCGTCTGGCTCTCTGGAAGGCCGACGGACGCTCGCCTAAGCGTCCGTCGCGCAGCGTCCGACGCCAACGGACGCTCATCCAAGCGTCCGTCGCCCAGCGTCCGACGCCCTGCCTTCTGCTTCTCTTCTGCAGTGCTCTCTGGAAGGTCGACGGACGATCTCTCTGCGTCCGTCGCCAGCGTCCGTCGCCCTGTCCTGGAGCGTCCGTCGCGCTGTCTTCCAGCGTCCGTCGCGCGTTTTTCTGGCTGTTTTGCTTAGGGTTTTTGCCTCTTTCTCATAGGGGTTGAGAACTCTATCTTGGTTGAGCACCCAGCAACTGGGTTTGGCTTTTGGGAAGAGTGGCCCGAATATTTCTAGAGAAATTTACGGCTCCCATTCACCCCCCCTCTGGTCGCCGTTCTCGGTCCTTCAATTGGTATCAGAGCTGGTTAAGGATCATTCCACCTTAAACGGTTCTTGATCCGCGAAGGCGACATGGAGCGAGGTGTTGGCAAACCTCCGTTCTTCGATGGAACGAATTTCGCCTATTGGAAGGTGCGCATGTCCGCTTACCTTCAAGGGCTTGATTCGAAGATCTGGGAGATTTGTGAGAATGAGGACTACGTGGTTCTTGGTGCTCGGATCACTGAGCTCCAAGCTACACAACATGCTTCAAACGCAAGAGCCCGTAGCATCCTCTTCTCGAGTTTGTCTCTTCCTGAGTTTGAGCGGGTTTCGAGTCTCACTACGGCACGGGAGATCTGGCAAACACTTGTGCGATATCATGAGGGAAACCCTCAGATCAAGTCCAGACTCTTCGACACGTACCATAGGGAGTACGAGAACTTCGTTCAGTTGGCCGGCGAATCTGTTGACGGGATGTTCACTCGCTTCCAATCTATCGTCAACAAGATGCGTGTTAATCGGACCAACTTACCTTATGATGATCATGAGATGGCTATCAAGCTTCTGCATGCTCTTGATCGGAAGGTATGGGAGATGAAGGTGGCTGCCATCCAGGAGTCACCAGGCTATGACGCCCTGACCGTGGACGAGCTATTCAGCAAGCTCAAGTCCTCGGAGATTGACCACCAGACCCGGGCCAAGCTTGAGAACCCGTCGAACCCATCCATGGCGTTGGTTTCCGGCCCCGGCGGTGTGTCTTCTTCTTCCTCTAACCCTTCACACTCTTCGTTCGCTTTGTCTTTGATGTCTGTGACAGAGGAACAAGTGGAGGCGCTTGGAGATGATGAGCTGGCTTTGGTCATCACCAAGTTCTCACGGTTTCACAACAACCGTTTGAACCGTCGGCGTGGTGGCTCAGCAAAGGGGTGCTACCGTTGCGGTGATGAGGATCACTTCATCGCAAACTGCCCCAAGAAAGCTGCGGGTGACTTCACCAAGCGCAAGGACAAGCGCGAGCACCGCTTCGAGGACAAGCACAAGGCCAAGGGCGGCTACAACCGAAAGTTCTCCAAGAAGGTGATCGACAAGGTGAAGGCCAAGCACCGAGCCTTCCTCGCCTCCCTCAGCGACATCGATGCCTCCTCCGACGGGGGTTCTTCCTCAAGCGACGATGAGTCGAAGGGAAAGGTTGAGGACAAGCTCAACGGCCTCTGCTTCTACGCCAACGCCAAGCACGGTGGTTTCTGCACCATGGCGATTGAAGAAGGCAAGGTCGGGAAGTTCAAGGATGGCCCCGACTACGACTCCGACACACCCGAGGTATCACCCACCATCGAATCCCTCTCTCTCGAGCTTGAGTCTCTGAACGATACCTTGCTTAGTCAGGATGCTTTGCTCAAGCGTGCCGCTTGTGAGAGGAACGATTTCAAAGCAAAGTACCTTAGCATGCTTCATGAGCTGGAGTTTGCTAAGGCACAAGTGGTGGTTACCGAGGAGGTAGAGTGTGATGCTTGTGCCATCCACATGTCTGATCTTGTCACACTTCAGGACAAATATGGCACTCTACTTGAGGAGATTAGTGAGCTGAAGGCTAGGCCTAGCTTACTTGGTGCATGCAAGTCTTGCTTAGGCTTGCGTTCTGAGCTGGCACAAAAGGATGCTAGGATTGCTGTGCTAGAGAAGGTCAGCTCAGATAGCACTAGAGAGTTGGATCGCTTTGAGGCTTTGGAGTTTGAGATCGCATCGTGCAGACACGACAAGATGCGTGCCGAGGAAGAAAACACATACCTTCGGTCCATCTTGAGCTGGGTGTCTTGCCGAGAGCCGCAGTTGGGGATGATGCTTAGCCAGTGCAAGCGAGCTGGCAGCACGGGAGTAGGCTTTGCTGTAGGTGGGAAGGACGATAGCTTGTTCGGTAAGATCGGTGAGTGCAGTGGTTTGAGCAAGAATGAGAAATCCACAACAACACCCAAGCTTACCAAGATCACTCCACCTAAGCCTACCGACCCCTCCAAGTTTTCTGTGAGAGATGGTGTGTTTGAAGAGCCACCCAAAACCACTCCACAGAAGCAAGTGTGGATTGCCAAACCAAATCACCTTCGCAACCCACTTGATACACTGCCAGACATCTCTAGTGATCCCCTTCCTAGAAAGCGAGAGTCACCCAACCCAACAAGAGAGTGCCTACCAAGAGTGTAGTGAGGTACCATTGTGAGTATTGTGAGCGGGATGGGCACTTGGCTGAGTTTTGCTTTAGGAGGAAGAGAGATGATCGGAGGCAGGTTGAGTTGAACAACCGGGACATGTACCACCCACGAGTTGGGGCGCGTGAACCGGAAGTTCAGAGGCGCACTTCTAGGCCTAGAGGTACAATGCCTCAAGGTGCTAGGCCTCAGGAGGCGAGACCACGTGGTGGTCGTGCCCGGCGGGGTACCGGTCGTGACCCATACGACTACGGGCCTCGTGGCGGTGGTTTTACTCCACCCTTCTTTAGCGGACCACGTTTTCCCTATCGTGGTGATCGCTATCCTCCCGTGGGGCAGGAGATGTTTGGTTTTTCTCCTAACCCATTCTTTGGGCAAGTGGGACAACACTGGTATCCTTCATAGTTTACTAACCCCAGTGTTGGTCCGTTTGCTCACTCTATGTCTTTTTATTGATGTAGGAAGGAGGACTGGAGGAGACTTGGCTTGTGGATTCTGGATGCTTACGCCATATGACCGGAAGTGCCAAGTGGTTCTCCAGCCTCGACCCCGTGCGCCACACCGAGTACATCACTTTCGGGGACAAGAGTAAAGGTAAGGTTGTCTCCCGGGGGTCCATCCGAGTCAATTCGTCTTTTATCCTCAAGGATGTTGCTTTGGTTGCGAATTTGCATTTTAATCTTCTCTCGGTTTCGCAACTCCTTGAAGACGGTTTTGAAGTGAGCTTTAAGCCAAACTTGTCTCGGATTTTGGACTCTCGTGGTGAGCTTGTTTGCCGGATTTTACCCTTCGGGAAGGTTTTTCGTGCGGATTTTTCTATCTCTTCCGGACCTTCTCGTTGTCTTCTTGCCGGTTCTTCTTCCGAGCTTTGGAAGTGGCATAGGAGATTGGGACATTTGAGTTTTGACTTGCTTGCAAGGCTTAGCTCAATGGACCTTATCCAAGGATTGTCAAAGCTGAAGTTCGAGAAAGATTTGGTTTGCCATCCTTGCAGACATGGCAAGATGGTTGCTGCTTCCCATTCTCCCGTAACTCAAATTATGACCTCTCAACCTGGCGAGCTCTTACACATGGACACAGTTGGTCCAGCTCGGGTTAGGTCGGAAGGAGGGAAGTGGTATGTGATTGTAGTCGTTGATGATTACTCGAGGTACTCTTGGGTGTTCTTTTTGGAGAGTAAGGATGAGGCTTTTATGCATGTGCGTGATCTGATTTTGAGATTGCAAAATGAGCTACCTAAGCATGCCATGAGAGCTATTCGCAGTGATAATGGCACAGAATTCAAGAATGCTCAATTTGCATCTTTTTGCTCTTCTTTGGGTTTGGATCACCAATTTTCCTCTCCTTACACTCCCCAGCAGAATGGTGTTGTTGAGCGCAAGAATCGGACCCTTGTTGAGATGGCCAGGACGATGCTCGATGAGCACAGGACTCCTAGGCGGTATTGGGCCGAAGCACTCAATTCTGCTTGCTATGTTTCCAATCGCATTTTTCTTCGGGCTTTTAAGAAAAAGACCTCTTATGAGCTGCGATTTGGGAGACCACCCAAGGTAAGTCACCTACGGGTGTTTGGGTGCAGGTGCTTCATCCTCAAAAAGGGCGGTAAGTTAGATAAATTTGAATCACGGTCTTCTGACGGTATATTTCTTGGTTATTCTACTCACTCTCGTGCTTATCGTGCACTTAACCTTGAGACTAACCGAGTGATGGAGACTAGTGAGATTACATTCGATGAAACTATGCCCTGTGTTTCCACTGCTTTTGAGCTTGCAGGTGATGATGAGGTGAACACCAGCATTTTTGTGGAGAAGGAGCAGGACGACGCCGATTGGGGTGATCCCGAGCCGACTCCACCGGCTGCCCCAGTCAACCCTGTGACGTCTACTTCGGCTCACGGCCCGGACCCTTCTACTTCCTCTACATGGGGGCCGTTCGAGCAGCTTCCTCAGTCGGTGCCCGTTGCACCTGAGGGAGCTCCAGCTGCTGTCGAGGGGGAGGCGACTTCTTCACGTGAGGCACCGCTACACATTCAGCATCACCACCCTCCTCAGACTATGATCGGCGACATCAACGAGCGTACCACACGCTCCAGGTCATATCGTATCTCTCACTTTGTTCATTCGGCTTTTGTCGCGTCTTTTGAGCCCCGAGATGTTGGACACGCATTGATGGATCCGGATTGGGTTAATGCCATGCATGAGGAGTTAGAGAACTTTGAGCGAAACCGCGTTTGGGTCTTAGTGCCACCACCACCAAGTTGCCACCCCATTGGAACCAAGTGGGTTTTCAAAAACAAACAAAGTGAGGATGGGGTGGTAGTGCGTAACAAGGCTAGGTTGGTAGCGTAAGGCTTTTGTCAAAAGGAGGGAATAGACTATGAGGAAACCTTTGCTCCCGTAGCTCGTTTAGAAGCCATTAGAATCCTTTTAGCTTTTGCGGCTTCTAAGGGTTTTAAACTTCTTCAAATGGACGTTAAAAGTGCTTTCTTAAACGGCTACATAGAGGAGGAAGTGTATGTTAGACAACCTCCCGGTTTCGAAAATCCCAAGTTTCCAAACCATGTTTTTAAACTTCATAAAGCTTTGTATGGTTTGAAACAAGCACCTAGAGCATGGTATGATAGGCTAAAGACCTTTTTGCTTGCTAAGGGTTTTAAAATGGGATCGGTAGATAAGACGTTGTTTCTCCTCAAGCAAGGCAAAGACACTCTCCTTGTCCAAATTTACGTGGATGATATCATCTTTGGTGGTTCTTCTCATGCTCTTGTTGCCAAGTTTGCAGATCTTATGAGCAGGGAATTTGAGATGAGCATGATGGGAGAGTTGACTTTCTTTCTCGGGTTGCAAATCAAGCAAACCCGAGAAGGGACGTTTGTGCACCAAGGCAAGTACACGAAGGATATCTTGAAGAAGTTTGACATGGGCGAGGCAAAGCCCCTCTCGACGCCTATGTCAACTACTACTGCCTTGGATGCGGATGAGGAAGGAGAAGCGGTGGACCAGACGGAGTACCGCAGCATGATCGGGTCGCTTCTGTACCTGACGGCGACCCGGCCGGACATTCAGTTCGCCGTCTGCCTGTGTGCTCGCTTTCAGGCGTCCCCACGGACATCGCACAAGCAGGCGGTGAAACGCATCATGAGGTATTTGAGCTTCACTCCCGAATTTGGTCTTTGGTTTTCTGCCTCCTCCTCTCTTGTGCTTTGTGGTTATTCTGATGTCGACTTTGCCGGTTGCCGTCTTGATAGGATGTCCACTTCTGGGACTTGCCAGTTTCTCGGTTCTTCTCTTGTGTCTTGGTCTTCTCGTAAACAGTCTAGCGTGGCACAGTCGACGTGCGAAGCTGAGTACGTTGCCGCGGCTAGCTGTTGTTCGCAGTTACTTTGGATGATTGCGACTTTGAAGGATTTTGGCCTTGAGCTTACTAAAGTGCCTCTGCTTTGTGATAGCACGAGTGCCATTAGTGTAGCCAAAAATCCCGTGCTTCACTCTAAGACCAAGCACATTGATGTTCGCTTTCACTTCTTGAGAGATCACTATGAGAAGGGCGACATTGACCTCCGGCATGTCGATACCCAAAACCAGCTTGCGGATATTCTCACAAAACCTCTCGATCAAGTTGCGTTTTCTCGCCTTCGGGGTGAGTTGGGTGTTTGCTTCCCTTTTTAGTTGAGGGAAGCTATTTGTGTTTCTTTTTCTTTTTTTGTTCTTTTTTGTCTTTTCTTTTAATTGGTGTCATTACTTTTTGCATCTCATTTGCATTTGTGACATAGTTCATATTAAGCTTCATACCTATAGCCGATATAATGAATCTATGCTCTGTTTGAGGTGCTTTATGTGTCTATGGTGTTGCCTAACTTAGACTCTCTTTGATCTCTTGATATGCAATAGAGCTAAGTTAGAAAAGCTTTAAAACTGATTTTAATTCCCCATATCACCTCTGAAATGGCACTAGCATGTGTAGGCTTTTGAAGGTCCTTCTTGGCTGCCTTATATATAGCTTGTATCTATGGCTCTTCATTGTTTCATTCACTTCCATTGAGCACCATGCTTAAAAATTGATCTAAAATGAAATTGCTCACTGTTTTGTGAATTGGGAAGATCGAGTTGGGTCTGCATTGTGAGCACTTCACCGTGTGTTCGAGACTGCTTCCCATTTGGGTTGATACTTGAGCGGTGTCGTGTATGACCAAAACCGGTGTGTTAAGTCCTTTGACTTCGCCCGGTTGGTAAGCAGTGGCATCACTTTGCTTACAACCACTCGCATACAACTTAAATGTGCCTAAAACTGAAATTTGGCTGCAAAACTCTGAAATTTGAAAAATTCATTCAGTTGGGTCATTGGTTTGTTGTATGATCTTTGCTAGGGATAGTTTTACTTGCTATACATGAGATTGCTTTGAGATAGGTCCTATCTTGTTTGCCATGTCTAGTTGTCTCTAGGAGGTGATACCCATTCCTTGCTCACACATGTAATGCTCTCTAAAATAGCTTCTAAAGTGATCTTTAGCTCAACCTGAGTCTTAGTTGGGCACGTAGAGCTTTTCCTATTCTCACAGGATCACATCACTTAGAGCATCCTTTCATTGTCTTTGCTCTATGTATGAAGCTTGTTGCACTCTTTTTGCATATCATGGCATTTGTGGCCGGTTCTTGAGTTTTGAGCTTTGATGAGATTCATGTGTCAACAAGGGGGAGAGTGTGCATTTCACTCCATCTACACTTAAGGGGGAGAGTTGTGCATTGTGGGAAGAAAGCATGGGGGAGAGATATCTGATCAAGGGGGAGAAAATGTGCTTTTTGTGAAATTCTTGCTTCTTTGGCTCTTTTCACCCTTCCTTGGTATCTTGTGTATGCTTTTGCCCAGGGGGAGCTTTTGCTAGATGTGTTGAGCCTTTGCCTCTTCTGGAGGGTCTAGCTTGTGCTTTGGCTCCGACAGGTTTCGATTGGCTTCTTGAGTTTTTATGCGTTTTAAATTGGTTTCCTTGAGCTCCCTTTGTGCTTCAATTGGTATTCTGAGCTTTGAGAGCCTTGATTGGTATCTTTGGCTTGCTAGCGGTTTTGAGCCCGTTTCTGCCTCTTCTTGAGGGCTAGCTTTGTTTTGCTTGGTTGCGTCGAGCCGTTGCCCATGTCTTTGGGAACCAAGTTTTGGATGTGTTTTGCTTCTCTCAAGTGACCCCGTTTTGGCTTTCTTAGCTTTTGGTCATTTGGAGAGCTTTATCTTGTTGGCTCAAATCTGAAATGCACTTGTGTTGACAATGCACTCATCAAGGGGGAGATTGCGAACACATGGTTGATATGTGCCCATGATGTTTAGTTTTGATGATGAGCGATTGTCCAACACATGAGTGTTTCAGTTTGAGCGTCTACTTCTAACCTCTTTGCGAAAGCAAATGTGTGCCTGTCTATCGTCTTGTGGTGTGCAGGTGCTATGCCTAGTGACAGTGGTTAATGGTGTGGAGAAGGTCGAGTAGAGGCTTGCCGTGCCGATGGACTGAGAGCGGTGAAGGGCGGAAGCGGGGCTCGGACTGAGGGACCATGGGCGCCGGCGGACTAGCTGTGGTGGCTAGTACTTGGCACCGGCGAGTGCGAGAAGACATGGAGGTAGACCGAGTCGACCAACTCAAGACGGTGGACGCGCGAGTCGAGCGGAGGCTCAGGGGACTCGGAGTCCGACCGGGCGAAGACAAGGTGGCTCGCGTCGAGTGGTTTGATGGTTTGGGCCTCAAAACCATCCGCGTCGGTTTTCGAGTTTGGGCCGCAAAACTCGGGGTTCGGTAGTTGAGCCGAAAGCTACCGGTGGCGGGTTTCGCGGGTTTGGGCCTCAAAACCCAGGCGGAGCTTCCGAGGAAGCGGGGATGGCACGTGGCGGAATCCTGGAGGTTGCGTCGAGGCGACGGCAACTCCTGGCAGGAAGCGGGGCCGTCCATTCAAATCGAGGGAGATATTTACCGGAGCTTGGACTGCAATGCTTAGGCTAGGTAGTTCACTCATTGTATCTAAGGGGGTCTTTGGGAAATAGCCAAAGCCTCTAATAAATAGAGGATGAAGGGGTATCCTCATCCTATCTCTTGAACCCTAATCATTTGCCCCAACTCTCTCTCTCTCTAACCTCTCTCTAGTTCATGAGATCCCTAGGTTGATCCCACCAACCTTTGTAAGAACTCGAGTTTGTTGCAAGGAATCGGAGGCCGTAACCTCCGTAAGCCATGGCGGCTTCGATTTCTTGATCGTGACCCCGTTTTGCTTGTGTTCTTCGCGTTTTTCTTTTGCTCTCTCTTTTCCCGAGATGATTTCTCTTTGTAGGGAGTAGCTCTTGCAAATCCGTTTGAATCAAGTTGTTCGTATTCGAGAGGAGCATCTTTGCACCGAAGGATCCATCCTCAAACCTCTCGAGTACACAGTTCGGGCGTTTTCTTTGCGGTGTGCTTCGTTTCCCTTTTTCCCCCAAATCCGAGTGTTCCCGTTTTTCCGACCCAAATTGAGCGATGATTTCTTTGGGATAGCTCCCCAACTGCTCAAGGATCATGCCTACAAAGTTTGGTAGCAGTTGGTGATCATTTGGTCGAGTTTTGGAAAGATTTGGCGGAGAGAGATCCGTTTTTTGCGTTTTCTGCGTTTCGGGTGCGTCGGACGCTCTGTATTTGGGCGTCGGACGGTCCGTCGAGGCTTCTCCGTCTAGGCGTCGGAAGCTACGTCGTGCTAACGCCAGCGTCCGTCGCGATCGTCCGTCGCGTGGGGTTTTCTGCCCGTTTTTCTAAGTTTTTGTCTGGCTCTCTGGAAGGCCGACGGACGCTAGCCTAAGCGTCCGTCGCGCAGCGTCCGACGCCAACGGACGCTCATCCAAGCGTCCGTCGCCCAACGTCCGACGCCCTGCCTTCTGCTTCTCTTCTGCAGTGCTCTCTGGAAGGTCGACGAACGATCTCTCTGCGTCCGTCGCCAGCGTCCGTCGCCCTGTCCTGGAGCGTCCGTCGCCCTGTCCTGGAGCGTCCGTCGCGCTGTCTTCCAGCGTCCGTCGCCTGTTTTTCTAGCTGTTTTGCTTAGGGTTTTTGCCTCTTTCTCATAGGGGTTGAGAACTCTATATTGGGGGTTTCCAGTGAGTTTTCCTCCACTGCCGGTGAGCTCTCATTTCTCCGATTTCGTCTGAATCCCCGCTCGCGTTGCTCGGGGGAGGTTGAGCACCCAGCAACTGGGTTTGGCTTTTGGGAAGAGTGGCCCGAATATTTCTAGAGAAATTTACGGCTCCCATTCACCCCCCCCCCTCTGGTCGCCGTTCTCGGTCCTTCACCTTCGTGTACTTGCCTTGGTGCACAAACGTCCCTTCCCGGGTTTGCTTGATTTGCAACCCGAGAAAGAAAGTCAACTCTCCCATCATGCTCATCTCAAATTCCCTGCTCATAAGATCTGCAAACTTGGCAACAAGGGCATGAGAAGAACCACCAAAGATGATATCATCCACGTATATTTGGACAAGGAGAGTGTCTTTGCCTTGCTTGAGGAGAAACAATGTTTTATCTGCCAATCCCATTTTAAAGTCCTTAGCAAGCAAAAAGGTTTTTAATCCATCATACCATGCTCTAGGTGCTTGTTTCCAACCATACAAAGCTTTGTGAAGTTTAAAAACATGGTTTGGAAACTTGGGATTTTCGAAACCGGGAGGTTGTCTCACATAGACTTCCTCCTATATGTAGCCGTTTAAGAAAGCACTTTTAACGTCCATTTGAAAAAGTTTAAAACCCTTAGAAGCCACAAAAGCTAGAAGGATTCTAATGGCTTCTAAACGAGCTACGGGAGCAAAGGTTTCCTCATAGTCTATTCCCTCCCTTTGACAAAAGTATTGAGCTACCAACCTAGCCTTGTTGCGCACTACCACCCCATCCTCACTTTGTTTGTTTTTGAAAACCCTTTTGGTACCTATGGGGTGGCAACTAGGTGGTGGAGGAACTAAGACCCAAACACGGTTTCGCTCAAAGTTTTCTCACTCCTCATGCATGGCATTAACCCAATCCGGATCCATCAAAGCGTGTCCAACATCTCGGGGCTCAAAAGACGCGACAAAAGCAGAATGAGCAAAGTGAGAGAGATAGGACATGGACCGCGTGACTCGACGGTCAATGTCGTCGATGATGTTCTCTGCAGGTGCTGCCACTGGATGTGCCCGGGAGCCTGCCTGGACGAAGTGGCCTCCCCCTCAACAGCAGCTGGAGCTCCCTCAGGTGCAACGGGCACGGACTGAGGAAGCTGCTCGAACGGCCCCCATGTAGAGGAAGTAGTCGGGTCAGGACCGTGAGCCAAAGTGGATGTCGCAGGGTCGACTGGGGCAGCCGATGGAGTCGGCTCGGGATCACCCCAATCGGCATCGTCCTGCTCCTCCTCCACAAAGATGCTAGTGTTCACCTCATCATCACCTGCAAGTAGGGATGAAAACGGTACGGATATTTATTCGACCGTTCGTTCGACCGAATTCGTTTATAGGAGTTTAGACCTGTCTGTATCCGAGTCCGAAGATTAACATTCGATACCGTATCCGTATCCGAATACTAAAATTGGCATATTTATGATGTCGATATCTAATCGTATCATATCCGATATTTCTCATACTATTCGTATTCGAATCTGAATCCGAACATAAATATGAAAACAAATACAATATCAACGATATCCGTTCGTATCCGATCTGTTTTCATCCTTACCTGCAAGCTCAAAAGCAGTGGAAACACAGGGCATAGTCTCATCGAAGGTAATCTCACAAGTCTCCATCACTCGGTCAGCCTCAAGGTTAAGTGCACGATAAGCACGAGTCACTTCTTATCTTCTTGATCTTGACTTCAAACTCATTTTGTGCCCTTGTTGCAAACTTCTTGAATATAGCTTTAGTCTCTCCCTTGTCTTGAAGAAAGAACACCCTAGTGTACCTAGAGTAGTCATCAACTACCACCAAGCAAAAGAGATTGCCTCCAAGGCTAGCATAGGTGGTAGGTCCAAATAGGTCCATGTGGAGTAGCTCTAGGACTCTTGAGGTTGACATGAAAGCTTTGGTGGGATGGGTGTTGGCCACTTGCTTGCCGGCTTGACAAGCACTACACAATTTGTCCTTCGCAAACACCACATCCTTCACACCTCTAACCATCTCCTTATTGACAAGTTTCTTCAAAGTTGACATGCCCACATGAGCTAATCTTCTATGCCAAAGCCAACCCAAAGAACTCTTGGAGAATAGACATGTTTGCAATTTAGCTTCATTTGATGTGAAATCCACTAAGTAGAGGTTGTTGTGCCGAAACCCTTTGAATATCATTGATGAATCTTCAATCTTGGTCACAATCACCTCGTTTGGAGTGAATAGACAATAGAAGCCAAGATCACAAAGTTGACCAATGGAAAGCAAGTTGAAGCTTAGAGATTGAACTAGCAAGACATTTGATATTTATTGATCATTGGAGATTGCCACTTTGCCTAGACCTTGAACTTTAGCTTTTGAATTGTCCCCAAAGGTAATCTTGTCTTGCCCTTCACATTCTTCATCAAGTGTGGTGAACATCCGGGAGTCACCGGTCATGTGTTGAGTGCAACTACTATCGATCACCCAATGACTTCCACCGATCTTGTAGTTCACCTACACACAAGCAACTTGGAGTTAAGCTTGTTGTTTGGGAACCCACTCAAAGCGGGGCCCCATTGCCTTGGTAACCATCTCCTTTGCAACCCAAAGAACTCTAGGCTTGTTCTTCATTGGTGGACCAAGGAACACTACTAGTGGTCTACCCTTGTGATCCTTCTTGATGACATAGTGAGCATCATGAGCAAATAGCCTAGTGTGCTTGGGCAAGGTCTTGGGTGGTTGAGTCTTGCAATCATAAGCGAAATGACCCACTTGACCACACTCAAAGCATCTTATTGGCTTGGGCTTTGAGTACCCTTGATTGTAGCCATTGTACTTGTTCTTATAGTAATTCTTGGCCTCAATCTCAACCTTTGCCTTCATGATTTGGTTCTCCTTGAACCCAATTCCGGTCTTGTCATTCTTCATGACGGTGCTCATCAAAAGCTCACTTTGAAGGTTGTGACCTTTGGTGAACTTCTCAAAGCCACTTGTAAGCTTTGTCTTGTCATTCTTGAGCTTGAAAATTTCTTCTCTTAGAGAGGTGATCAAGGTGATAGCATCCTTGTCTTCTTCTTGAGTCGGCTTGATGACAATGGGCTTGTTAGACTTGAGAGTGATTAGCTCTTCCTTGAGCTTGGATTTCTCTTCTTTCATCTTGACATAGTCATCATACTTGTCAGCTTCAACAACTCTCTTGCACTTGCACTTAGCACTTTGCTCAAGAGTCACATCATCTATCATCACAAGAGGTAGCACTATCACACTTAGCACACGGGTTAGTAGCAACATGTGTAGCAAGATCTTGATTAAGCAATTCATTTGCTACCACTAGTGTGCCATGTTCTTGTTTGACATTTTGGTAGTCATCTTTTAGCAAGTTATACCTTGTGAAGAGCTCTTGTGATGACCTCTCAAGCTTATCATGTTTCTCATTAGCTTGCTTAAGTTAGGCTTTGAGCTCCCTAGTGCTAGATGTGAGAGTGTTAATCTCAAGCTTCAAATCATCATTAGCAGTAGTCAAGGTGTAAAGCTTATCATGCAAGTTTCCCTTTACCTCAAGTAGCTTGTCATTTTTACCTTTGTACTTCCTTATGATGCTAGCGTACTTGTTGCAAATTTTAATTAGCTCATCATAGGAAGGTGCTTCTTCATCGTCACTAACATGACCACTAGAGTCATCACTATCATCATCCTCTATTTGTACCTTCTTGTCACCTTTAGCCATGAGGCATAGGTGTGTAGAGGATGAGCCCGGTGATGAAGAAGTAGGTGGCGGTGGAAGAGAAGAACCAATCACCAAAGTGGCCACCTTCTCATCTTCACTCTCATCGTCGGAAGAAGCACTAGTATCCTCAATGTCGGTGAGCCAATCACCCACAATGTAAACCTTGCCATCCTTCTTCACCTTTTGGAAGTTTAAGTTCTTCTTCTTGTATGGCTTGTCGTGCTTCTTGTCATCATCACTAGAGTCATCATTGCCTCCCTTGTACTTCTTGAACTTGTTCTTATTCTTGAAGTTCTTGAACTTGTATTTCTTCTCTTTGGGGCAAGAATGAGCTAGGTGACCAAGATTGCCACAATTGTAGCACTTCATTTGGGAGATTGGCTTCCTTGAGGTGCTTGTGAAGAATTTCTTCTTCTTTGAGTCAAAGTTGACTCCACTCTTGTTTAGCCTCTTCAACATCTTGGTGGTCTTCCTCACCATGAGAGCTATGTGGTCTTCATCATCCTCTTCTTCACTTGCGGTCTCAATGACATATTGAATCTTGCACTTCTCCTTGGAAGATGCCTTGAGAACCAAGTCTTTCTTCTCATCCTTTTCTTCTTGGAGGAAGAAGAAGAGCTACCCTCACCAATCTTCATGTACATCTCATGAGCATTGATCTTGCCCAAGACTTGAGTTGGTGTAGCGACGGAGAGGTCTCCTTGGTGAAGCACCGTGACAATGTGGCTATACTTCTTAATGGGCAAGACACACAAGATCTTGCATACCACATCGCCCAGCGCCATTTGGTTGAGCCCAAGTCCATTCAAATCCTCTACAAGAATATTAAGACGTGAGTACATCTCATTAGCATTCTCATTAGTAAGCATAGTAAAGGAGTTCAACTTAGCCATGACCAAATGGTAGCGTTCCTCACGCTCACACTTGGTCCCTTCGTGTAGCGCGCAAATGTTAGTCCAAACGTCGTATGCGGTTTTGCAATTCCACACACGATTGAACACATCCTTGCCAATGCCACAGAAAAGAATATTCTTTGCCTTGGCATTGTTCTTCTCAAAGAAGGGATCCTCGGCGAACACGGTGCCACCTATGGTAGCGACTTTGTGCACACCGATATCCACGGCCTCAAGGTAGGCCTCCATCCGCACTTTCCAATACAGAAAATCATCCCCATCAAACATGGGTGGCAGTCCATCCCCATGGGACATCTTGCTCTAGGCGGTAAAGCCTAATTTGAGAGCAACCTTGATCTGATACCAATTGAAAGGATCTAGATGCCCAAGACGGGGGTGAATTGGGCTTCTTTTAAATTTCTAAAGCAATATTAAAACCTAGTGATGCCAATCACCCCCTAGTTCCTACTGCAATGTGTATCCTAACTAGAAAGCAATAGCAAACCAATGAAAGGAAAGACAACCTATGCAATTCTAGTAGGAATTGAAAGAACACAACGGAAAGGTAATGCAAAATGTAAAGAGATAAGGATAGAGAATTGGTGACACGCGATGTTTTCCCGAGGTATCGAGGTGTCGACACACCCCCGTAGTCCTCGTTGGAGCACCTCGCAAGGTATAGCTCCCCCTCTACCCGCGCAAGGGTAGAGTGCTCTCTACGGGCTGATTCTTCATCACTCCGGCTTGGTGAATCGCCCACAACCGATCACAGAAGCTTGGAGAAGAGCCACCGACAATCTTCCGGCGATCACTTCCTACGAACACCACCAAACCATCTAGGTGCTATAGAACACCAAGAGTAACAAGCACAAGACCTTCACTTGACCAATTCAAGGCTAGGAAGGTGGATGGATGCACACAAGTCACTCCTAATCACTCTAGTGGGGAAGAACAAGATGGATTCTCTCTAATCTCTCCCTCACTAGGCACTTGGTTCTCCAAGAACTCTCTGTAGGGTTCCTTAGGTGAAACAATGGCCAAGAGAGCTCACTTGGACGAGGAGGGCAACTATAAATAGTACCCACCTCCAAAACTAGCTGTTTCATGCTTTTTCCACTTTCTGCGAAGACACCGGACTAGTCCGGAGCACACACCACCGGACCATAGCGACTGCTCCGGTGTCACTTGAAACTCAAACTTCGCTGGAAAGTAGGCACCATCGGACCACTCGCTATGGTCCGACGCCCTGGTCCGACGCTCAGGTCCGGAGCCAGGGTGCTCACTGAACTCAAAATCTAGCTGAGCTCGGCACCACCGGACCACTCGCCTTAGTCCGGTGCCCTGGTCCGACGTAGAGGTCCGAAGCCAGGGTGCTTGATGTACTGCCAATCTTCTCTGACTCAAAGCGTCGGACTAGAGGACGGCCTAGCCGTCGGACTAGTCCGGAGCCTCCTCGGAGGCTTTACCTCCTTTGGCAGGGACCTCCGGACCACTCGTCCATGGTCCGGTGCTCCTCTGGACAGGTGGTCCGAAGCTGTCCCACTAAAACAGGCCTAAGGCAGGGATCGTCGGACCACTCTCCTTGGCCCGATGCCTCCTAGGCAACTGGTCCGGAGCCTCTTTCTCCCCCTGTTTCAACTCTTTTCACTATGTCTCTTCTAGGGGTTTTGCTCCTACCATATCAAGGGCTACCAAAGGGCTTAAATCAAGGTCTCTAGGACTAGTTGTGACATGTGTGCATACACCAACATTCCCAAACTCTCCTAGGCCAAGCTACTAACCTCATACCCCTCTTTATAGTACGGTCAAAGGAAAAACAAGATCCTAGTTATACTTAGTGCCCTTCTCAACCTCATGGCACTAAGGACTAGCCTAGTCTTCACCTTGAATCACCATCCTTTGAAACCGAAATGATTTCCATCTTGGGGGCATGAATATCCACTAAGCCCATTCTTAGCATCACTTATGACCTAACTCTAATGACTTTGCCTCTGCAAAACACACGTTAGTCATAGTGACCTAGCATTTTCGTTAATCGCCTAAACACAAGGGACCATGATTCTTCAATGGGGCTACATTGCTTCAATCTCACATGAGTAACTGTTGAAGCTAGTTATCGACTCTATTAGATTAGCGATCCAATAGATTCATTAAGTTATCAATATTGTTTGTTATGATCTGTTTATTTATTATAATAATATCGTGCCCAATCACAATCAACAGATTAGACTAAGCTACAATTCAATCTAGATCTATTGCTTTGTGTACATTCATTCATATACTCAGCAAAATAATAGATCTATGATCTTATCGGCTAATCTGTTGATCATGATTGTTACCTGTTGTGCGTTCGAGATATCTGACTAATCATAGATTAATCTGAGAATGCATAGATTTGGTTTAATATACTTGTTACCAGTTGTATCTCTAGGACCCGACTGTCAAGTATGTTATGCTACGTCTATTTAGACTCAAATATAACTTTGTTTAGGCAAATAGATCTTGTTCGTGCTTCATGAACCCTGTATCGGCTAAACAGTTGATCCGGTTATGCTTCATTCATACTATTCATGAGTAGCTGCTGGTTCAAATGTCGGGTTCTTTGAGCATATTGGGTGTAACCTAGTTTGTTTACTATTATAGCTACATGGGAACACCCCATTGTTAGTAAATGAGCTAAGTTATTGGATTAATTGTCATCATGGCTGCATGAGAACACACCTATGTTGATGATTAATCTTTACTTATGTTTAATTAATCTAATGGTTTGAATTGATAAATATTGCATGTGTCGCATCTTTATACACAAATAACTTGATGAGATCGGCTTTACTGGTTATACATCATGAATCGTTGTTCTAATCTTATTGTTATGCTTCACACTGCTAGTAGTTGACTCTTTAGTCAATTTCTTTGATCATCGGCTATCTGAGAGTCATACATCATGGAACTATCTGGCAACAACCGGCAGGTTACATAATTTGACAGTTTGTCTCCTTATCAATTGTAGGTCAAATTGACTGATACGTCTGGAGATCGAATCAACCGATGGCCTTGCCATCTGAGGTTTAGGAGATCAAGATTCCGCTTCCACGACGTTCTCTGCAGAGTCTCACGTAGTATTGGCGCTAGAACGCATTTTTAGCGTCAATAAGTCCGAGTCACATACATGGCCTAATAAGTTTTAAAATTGGACTACGTATCAAGTTAGACAAGAACTATTCAAACTTATATAAGTCCGGATGAAGAAGCTCTCTATTGTCAACTAAATAAAGAAAGACGGCTACGGCTGCGGCTCTTTATTATTAGATATAGATATAAATAGAATCGTACTTAGCCCATTCGCTTCTCTTTAAAGCAGTTGCGGTTGTAATAGTATTCGCTTCTCTTTTCCATTAAATAATAATTAGAAAGTTGCAGATGTAATAGTATTGCACTTTTGAAGCAAGCGTCGGGGAAACCTAATAAATCTTCTCCCTAGTCGTTTCTAAGATTTGGAAAAACCATATATTTTACAAGTAGTTTTTTTTTAAAAAAAACTGGTAAATACGCTCTAACTTATTTTCTTAGATAGGGGAAACCTACAAACTAAAACTACTTCTGTCAGCTGTCAGTGTTAAGCTGGCTAAAGCCGGTTTTGGTAAAGCAAAACAAATGAGAAATATGAACTACCCCTATGAGCTGTATCGATAAAGGCATTGCTTTTTTGAGTCCCAGCCTAAGGGCGCCATCTTTAATCATGGGCCAGACATGCTTTGAGCTTCCACATGGAGAGAGCCATGTCCCCGTTCTCCAAAGAAAATGCCCAAAATGATACATATACACACATGGTTAAACTAACTAGATGGATATCCCGCGCTTTGCTGCGGGTATTCCAGAGCCATGGCAGGCCACGGGCCAACCACGACGGCTAGGGGAGTGACCGATCTTCGGTGTAGCCTCGTTAGAGGCTCATCGTAAACCTTAGTGGTTTCGAAGCATTTCACCCGAGGTCTCACTCAACCGAACTCTCTCCTCCTAATATACCGGAGGGGCATCTCCTCTACCAGGAGTTCTAAACGTTGTATGTGTGGATCATTTAGCCGTTTGGAAGGGCCTGAGAAAATCCATGTGATATGCACTATTGCCACGTTTTTCTGAGAAACACTGGTTGCGGGTATTCCAAAGCCACGGCGGGCCACATGCCAACTACGACGGTCGAGGGAGTGACCGGCTCGGTGGAGCCTAGTTAGAGGGTCCTCGTAAACCTTAGTGTTTTTGAAGCCTTTCGCCCCGAAGTTTCACTCAAACGAACCCTCTTCCCATAATATACCCAAGTGGCATCTCCCCTCCCAAGAGTTCTTGTAGTTTTGTGTATGGTTCCTTGAGACGTTTTGGAAGACCTCACAAAATCCATGTGATATGCAGTTTTACCACATTTTTGCTAAGAAACATGGGTTTCGCCCATGGAGGCGCATGAGAGTTATCGAAATATATCTTATCGAAATATATCCATGTGAGGTCTTGTTTCGAAGAGTTTCTTGCGAGGAATATCATGGTGCAATTGAATTTTAATTATGATAGTTGGTTTAGATGCTATGAATTTTTTTATATTTCAAAATAAAATAGCTAGTGGAGAGATAAATGAGGGTTAGTGGACTGATGACATCACTTGATATAAGATAACATCACTTTTAGCAAATCATCAAATCTGATGGGAGAGGACCCTCTAAGTGGGTCTTAGCAATATAGGAGTAGTAAATTCATATCCGCACAATATTAAGTAAGCACGTGAAAATACCACCTCTCAAGTCTCAATAGCAAACTAATTACCTTAGCTAGCTAGCACGGTAGTACCTAACACATTAGCAACCCAATAGTTCAGTACAATCTGCGGCCACTAGGGAAATGACCACCTCTCAAGTCTCAATAGCAAACTAATTACCTTAGCTAGCTAGCACGGTAGTACCTAACACATTAGCAACCCAATAGTTCAGTACAATCTGCGGCCACTAGGGAAATGACAATTTTTATACGGTGGGGTACACTAAGGCAGCTTCGTGCCCTCCTCCTAAGATTCGGTCCCACAACTGAGTTTGTAGAACACGACCGTCCAATCAACCGAAAACCGCACAAATTTATCAGGGTAACAATTCGCTAGCTTGAACCGTTGAGGGACTCCAAGGTCTCCGCAACATGCCTCATCGATGGCCTCCGCTCAGGATTCGCCTGAACGCATGCGAGGGCAACTTTCAGGACTGCGATCATCTCATCTTCCCGTTCAGAATCTTGGGCAAGGAAAGGGTCCAGCACATCGGCAGATGGTTTCTTGTCTTCAATGCAGAATTGGACCCATTGAACAAGATCCATTTGCATGGTTTCCAAGAGAACAGAGGGTGATCGGCCAGTGATCATTTCGAGCAACACCACACCATAGGAGTAAACGTCCCATTTCTGCGAGGGCTTCAGTGTCTTCAGCGCTTCCGGAGCTTGGTAGCATGACCCTTTGCTCATGAGAGGGCTCACTGAGGCATCTGATTGCTGGCTCTGTTCCTTTTCTAAATCAACTCGGTCTGATTGCACAAATGGTGATGCTCCAGCAATGTTTGCAAGTCGCCCAAGGCCGAAACCGGAAATGAACGGCTCCATATTTGTTCCAAGGAGGACATTGTCTGGCCTCAAGTCACCATGGACATACTTTTTGGGGCTGAATTCATGCAGGAAAGACATCCCCTTGGCAGCTCCTTTCATGATCTTTACTCGGGCTTCCCATGGCAACGGGGTGAATGTCATCATCCCAGTTTTACCTGTAAGCCATAGCAATTTGACAGAGTAAGCAATCAGCCAACACCACTAGCTGGACACATGTCCTGCTACAAATTCAGAGTATACTACAGTGATCTCTATTCCAATCGATAATAACTACTTCAATTTCTGAGTAAAGACAAATATACAGGGATTACAGGCTACGTCGTTCAGAAACTCAATATTTGACCAGTACGCATACCTAGCTATACCAAACTTATATAATGAATAGTTAATAGAAGCACAGTGAAATTAGTTGGGTCCAAATTCCTGAATAGAATAGAAGCGAATCTCTACATACAAATCACGAAAAAAATAAAAGGATTACGCACTATAATATCATAGGCATACCCAAGTTTCCATCATACTGTAGCTATTACAATAAATTCAGGAATCAGAAATTACCAGGACCCTGATCCACAGGATCCTGATCCACACAAGTAGGATGTGAAAATTGGTAGTAATTACTTGTTCATGAAACAATAGAATCAATGGAAAAGGACATAGCAAAGGAATCACTAGATCAGGATGCAAGTCGTAGCAAGAGCAGGTACTTACCATGAACTGCTGCAGAGAGGCTGCCATTAGGAATGTAATCGTATATCAGCAGCTTCTCATCAAAAGACCAGTAATAAGCCCTCAATGTAACAATGTTGGGATGCCGGACCTTGCCAATCGCCTCAACCTCAGTCTGAAACTCCTTAAACCTCTGCAATCCCCCCTCCCCAAGCCGCCTAACTGCCATCGTGAGCCCGTCCTCAAGAACTACCTTATAAACAATTCCAATCCCACTCTTCCCCAGCACAAAAGCTGATGCCTTGAGCAGCTCATCCAGATCAAACCTCACATGTTGGTCTAATGCCACAAGATCGTACTGCTCCGCATGCTCGGATGGAGTCTCGGACTCATCCCTGCTGAAACACCCACAATCCTTGCCACACCTGGACCCTTTAGAACCAGCAGGCGCACCATGCCCGTTACTGTCCTTGGATGAAACCGCTCTCCAGTAGCAGTAGAAGAAGACCAGTGCAATGATCAGAATCCCCACAACATCACTCAGCACGATGGCCATAATGGCAATCTTCCCCAGTCCCTTGTTCTTCCCCTTGCCACGACCCGCTGCATCGGGTGCCGACGAGTCCCCGTCATTGGGCAGGGAAGGGTTGGACTTCGACATGGCATCTGCCACGCAGGGGTTCTTAAGCGGCGGCCCGCAGAGGGCTGGGTTGCCGACGAACGCCGTGGGGCCCCGGTTCTCCAGCGCCCCGTTGTGCGGGATCGGACCGGAGAGGTTGTTGTAGGTGAGATCGATGTAGATCTTCTCCGGCAGCATCCCAAGGCTCACCGGGATGGGGCCGGAGAAGTGGTTGTGCGAGAGGTCGAGCGTCCCCTGGAGCCCGGACAGGTTCCCGATGTCCTCCGGGATGGTGCCGGAGAAGGCGTTGAAGGAAAGGTCGAGCCGTTCCAGCGCGGCGAAGTGAGAACCGAACCCAGCGGGGAGCGAGCCCGTGAGATTGTTCCGCGCGAGTGCGAGGGCGCGGAGCCTGCGGCATTTGAGGATCGAGGCCGGGAGGGAGCCGTTGATGGCGTTGGAGGAGAGGTCGAGGATCTGGAGGTAGGGCAGGTCACCGAGGTCCTCGGGGAGCTGGCCGTCGAGCGCGTTCCCGTAGAGGACGATGCTCTGGAGCGCGAGCGCGCCCGCGACGAGCTCGGGTGGGACGGGCCCGAAGAGGCGGTTGCTGCGGAGGTTGAGGTGGCGGAGCGAGGACGGGAGTGGGGCCCTAGGGAGCGCTGCGACGAGGCGCTTCTTAGGGAGGGAGAGCGCGACGACGCGGCGGGGCTGGGTGGAGCCGGGGTCCGGGGAGGAGCAGGCTACCCCGTTCCAGGCGCAGGGGTCCGCGGCGGTGGCGTCCCAGTTGGCGAGCGTCCCCGTGGGGTCTTGCAGCACGGCCGCCTTGAACGCCAGCAGCGCCTGGCCGTCCGGCGTGAGCGCGTCGACTGCGGTGGAGACGGCGCAGAGGAGGAGCAGAAGACGGAGGAGCTCCATCGCGAGTTGCCGTTGGGTGGCTGACAGAGTGGGACTGTAGAGAATGGGACGGGGCTGGTGTTGTGTTGTGTTGTGTTGTGATGGCCTGGTGGGGAAGGAAGGTTTGACTGATGACTGCAGCACCAGCAGCCCTGATTCTGCTTGGTGTGTGTGTGGCGTTCCCCAAACCCAAGCAAGCGCAAAGGGCGGTCGCTACTCGCGAGAACGGAGCGATCACTCTCTGATGTTTTTTAGCGAGGTTTCCTACCGAAATCCTCCTAAGTTAGGAAGAGGGGGCATTTGGTAGGCTCCGCCCGCAACAGAGCTCCGCAAAAAAAAAACGCAACGTTGAGAGGAAGATTGCATCTGGCCAGGAGAAAGACGGCCGCCGCAGCCATCCCCCGTCGCCCACCACCGCTGGTCCCCTCCCTTGGCATTCGACATCTCGCCGGGGGTTAAAGAGCGTAGGGATCCATTGATTTTAATAAATTTTTCTAGGAGATTGAGTCATTAGAGTTGATGTTTACATGCCAAAGTTTTTGGTACTGTAGTTTTATCTCCTCCATCTCCTTCTCTTCGGAACGGTGAAGAAGGGTAGAATCATCTTTTTTATGACGGCTCCGTTGAAGACGATGACAACTTCGGCATCATCATCTTCATCCATATGACGACATGAAGATTTTTGTTTCCGAACGACGACATCAAGGCGGACATGATTTCTTCGTATGGAATAAGTTTCTCCAATTTTATCTTCATTTTATTGTGGTTAGATCTGGCTGCAATGAAAGACTGGGGAGAATATTTTTAAGATTAGTCTTCCTCCTTCGCTGGCAGAGAAAAAAGAAGGAAAACACCCGAAAGAAGAAAAATATCCTCAATTCCACCTACATCAATGTTGGTCGTCATTTGTTCGGCAGTTGTTCTTAGACCATTTGCTGAGTGTTTGCATGTGCGGTCATCCACACTGCAAAGCGATTAACAAGTTAGGTTTTGAGTTGTGCTATTCACAACATGGGTAGTATTTTTTTAATACACAGTGCTTGTAATATACTGATTTACCCAGATTTCATATAATATATTTCTTCTTTCATCGTAAAAAAAAGGTCATTGAGAGGAGCAAGGAGAGAATAGGAGCCAAAAATACTTGTTTCGTTCAGATCCTTCTTTGGGTCCAGCCTGACTCCTTTCCTGCTTTGCCCCGGCACAGTCCGGTTGTGCGAGACAATAGCCAAGGGAGATGACAACGACTCGAATGATGGTGGCACCAAACACTAGCGCAAGACGACGTTTGCGCGAATGAGGTTGGCGTGGCTCCCTCTACAACTCGTGCTCACAACTGCTTCGTGTGCCACTCTTCCACAACGCTAGACGGCGATAGCCTTCTGGCCGCTCGTGTACCGCCAGCCCCATATGAGTGTGGAACATGAGGCTTTTCCTTCTGTGCCATTAAGAAAGATGCTCCCGATCTACATACCACTAAAAAGTTCGAACACACCCTAGTGCCATAACGCTAAGATCTTTTGTCCTCCATACCATTTTGTCTCCATTCTGTTTGATTTTCACCATTTGGCAGCTCTGACATGTGGTACCGACCATGGAAAATATCCAATATGCCATCCGTCTATGTTGCTGTGTAAACCGATGTTGACCGTCATCCCCTCTCTCTCACTCTCTCTTCTCGCTCGAGTCCACTCTCCCGTGGCGGCCAAATCCTAGCAGCAGCGGCAGTGGTGAAACCCTAGCAGTGGTGGTGGAGGCGGATCCGGCGACAGTTGTAGCGGATCTGTGGACCAAGAGGAACGGTGCGTACCAGTCATGGCGTGAAACGACGCGAGGGAGCAGTCGGAATGGTTTCGGGACGGGTGAGTTCATTGCTCCTCTTCCCCCTTGATTTCGCGGTCTTAGTTCCCCCTGCGTGTGATTATGTGCTCCGCCACCGATCCGTGTTAGGGTTTATTGATTACGTGCTCCTTGTTCAGCTGTATGATGGACCCAGAAAGTAGCTACAACATAGAAATCCGGATTGTTGCTCCCAATTCTCGTGCATGGTGGTTTTCGTTGAACCAAGTGGTGGATGCTGACCACACTCACTTCACTGAGCTACTCGTAGATGTGGTCGACAAGTCCTTATGACTACAGTGACATAGCGACCCTATTATATTTCTGCGCAGAGACTAGAGTGAACATCCAAGTCCGAAGTGACCAAGATTCGGTAAAAATGTTTGCAAAACATAGTGCTTCTAGAACCTGCTTGCATATCATAGCCCAAGTAGTGAGCCCCCTATGATTCCTGATTGGGATTGTGGTAGCCCAAGCTTAGCTAAACCCCTAGTCACTCCTTCAGTTGCATGGCCAAGCGTAGCTGAACCACCGGTAACTCATTCAGTTGCTTGTCCAAGCTTAGCTGAACTAAGCCATGCCCACATGCTGAACCTGAGTACCTAGCTAACCTACACCCAATGAATGAGCATGTGGGTGTCGATGATGAAGGATTGTATATTGATCTTGGTCCCAACTGCCCCCTCCTCCTCCCAATCCTCAGAGCCATGGTGGGAATCATGAAAGGGATGGTGACAGTTATGGTGCTGAGGAGGTATCAATAGACTTTGATTATGAATTCTCTAAGTATTCTAATGGTGAAGTATCATACATAGATGACATGGTTAAGGATAGGGATCCTGAACAAATGCCTGATGTTTTTTATGACAAGAAGACCCTTCTATGTCAGTAGGCATAGTGTATTCAGACATGGATGCTTTTAAAATTGCTTTAGTTGCTCATGTTGTTAAACATGAGTACAATTATGACATTGAGAAGGGTGATCTAGGGAGGAATAGGGTGAATTGCTCACAGAAGAGTGATGGTTGCAAGTGGAGAATTCATGCCTCAACTACAAAGGATGGACACACTATTAAGGTAATGTGTTACTGCTGCCTGTTTCCAACTACATTGTTTTTATTGTTTCATTCCAATATGTGGGTTGTAATATGTGCATTATTGGACTGCTATGTAGGTGAAAAGGAACCCTCACCCTCACGACTGTCAGAGCACTAGGGGGCAAGGGATTTGTGTTAGAGTAACATAGTTGTGGGTGTGCAGTGAGGTTATTGATTGTTTGAAGGAAGAAGGAACTTTGGGTCCTACTAAACTGCAAAGGAGGTTGAAGGATGCACACAAAGTTGTGGTGCCCTACAAGAGAGTGTACAAAGGTAAAAATCTTTCCATGGATAAGATTATGAGCTTTGGGACAAAAGTTTTGATATCCTTTACAGGCTTAAGGCCCAGTTAGAAGAGTCAAGTCCTGGATCATGGCTTGTCATTGATAATCACACCATCAACAACAAGATCAGATTCAATAGGTTATTATTTGCACTTAAGCCATGTGTTGATCGATTCCTTAGAGGTTGTAGACCATATCTTGCAGTAGATAGTACTTTTCTCAATGGTAGATTTAGGGGACAGTTGTGCTACAGTAGATGGGGACAATTGGATGTACCCAGTAGTTTTTGGTGTTATTGACTCAGAAACCAATTAAAACTGGGTATGATTCATGGAAAGGTTGAAGGATGCAATAGACATACCAGAAGGCTTGACATTCTGCACATATTGTGGGTAGACAGTGATGAATGGGGTTGCTGAAATTTTCCCAACTATAGAGCATATAGAGTATATGTATCACTTAGTACGGAATTTCAAGAAGAGGTACAATGGCAAGGTATTTGATGATCACTTGTGGGCTTCTTCATATTCATGGAGCCCTTACATGTTTGAGAAGCATTATCAGGCAATGGCTATAGTCAAACCAGAGGCAATGAAGTACCTGCAAGAAACACATAAGAAGCTTTGGACCAGGAGCTAGTACAATACATTATCAAAGGTAGATTATGTGACTAATAATCTGGCTGAGTCATTTAACAATTGGATCAAGCCTGAGAAGGGAAAGCACCATGATGATTTGCAGGACATAATAAGACAAAAGATTTCAATCAATGGATCCAAAGGAAGAAGATACCACAAAATTCATTGGAAAAGTTATACCCCTGAAAGGATCAAGATGTCCAAGAGGGGGTGAATTGGGCTTATTTAAATTTCTAAAGCGAAAATTAAATCCTAAGCAAATGTTAATTACCCCCTAGTGCCTACAAGGTGTGTCCTAGCTAGAAAGAAACTAGCAATTCAAGGAAAGTAAAAACACCCTATGCAATTCTAGTCAAGCAACAAGAAACTAGTGTAGAAAGTAATGTGTGAAAGTAATTGCAATAAGTAAAGAAAGAGGGGAAGAAGGATGTTGACACGACGATGTTTTGTCGAGGTATCGAGGAGTCGACACTCCCCCTAGTCCTCATTGGAGCACCCTGAAATAATCAAGATGCCTAAGAGGGGGGGGGTGAATTGGGCTTATTTTCAATTTCTAAAGCAAAAATGAAAACCTAAGCAATTGCCAATTCCCCCGTGCCTACAAAAGTGTGTCCTAGGCTAGAAAGCGGTAGCAAGTAAATGGAATGGAACAACAACCTAGCAATTCTAATCAAGCATGGTGACAAGTATATCAAGAACAAGTATGAAATCCTTGGATGTAAATTGCGGAATGTAAAGAGCTAGGGAGAAGAAGGATGTTGACACGATGACGTTTTGCCGAGGTATCGAGGAGTCAACACTCCCCCTAGTCCTCGTTGGAGCACCCGCGCAAGGGTATCGCTCCCCCTCGATCTGTGCAAGGACCGAGTGCTTTGTACGGGTTGTATCTTCATTGCTCCGGCTCAGTGAATTACACACAACCGATCACAACATGTGGAGGAGGGACGCCAACAATCTTTTGATGGTCACCTGGCCTCTGATCACCACTGAACCATCTAGGTGATGTCGATCACCAAGAGTAACAAGCTTTGAACTCTCACTTGACTCAATCAAGCTTCATGAAATGGATGGATGCACACTTGAACACTTGGAACTCACTAGTGAGGGCTCAACTCAATGGATTCTCAAATCTCTCCTCTCATTATGGCTCTTGCTCTCTCCCACACTCTGAAGGTGTCTCTCAACAACTGAAATGAGGAAAGGCAAGGGGTAAGAGCAAGCCTTGGGCTATATATAGCCCCCTCACAAACCAGCACGCTAGCCTCTAAAATCTCGCAGAATAAGTTGGCATCGGACACACCAATGTTGTGCATCAGACGCACCGATTCTTGGCCCAATGGCTAGTTCCTGTTCAAAAGTATTGTCCATAGCACTAACGCCATAGCACCGGACGAGTCTGATGCCTCGAGGTGCTCTCTGGTTCCTCTCTGGTTTTTCTTAGAAAATCATCGGATGCACCCTAGCGTCCGACGCCTTGCCACCGGATGCGTCCGATGGCTGCAAACCCTCTCTAGAACCTCTCTAGACTGTCATCGGACGCACCAACGGACACACTTAACTTTTGGCCTTAGCGTCCGATGCATGGTCCGATCAACATTAAAACTCTCTAAGGGCACCAGATGCGTCTGATGGCCCTCTGAGGTGAGTCTGATGCCAAACCCTAGGCATCAGCACTGCATTGGATGCGTCCGATGCTAGGTGCATCAGCGTTTGATGCTTGTTAGGCACCTCTCTCAACTCTAAATCACTTAGCGATGAATATGAAAGTTGTTCTAGGCTATCTTAGGGACAACTAGGGCTCACTTAGGGCTATGGATGTCAAGTGTGGACCACACCTATACCATGAAACTCTGCTAAGTCAAGCTACTCATTTTAACCCCTCTTAATAGTACAGTCAAAGGTAAAACAAAGACCTAATCTATACTAAGTGTCATTCATCTTCTTATGGCACTTAGACCTAGTCATTCTATGGTCTTCATCTTCACCCTTTGAAATCCGAAATGATATCCATCTTGAGGGCATTAGAACTCTAATAGTTGCCCATTCACACTTGTCACTATGGCCTAATACTCTAATTGCCTCTGCAAAACACACGTTAACCATAATAACATCACATTGTCATTAATCACTGAAACCATGGGGCCTAGATGCTTTCACACCCGCACAAGGGTATCGCTCTCCCTTGATCCACACAAGGACCAAGTGCTCTCTACGGGCTGATTCTTTGCCGCCCCGGCTCAGTGAATCGCCCACAATTGACACAAGAGGTGGAGGAGGGTCATCCACATGCTTTGGATGATCATCAAGCCTCTGATCGCCACCAAACCATCTGGGTGTTGTCGATCACCAAGAGTAACAAGCTAGAACTCTCACTTGACTCACACAAGTCTCATGAGGTGGATGGATGCACACTTGAACTCTTGGACCTCACTAATGAGGGCTCTAAGCAATGGATTAGCAAATCTCACTCCTCACTAGGGCTCTTGCTCTCTCTCTCACACTCCCAAGGTGTCTCTAAGCTGAACAAATGAGCAAAGGCAAGAGAGGAGAGCATGGGATATGGTATAAATACCACCCTCACAAGAACTGCATGTTGGGTAGACTATCTACGAATTAAAGGGGCATCAGACGCTCCGATGCAGAGCACCGAACGCACCGATGCCATGCCCAATGGCTAGTTACTATTCAAACTTAAGAGGCACTAGACGCACCGATGCCCTTGCACTGTACGGGTCCGGTGCTTCTCTGCACTCTCGGGTTCCTCTCTGAGTTGACACTGGACTCACCCCTGAGTCCAGTGACTTACCACCGGACATGTCCAATGGCTCAAGGAGCTCTCTCGAACCTCTTTGCATGGACACCAGATGCACCCACCAGACTCAGCTGTCTCAAGGGCACGAATTCTGGTGCTAGAGTCCAGTGAGACTGTGAATGCTCTGAGAGTATCGAGCGCATCCAGTGCCTCTCTAAGGTTAGTCCAGTGCCTAACCCTCGGCACCAGACTACACCAGACACGTTTGGTGCCAGGTGCACCAGCGTACGATTGTTGGTAATTCTTAACGCACACAGATAACTCCGCAAGCGCACGAATACCGCTGTAGCTTTCACCCGGGAGTATTCCAAAAGGGTATCGATTTCCACGGGGAATGTGAAATGTACTAGAGAATAACTAAGAATGTTCAAGGATAGATAAGGTATATTATTTTGGTGGTAGACAAGATAAATGGGTAGAGAATGATAAACAGGTAAATAATGATAACTAGGTAAAGAGAGATTTTAGAGTTTTCTAAGGGGTTCTATCTAATCAAAGGCCCACGATTCTCTACCTACTTTGGAGCAACAGTACCTTCCCGACTCTCGACAAAGACTAGGAAAAAGGTAGTCGGGGGCAGGCTGCCAAAAGCTCTATGAAACACCAACCCCAATGTGGAGGACTACAAAGGTCTTACAGAGCTGTGACCTCTGGGGCTACCACAACTATCTATGGGATTGGGCGCAAACTCAGACAAACTCTAGTCTAGACACCACATCTACACTATTGCTTACTACTCTAATTCCATACGAGTAGAGATCCCGTAAATAGAATAAAGTAAGAACTAAAATAAGATACTTAGAAATAATAAATGAAGAACCTAGAGATTCCTTAGAACCAGATGCTGCAAAGGTACAATGTTGAGGAAAATCCGACAAATCCGGCTCCTCCTAGCTCTCTCCTCCTCTCTCTCACCTCTAATTACAACTAGATGAGCTAGAACTAGAAGAACTAGATCTAGACAACTAGAGAGACCTCTCTCCTTCTTTACTTATATTTGAAACCCTAGCTTTTGCTATGGAGAAGAAGAATGAGATGAGATGGTCTGGAGAGGGGGTATGCCCCTCTATTTATAGTCCGGTGGGGTGCACGACAGCCGTTGGATCAAACCGACTTAATGTAGGGCTGAGATGACTAGAAGCAGGTTTAGACCTATTACTGTAGAGGTCCGCCCGACATGGGCTTGGGCCGGCCGACACCCTATTTCCACTTCTCATGCCCCACTTTCTTCGGTTGCCTTCTGGACCCTTCCTGAGTACAAAGGAAAATATCCCATCGCGAGATTGTTCCCATAATTACTCTGGTAATTAGATCTTCTATGATTCTCTGGAATAGTCCCTGGAAAATATAGATTTACCAAAGCTATGCAATTCTAGGAATTTAATCCCTCAAATATATAGTAGGTGATGGTTTTGGTATTGTCGATGTTTTACCACCGATAGCCTGCCACGGGGTTACCCCAGACAGTAGTTCATGCCTCGGCGAATAGTGAAATCTTGGTGGTTGGACACGCAGGGACACACAATTTATACTGGTTCAAGCCCTCGACAAGGTCGAGTAATAACCTTACGTCTAGTTGAGTCGTTTGTTATTGCTCTTAATTGTAATACAAGGTGTTGTGCGTCGCTCTGTGTATCGGGTGTTGTGTAGTAGTTAGGGATTGTTTTTGGGTGATACCCTCACTAGCCCTTTATAGTCTAGGAACTGGTCGAGGGTTGCTCTAATCCTACTCGGTTATGAACTTAGAGTCCTAAGCTACGCTTCGGTCTTGTCATCCTTATCGAGTAGAATTCAGTTTATTCTGTCTGTCTTCCTTTGTGGCCGAGGAAAGGAGGCCCAAAGCTCAGGTAAGCCGGTTCCTGGGTACCCTATAGGATATCCCATCGACAATCCCCCGAGCATATCATGCCGAGTAGAATTCAGGTTTTGTCTTTTTCTTTCTCTTCCTTTCTCGTGACTTCTGGCTTTTGGTGGTCCTTCCTTGCTATATATTCCATTGCGTTGTGCTAATGGCTTACTCTTTTAAGGTGCTCTCCGATGACTATGTTGCTGAGTGAAACTGAGCAGCCCCTGGGCTTATGCCCGCCTTTTGATAGTTGAGTGGGTAGAAGAATTCTTGTGAATGGAGTTAGAGGTAGACTAACTCTTCGGTTAGATTTTCCTGGGAAGTTTGGCGTGGTAGGCAGAAGAAGTCTTGTGAAGTGGCTTCCATGCCTTCTCTGTCTAACTGCTGGACCCCGAGCTGTCACCGTTGCCGCTCCCGAATTGGTTGAAGTGGTATGCTTCACCTGTTTGGTTGTCTATGCTTGTATCGCACTCTTGCTGGAAAGCCTAGAGCTGGAGCTTTCCAATCTTATTTGTTGAGAGTGCCTTTTCTGCCTGTCACTCAGAACTTTCCTCATGATGTGTGGAAGTTCCGAGTTGTTTTAGCCTTTATATTTTGACATTTGTGGTCTTTTGTTGTAGATGTGGCTTAGTCTGGTCTTGTCCAACTTTTATAAGTTTATAGGCCGAGTTGTTTTTGTGGCCTGCAGAGCTATTGTATGATTGTCCTTGGAATATTCTTCTGGGTATTCTATGTAGTACCCTGATGTACTGCCTTTATTGTAACCGTATTTCTTTCATCAATGTAGTCCTTGTAGAATCTTTTGCTTTTACTTCATCCTTTATGTACTATTGTTGTTGTAATCTTCTCTTTATGGACTTGGTGTATGTGCACCCATTATTCTTCTATAAATAGCCGTAGTATGACTCCCTTGCCATATAACTTATGTTTTTCCTTTGTAAAGGTCCTTCGTGTATCATGGATATTGTTGTTGGCGAGCTTGATGAAATATTCGGGCCACTCTTCCCAAAAGCCAAACCCAGTTGATGGGTGCTCAATCCCCCGAGCAACGCGAGTAGGGATTCAGACGAAAATGGAGAAATGAGAGCTCACCGGTAGTGGAGAGAAACTTACCGGAAAACCCCAAAGCACAGGTTCTCATCCCCTAGGGAAAAGAGGCAAGATCCTAGGCAAAACAGGCGAGAACAGCAACTGTCGGACCACTCTGTCAGGACCTCCAGACCATAGCACAAGGTCCGGAGCCTTGGTCCGACAATTCTGCAGGTGACCGTCGAACTGGTCCGATGCCCCCTTTCGAAAGTCCAACGCTCACGTAGAAACCACGCAGGGAGTGCCGAAGCTCCGGACCACTGGTCCGATGCTCACTGTCGGACTATGGGAAGTAGTCGAATGCTCACTCCAGCCTCTGTGCAAAACAACACAGCAAGCTCCCTATCTCCAGACTTTGGTCCGACGCTCACCGTCGGACCAAAACGCCTGGTCCGACGCCCTTAGTTGCTTGATATGTGAACTGGTCAAGACCACCGGACCACTTGCAATGGTCCTGAGCTTAGGGGAAAGTCGTCTGATGCCTGGTCCGACGCTCTCGAGCAGAAACTCCGTAGCCCGCGAAAACGGTTTCCACTCCGCCAAATCTTCCCAAAACCCAACCAAATGATCACCAACTACAACTAAACTTTGTAGGCATGATCCTAGTGCTGTTGGGGAAATATCCCGAAGAAATCATTGCTCGATTTGGCTTAGAGCAAAGGGAGGAGAAGAGATTTGGGGAAAAGCTCAAGAACGAAGAACTCTGCAAAGAAATCACCCGATCTAAGTACTCGTGAGGTTTGAGGAGAAACCCTTCGGTCCAAAGATGCTCTCACAATTACGAACAACTTGGTTCAAACGGATTTGCATGAGCTACTCCCTACAAAGAGAAATCATCTCGGGAAAAGAGGGAGCAAAAGCAAAACGTGAAGAACAGAAGCAAAACGGGGCCACGATCACGAAATCGAATCCACCATGGCTTACCGAGGTTACGGCCTCCGATTCCTCGCAGCAAAACCAAGTTCTGACAAAGGTTGGTAGAAACAACCTAGGGATCTCATGAACTAGAGAGAGAGAGAGAGGGGCAAGTGATTAGGGTTCAAGAGATAGGTTGAGGGAGACCCCTTCACCCCCTACTTAACGGGCTTTGGCTATTTCCCAAAGACCCCCCTAGATAAATTGAGTGAACTACCTAGCCTAAGCATTGCAGTCCAAGCTCCAGAAAATATCTCCCGCATTTTGAATGGATGGCCCCGCTTCCTGCCGGGAGTTGTCGTCGCCTCGACGCAACCTCCAGGATTCCGCCACGTGCCATCCCCGCTTCCTCGGAAGCTCCACCTAGGTTTTGGGGCCCAAACCCAGGAAACCCGCCACTGGTAGCTTTGGGCTCAACTACCGAACCCCGAGTTTTGCGGCCCAAACTCAGAAACCGACGCGGATGGTTTTGAGGCCCAAACTACCAAACCAAACCACTCCGAGTCCCATGAGCCTCCGCTCGACCCGCTTGTCTGCCATCTTGACTTGGTCGACTCGGTCTACCTCCATGTCTTCTCGCACTCGCCGGTGCCAAGCACTAGCCACCACAGCTAGTCTGCCGGCGCCCATGGTCCCTCAATCCGAGCCCCGCTTCCGCCCTTCACCGCTCTCAATCCATCGGCACGGCAAGCCTCTACTCGACCTTCTCCACGCCATTGACCACTGTCACTAGGCATAGCACCTGCACACCACAAGCCGATAGACATGCACACATTTGCTTTCACAACGGGTTAGAGGCAAAGGCTCAACACATCTAGCAAAAGCTCCCCCTGTGCAAAAGCACACTCAAGATACCAAATGAGCTCCTTAGGGCAAAAGAAGCACACAAAACTCCCCCTTGACCAAAGAAGCTCTAAACCAATTAAACTAATGAGATGCACTCTTTCTCCCCCTTGGAAGTAGATGGCTGAAAATGGAATGAAATGCACATCTCTCCCCCTTGTTGACACATGTAGCTCATCAAACATCAACAACTCAAGGTCCGACTACAAATGCCATGAAATGCAAAATGAGTGCAAAAGCTTCATACATAGAGCTAAGACAATGAAAAAATGCTCTAAGTGATGTGATCTTAAGAGAATAGGAAAAGCTCTACGTACCCAACAAAGATTCAAGTTGAGCTTAAGATCACTCTAGAAGCTATTTTAGAGAGCATATCATGTGAGAGCACAGAAAGGGTATGACCTCCTAGAGACAACTAGACATGGCAAACAAGATAGGATCTATCTCAAAGCAATCTCATGTATAGCAAGTAAAACTATCCCTAGCAAAGTCCATACAACAAGCCAATGACCCAACTGAATGAATTTTCCAAATTTCAGAGTTTTGCAGCCAATTTTCAGTTTTAGGCACATTTAAGTTGTATGCGAGTGGTTGTGAGCAAAGTGATGCCACCGCTTACCAACCGGTCGAAGTCAAGGGACTTGACACACCAGTTTTGGTCATACATGACACCGCTTAAGTATCAACCGATATGGGAAGCAGTCTCGAACACACGGTGAAGTGCTCACAATGTAGACCCAACTCGATCTTTCCAATTCACAAAACAGAGAGCAATTTCATTTTAAATATTAATCATGGTGCTCAAGGGTAGTGAATGAAACAATGAAGAGCCATAGATACAAGCTATATACAAGGCAGCCAAGAAGGATCTTCAAAAGCCTACACATGCTAGTGCCATTTCAGAGGTGACATGGGGAATTAAATTCAGTTTTAAAGCTTTTCTAACTTAGCTCTATTGCATATCATATAGATAAAAAAGAGTCTAAGTTAGGCAACACCATAGACACATAAAGCACCTCAAATAGAGCATAGATTCATTATATCGGCTATAAGTATGAAGCTTAAAATGAACTATGTCACAAATGCAAATGAGATGCACAATGCAATGACACCAACTAACACTAACAAGACACCAAATGAGAAGAAGGACAAAGAAAAGACCAAAAAGAACTATAATACAAAAAACTTTCCTCCTCTAAAAAGGAAAGCAAACACCCAACTCGCCCCGAAGGCGAGAAAACGCATTTTGATCCAAAGGCTTCGTGAGAATATCCGCAAGCTGGTTGTGGGTCTTGACATGCCGGAGGTCAATGTCACCCTTCTCCTAATGATCTCGCAAGAAGTGAAAATGGACCTCAATGTGCTTGGTATTTGAATGAAGCACAGGAGTTTTGGCCACACTAATTGCACTCGTGCTATCGCAAAGCAGAGGCACCTTAGTAAGCTCAAGACCGAAATCTCTCAAAGTGGCAATCATCCAAATCAACTGCGAGCAACAGCTAGCTGCGGCAACGTACTCAGCTTCGCACGTCGACTGTGCCACGCTAGCTGCTTGAGAGAAGACCAAGAAACCAAAGAATACCCAGGAAACTGGCAAGTCCCAGAAGTGGACTTCCGATCGAGTCGGCAACCGGCAAAGTCGGCGTCTGAATAACCACAAAGCACAAGAGAGGAATCGGTGGAAAACCAAAGACCAAATTTGGGAGTGGAGCGCAAGTACCTCATGATGCGTTTCACCACCTGCTTGTGCGAAGTCCGTGGGGACGCCTGAAAGCGTGCACACAAACAGACGGCGAACTGAATGTCCGACCGAGTCGCCGTCAGGTACAGAAGCGACCCGATCATGTTGCGGTACTCCGTCTGGTCCACCGCCTCTCCTTCCTCGTCCGCATCCAAGGCAGTCGTAGTCGACATGGGCGTCGAAAGAGGCTTTGCCTCATCCTTGTCAAACTTCTTCAGGATATCCTTCGTGTACTTGCCTTGGTGCACGAACGTCCGTTCCCGGGTTTGCTTGATTTGCATCCCGAGAAAGAATGTCAACTCTCCCATCATGCTCATCTCAAATTCCCTGCTCATAAGATCTGCAAACTTGGCAACAAGAGCATGAGAGGAACCACCAAAGATGATATCATCCACGTATATTTGGACAAGGAGAGTGTCTTTGCCTTGCTTGAGGAGAAACAACGTCTTATCTACCGATCCCATTTTAAATCCCTTTGCAAGAAAAAAGGTTTTTATCCTATCATACCATGCTCTAGGTGCTTGTTTCAAACCATACAAAACTTTGTGAAGATTAAAAACATGGTTTGGAAACTTGGGATTTTCGAAACCGAGAGGTTGTTTAAAATAAACTTCCTCCTCTATGTAGCCGTTTAGGAAAGCACTTTTAACGTCCATTTGAAAAAGTTTAAAACCCTTAGAAGCCGCAAAAGCTAGAAGGATTCTAACGGCTTCTAAACGAGCTACGGGAGCAAAGGTTTCCTCATAGTCTATTCCCTCTTTTTGAAAAAAGCCTTGAGCAACCAACCTAGCCTTGTTGCGCACTACCACCCCATCCTCACTTTGTTTGTTTTTGAAAACCCATTTGGTACCTATAGGGTGGCAACTAGGTGGTGGAGGAACTAAGACCCAAATGCGGTTTCGCTCAAAGTTTTCTAACTCCTCATGCATGTCATTAACCCAATCCGGATCCATCAAAGCGTGTCCAACATCTCGGGGCTCAAAAGAAGCGACAAAAGCCAAATGAGCAAAGTGAGAGATATAGGACCTGGACCGCGTGACTCAACGGTCAATGTCGCCGATGATGTTCTCCGGCGGGTGCTACCGCTGGATGTGGCGGGGAGCCTTCCTAGAAGAAGTGGCCTTCCCCTCAACAGCAGCTAGAGCTCCCTCAGGTGCAATGGGCACCGACTGAGGAAGCTACTCGAACGGCCCCCATGTAGAGGAAGTAATCGGGTCGGGGCCGTGAGCCGAAGTGAACGTCGTAGGGTCGACGGGGGCAGCCGGTGGAGTCGGCTCGGGATCACCCCAATCGGCATCGTCCTGCTCCTCCTCCACAAAGATGCTAGTGTTCACCTCATCATCACCTGCAAGCTCGGAGAAAAATACGATTGGAAACATAGCAAGCAGAACTAAGTGCTTCTACCCAATACCGCCTAGGAGTCCTATGCTCATTGAGCATCATTCTGGCCATCTCAACAACGGTCTGATTCTTGCGCTCAAAACACTGTTCTGTTGGGGAGTGTGAGGTGAGGAAAACTGATGATCGAGACCAAAAAGAACAAAGAGTTGCAAAGTGAGCATTCTTGAATTCTGTGCCATTGTCACTACGGATAGCTCTCATGCCATTCTTAGGTAGCTCATTTTGCAATCTCAAAATCAGATCTCGAACGAGTGGAAAAGCCTCATCCTTACTCTCCAAAAAGAACACCCAAGAGTACCTCGAGTAGTCCTCAACGACTACAACAACATACCACTTCCCTCCCTCCGACCTAACCCGAGCTGGACCAACTGTGTCCATGTGTAAGGGCTTGCCGGGTCGAGTGGTCATGACCTTAGTCATAGGAGGATGGGAAGCGGCAACCATCTTGCCATGCCTACAAGGATGGCAAACCAAATCCTTCTCAAACTTCAGCTTTGGCAATCCTTGGATAAGGTCCATTGAGCTAAGCTTTGCAAGCAAGTCAAAACTCAAATGTCCCAATTTCCTATGCCACTTCCAAAGCTCGGAAGAAGAACCGGCAAGAAGACAACGAGAAGGTCCGGAAGAGATAGTAAAATCCGCACGAAAAACCTTCCCGAAGGGTAAAATCCGCTAAACAAGCTCACCACGAGAGTCCAAAATCCGAGAGAGATTAGGCTTGAAACTCTCTTCAAAACCGTCATCAAGGAGTTGCGAAACCGAAAGAAGGTTAAAATGCAAATTCGCAACCAAAGCAACATCCTTGAGGATAAAAGAAGAGTTCACACGGATCGACCCTCGGGAGACAACCTTACCTTTACTCTTATCCCCGAATGTGATGTACTCAGTGTGGTGCACGGGGTCGAGGCTGGAGAAGCACTTGGCACTTCCAGTCATATGGCGTGAGCATCCGGAATCCACAAGCCAAGTCTCCTCCAGTCCTCCTTCCTACATCAATAAAATGACATAGAGTGAGCAAACAGACCAACACTGGGGTTAGTAAACTGTGAAGGATACCAGTGTTGTCCCACTTGCCCAAAGAATGGGTTAGGAGAAAAACCAAACATCTCCTGCCCCACGGATGGATAGTGATCACCACGATAGGGAAAACGTGGTCCGCTAGAGAAGGGTGGAGTAAAGCCACCGCCACGAGGCCCGTAGTCGTATGGGTCACGACCGGTACCCCCGCCGGGCATGACCACCACATGGTCTCGCCTCCGGAGGCCTAGCACCTTGAGGCATTATACCTCTAGGCCTAGTAGTTTGCCTCTGAACTTCGTGGGTGGTACATGTGCTGGTTGTTCAACTCAAACTGCCTCCGATCATCTCTCTTCCTCCTATAGCAAAACTCAGCCAAATGCCCATCCCGCTCACAATACTCACAATGGTACCTTACTGCACTCTTGGTAGGCACTCTCTTGTTGGGTTGGGTGGCTCTAGATTTCTTAGAAGGGGATCACTAGAGATGTTTGGCATTGTGTCAAGTAGGTTGCGAAGATGGTTCGGTTTGGCAATCCACACTTGCTTCTGTGGAGTGGTTTTGGGTGGCTCTTCAAACACACCATCTCTCACAGGAAACTTAGAGGGGTTGGTAGGCTTAGGTGGGGTGATCTTGGTAAACTTGGGAGGTGTGGTAGGTTTCTCACTCCTGCTCAAACCACTGCACTCACCAATCTTTCCAAACATGCTATCCTCCTTCCCACCTAAAGCAAAGCCTACTCCCGTGGTGCCCGCCCTTTTGCATTGGCTAAGCAACATCCCTAACTGCGGCTCTCGGCAAGACACCCAACTCAAGATGGACCGAAGGTATGTGTTTTGCTCCTCGGTACGCATCTTGTCGTGCCTGCACGATGCGATCTCAAGCTCCAAAGCCTCAAAGCGATCTGACTCTCTAGTGCTATCTGAGGTGACCTTTTCTAACACAGCAATCCTAGCATCTTTCTGTGCCAGCTCAGAATGCAAGCCTAAGAAAGACTTGCACGCACCAAGTAAGCTAGGCCTAGCCTTCAGCTCACTGACCTCCTCAAGTAGAGTGCCATAATTGTCCTGGAGAGTGACAAGACTAGACATGTGAATGGCGCAAGCATCACACTCTACCTCCTCGGTAACCACCATAGACGCCTTAGCAAAATTTAGCTCATGAAGCGCGCTAAGGTACTTCTCCTTAAAGTTGTTCCTCTCACAAGCGGCACGCTTGAGCAACGCATCTTGACTCATCAAGGTGTCGTTCAGAGACTCAATCTCGAGAGAGAGGGATTCGACGGTGGGTGATACCTCGGGTGTGTCGGAGTTGTAGTCGTAGTCGGGGCCATCCTTGCGCTTTCCGACATTGCCTTCTTCAATCTCCATGGTGCAAAAGCCACCATGCTTGGCGTCGGCATAGAAGCATAGGCCGTTGAGCTTGTCCTCAACCTTTCCCTTCGACTCATCATCGCTTGAAGAAGCACCGCCGTCGGAGGAGGCATCAATGTCGCTGAGGGAGGCGAGGAAGGCTCGGTGCTTGTCCTTCACCTTGTTGATCACCTTCTTAGAGGACTTTCGGTGGTAGCCACCCTTGGGCTTGTGCTTGTCCTCGAAGTGGTGCTCGCGCTTGTCCTTGCGCTTGGTGATAACCAAAGCTAGCTCATCATCTCCAAGAGCCTCCACATGATCCTCTGTCACAGAAATCAAAGACAAAGCGAACAAAGAGTGTGAAGGGTCAGAGGAGGAAGAAGACGTACCGCCAGGACCAGAAACCAACGCCATAGATGGTTTCGACGGGTTTTCAAGCTTGGCCCGGGTCTGGTAGTCAATCTCCGAGGACTTGAGCTTGCTGAACAACTCATCCACGGTCAGGGCATCATAGCCCGGTGACTCCTGAATGGCAGCCACCTTCATCTCCCACACCTTTCGATCAAGAGCATGCAAAAGCTTGATAGCCATATCATGATCATCATAAGGCAAGTTGGCTCGATTAGCACGCATGTTGTTGACGATAGATTGGAAACGAGTGAACATCCCGTCAACAGATTCACCGGCCAACTGAGCAAAGTTCTCGTACTCTCTACGGTACGTGTCGAAGAGTCTGGACCTTATCTGAGGGTGGCCCTCATGATATCTCAAGAGTGTTTGCCAGATCTCCCATGCCGTAGTGAGACTCGAAACCCGCTCAAACTCTAGAAGAGACAGACAAGAGAAGAGAATGCTACGGGCTCTTGCGTTTGACGCATGCTCCGAGACATGGAGATCGGTGATCCGAGCGCCAAGAACCACGTAGTTCTCATTCTCACAAATCTCCCAAAACTTTGTATCAAGTCCTTGGAGATAAGCGGACATGCGCACCTTCTAATAGGCAAAGTTGGTTCCATCGAACTAAGGAGGTTTACCAGCACCTTGCTCCATGTCGCCTTCACGGATCAAGAACCGTGTAAGGTGGATTGATCCTTAACCGGCTTTGATACCAATTGAAGGACCGAGAACGGCGACCAGAGGGGGGGTGAATGGGAGCCTCAAATTTCTCTCGAAATATTCGGGCCACTCTTCCCAAAAGCCAAACCCAGTTGATGGGCCACTCTTCCCAAAAGCCAAATTCAGACGGAAATGGAGAAATGAGAGCTCACCGGCAGTGGAGAGAAACTCACTGGAAAACCATAAAGCACAGGTTCTTAGCCCCTAGGGAAAAGAGGCAAGAACCAAGGCAAAATAGGTGAGAACAAAAACCATCGGACCACTCTGTTAGGACCTCCAGAGCCTTGGTCCGACGCTTCTGCAGGTGATTGTCGGACTGGTCCGACGCCCACTTTGGAAAGTACGACGCTCACGCAGAAACCACGCAGGGAGTGCCGAAGCTCCGGACCACTAGTCCGACGCTCACTGTCGGACTATGGGAAGTAGTCTAATGCTCACTCCAGCCTCTACGCAAAACAACACAGCAGGCTCCCTAGCTCCAGACTTTAGTCCGACGCTCACCGTCGGACTAAAATGCCTGGTCTGACGCCCTTAACTGTTTGACATGTGAACTGGTCAAGACCACCAGACCACTTGCAATGGTCCGGAGCATAGGGAAAGTCATTTGACGCCTGGTCCGACTCTCTCGAGCAGAAACTCGGTAGCCCGCGAAAACGGTTTCCACTCCGCCAAATCTTCCCCAAACCCAACCAAATAATCACCAACTGCAACCAAACTTTGTAGGCATGATCCTAGTGCTGTTGGGGACCTATCCTGAAGAAATCATTGCTCGATTTGTCTTAGAGCAAAGGGAGGAGAAGAGATTTGGGGAAAAGCTCAAGAATGAAGAACTCCGCAAAGAAATTGCCCGATCTATGTACTCGTGAGGTTTGAGGAGAAACCCATCGGTGAAAATATGCTCCTCACGATTACAAACAACTTGGTTCAAATGGATTTGCAAGAGCTACTCCCTACAAAGAGAAATCATCTCGGGAAAAGAGGAAGCAAAAGAAAACGTGAAAAACACAAGCAAAACTGGGACACGATCACGAAATCGAAGCCACCATGGCTTACGGAGGTTACGACCTCCGATTCCTCGTAGCAAAACCAAGTTCTTACAAAGGTTGGTAGAAACAACCTAGGGATCTCATGAACTAGAGAGAGAGAGAGGGGGCAAGTGATTAGGGTTCAAGAGGGATACCCCTTCACCCCCTACTTAACGGGCTTTGGCTATTTCCCAAAGACCCCCCTAGATACATTGAGTGAACTACCTAGCCTAAGCATTGCAGTCCAAGCTCCAGAAAATATCTCCCGCATTTTGAATGGACGGCCTCGCTTCCTGCCGGGAGTTGTCGTCGCCTCGACGCAACCTCCAGGATTCCGCCACGTGTCCTCCCCGCTTCCTCGGATGCTCCGCCTAGGTTTTGAGGCCCAAACCTAGGAAACCTGCCACCGGTAGCTTTGGGCTCAACTACCGAACCCCGAGTTTTGCGGCCCAAACTCGGAAACCAACGCGGATGGTTTTGAGGCCCAAACCACCAAACCACTCGACGCGAGCCACCTTGTCCTCGCTCGGTCGGACTCCGAGTCCCATGAGCCTCCACTCGACCCGCTCGTCCGCCGTCTTGACTTGGTCGACTCGGTCTACCTCCATGTCTTCTCGCGCTCACCGGTGCCAAGCACTAGCCACCACAGCTAGTCTGCCGGCGCCCATGGTCCCTCAGTTCGAGCCCCAATTCCGCCCTTCACTGCTCTCAGTCCATCGGCACGACAAGCCTCTACTCGACCTTCTCCATGCCATTGACCACTGTCACTAGGCATAGCACCTGCACACCACAAGCCGATAGACATGCACACATTTGCTTTCACAACGGGTTAGAGTAAGCCACTCAAATTGAAACACTCACGTGTTGGACGATCACTCATCATAAAGCTGAACGTACATGGGTACTTATGCACCATGTGTTCGCAGTTTTACTGCTTGCAACCAAGAAGGGTGAGCTTCTTCTCGTCTGAAATCAAGTATTTTTAGGCCGTTGCTTCCTGCGCGACAATTACCGGTTCCGGTTTATGTAATTTTGACCTCTTCCTTGCTGGTCGAGGTACTTTTGTATTTGCCGAAGCCTTGTACTCTTATGTAACTCTACTGTATGCTGACATCCCTTAATAAAGAACTCTTTTTGATCTGCACCTTTTACGTTCTGCTGAGTTGTTTTCTTGTTATGTTGTACTCTTTATGGTGTAATTGTTTATGGTACTTGGCTGTTGTCGGCCTAATCTGGCTATTATTTTTCCTTTTCTGGTGCGTGTAAGGACCTGATTAGCCTAGAGGGGGGGGGGGTGAATAGGCCTGTTTAAAAATCACTTAACAACTTTCTATCAGTGGAGGCCGACACTACCGGGGTGGCCGGCACTGCTGGTCTCTGGGGCAGCAGTGCTGGTCACCTGAACACAATATAGCACAATTCAAAATGTAAAGACTGAATGTAAATTGTGCTTGAATAGAAACCTTCCTAGAGGTGTGGAGAACCTCTAGCACCACCTGAAAATGGTAGCAACACAACCACGGAGTAGATCGGTCCAAACCCTAGAAATCACCTTGCAAGCAATATATATCAAAGTAAAGTAACAAGCACACGGTGGAACAAGATTTGACCCGTGGTTCAGCTCGCCACCAAGGCTTGCCTACGTCCACGTTGTTGAGGTGCGCCACACAAGCCTCAAGCTCATCACACAAGGCTTTCTCTTTCCTCGGTCTCAAGTCAAGGGAATGAACCCTTAAGATGAGAGGTATGTATTAGCAATATGAGGTGATACAAACTTCCCTAGGTTGCCACATGAAGAAGGCAAGCTCAAGGGAAACCTCTAGCCGGCTAGGAGCAAAGCTCCAAGAGTAAAGAACTCAAACCGCCAGCCACCACACAAACCAAATGCTTGTAGGAGTGAAGATCCGAGGGAGAAGCTTCTTCTCAAGCTTGGAGGCTCAATCTCTCAAAGAATGATTGGAAATCAATGTGGGAGAGTGGATAAGCACCAAGGGAGAATGGGGAGCAAGAAGGGAGCTTCTCTGTTCTGTTTCACGAAGTGAGAAAGAGAGGAATTCGAGAACTAGCTGTTGGGGGTGAGTGAGGGGGTATGAAATACTCCTTCACTGTACACTGGCTAAACAAGTCGCGGCAGTGCCAGCATGTTGCCATGCACTTTTGTAATTGGAAGGGTCCGCCAACCTGTTCATCAACCTCCTTAAGTTTAACCTGCTTGTCATACATGCAAAGACTCATTAGTCTCCTAAATATGTTGTCATGTCACGGAAACTCACTTAGGGCTTGATTGCACTTTCAGTGCGCAATCTTGGGGAGCGACTGTTTCACTATTTTTCCATAATTACTGCCCCTGAGTAACGGCTATTTTTGGGAACTAATCCTCTTGTTCTTACCTTATAAAGCTTGTTCGACTTTTTGTTACCAAGTTTATCTATAATCGGGTAACCTCTGTCCTTTGTCTTTGGTTTAACCTCCCTCCGCGATTTATCTTTGGAAAAAATTTCGCAATGAAGGGTAAGGGGATTCCACAGTCTTCCATTCAGCAGAGTGATCTTGATTAGTTAGGTGCACAAGGATTTCTTCCAAAATCGGCCCTTTCCGCTTGCGAATTGCCTGGTGATCTATTGTTTCCCAATCCTTCTCCTAATCAATCTCTTCTTTTTGTTTCCTACGTCAGATCGGGACTTTATTTTCCTCCGTCTGATTTCTTAATTCAGTTTCTTAATTTCTGTGGTCTCCAACTTCACCATCTTGTTCCCAATGCTATCCTCTTCCATTCTTGTTTTGTTCATCTTTGTGAGGCTTTCGTATGAATTCCTCCTTGCCTCTTGTTCTTCCGTTACTTTTTTAGAGTCTGTTTCGATGTTTTACCATTGATAGCCTGCCATGGCGTTACCCGAGATAGTAGTTCGTGCCTTGGCAAATAGTGAAACCTTGGTGGTTGGACACGCAGGGACACAAGGTTTATACTGGTTCAAGCCCTCGACAAGGTCGAGTAATAACCTTACGTCCAATTGAGTCGTTTGTTATTGATCTTGATCGTAATACAAGGTGTTGTGTAGTATGTAGGGATTGTTTTTGGGTGATACCCTCACCAGCCCTTTATAGTCCAGGAACTGGTCGAGGGTTGCTCTAATCCTACTCGGTTACGAACTTAGAGTCCTAAGCTATGCTTCGGTCTTGTCGTCCTTACCGAGTAGAATTCGGTTTCTTCTATCTGTCTTCCTTTGTGGGACGAGGAAAGGAGGCCCAAAGCTTAGGTAAGCCGGTTCCTAGGTACCCTATAGGATATCCCAGCAACAAGCCCCTGAGCATCTCATGATTTTTCTTCAATATGTCGGGTTGCTCCGAGAGCGAGCTGAGTTCTTTTTGAAGCAAAATCATGAAATGATCTTTTGTGTTCTTTGTCTTGTGGCTTCTCATTGAGTGTAGCCCCCGAGCCTCTGGATACTTGGTACAAGTATTCGCAGGATCTGAAAAATGTCTTAGTCTTCTGTGTTCTTCGTCTTGTGGCTGTTTTGTGCACCTCTGGTGCACTCATTGAGTGTAGCCCCCGAGCCTCTAGATACTTGGTACAAGTATTCGGAGGATCTGAGAAAAAAGTCTTGAAAGGTAGGTATTTCCAGCCCCCGAGCCTTTCTCCGAGTTCTTTTTATCAGAAAAGAGCTTGGTGGAAGGATCTTGAAATAGCGTGCCCTTGTTTTCTTCTTGTTCACAGGTGGGTACTATGTCTTCACGAGTATGTAGAATCTTGCTTTCACGGTTTGCTTTGGTCAGGTTTAATCTCTTTCTTTCTCTTCCTTTCTCGTGACTTCTGGCTTTTGGTGGTCCTTCCTTGCTATATATTCCATTGCGTTGTGCTGATGGCTTACTCTTTTAAGGTGCTCTCAATGACTATGTTGCTGAGTGAAACTGAGCAGCCCCTAGGCTTATGCCCGCCTTTTGATAGTTGAGTGGGTAGAAGAATTCTTATGAATGGAGTTAGAGGTAGACTAACTCTTCGGTTAGATTTTCCTTGGAACTTTGGCGTGGTAGGCAGAAGAAGTCTTGTGAAGTGGCTTCCATGCCTTCTCTTTTTAACTGTTGGACCTTGGGCTGTCACCGTTGCCACTCCCGAATTGGTTGAAGTGGTATGCTTCACCTATTTGGTTGTCTATGCTTGTATCACACTCTTGCTAGAAAGCCTAGAGCTGGAGATTTCCAATCTTATTTGTTGAGAGTGGCTTTTCTGCCTGTCACTCAGAACTTTCCTCATGCTGTGTGGAAGTTCTGAGTTGTTTTAGCCTTTATATTTTGACATTTGTGGTCTTTTGTTGTAGATGTGGCATAATCTGGTCTTGTCCAGCTTTTATAAGTTTATCGTCCGAGTTGTTTTTGTGGCCTGTAGAGCTGTTGTATGATTGCCTTTGGAATATTCTTCTGGATATTCTATGTAGTACCCTGATGTACTGCCTTTATTGTAACCGTTTTTCTTTCATCAATGTAGTCCTTGTAGATTTTTTTGCTTTTACTTCTTCCTTTATGTACTATTGTTGTTGTAATCTTCTCTTTATGAACTTGGTGTATGTGCACCCATTATTCTTCTATAAATAGATGTAGTATGACTCCCTTCCCATATAACTTCTGTTTTTCCTTTGTAAAGGTCCTTGCTGTATCATAGATATTGTTGTTGGCGAGCTTGACGAGCCCCGAGCTTCTTTTTCTTCTCCCTAAGTTGTAATATTGTGAATGGTGTAGATGTTGTGATAGAAACTAGTAGATAGCTAGTTTCAGGGTAGTGGAGTTTTGTGGAGGAAACCGAAGCAACTGATGTAGGCCTTGTGATGGTATTGGTGTGCACTGTCATTAACCCTTCAGTCATTTATTTGTGTTTCCCTCCGGGTTGTTCTGGATTTGCTGCCCTTGATGATGTTCGTCTTGGACGACTTCTATGTTTTACTACTTGCAACCAGGAAGGGTGAGCTTCTTCTCTTCTGAAATCAAGTATTTTTAGGCCGTTGCTTCCTGCGCGACAATTACCGGTTCCGGTTTATGTCATTTTGACCTCTTCCATGCTGCTCGAGGTACTTTTGTATTTGCCGAAGCCTTGTACTCTGATGTAACTCTGTTGTATGTTGACATCCCTTAATAAAGAAGTCTTTTTGATCTGCACCTTTTACGTTCTGTTGTGTTGTTTTCCTGTTATGTTGTACTCTTCATGGTGTAATTGTTTATGATACTTGGCTGTTGTCGGCCTAATCTGGCCGTTATTTTTCCTTTTCTGGTGCACAATCTTGGGGAGCGACTGTTTTGCTATTTTTCCATAATTACTGCCCCTGAGTAACAGCTATTTTTTGGAACTAATCCTCTTGTTCTAACCTTATATAAGCTTCTTCGACTTTTTGTTACCGAGTTTATCTGTAATCGGGTAACCTCTGTCCTTTGTCTTTGGTTTAACCTCCCTCTGCGATTTATCTTTGGAGATTTTTTCGCAATGAAGGGTAAGGGGATTCCGCAATCTTCCATTCAGCTGGGTAATCTTGATCAGTTAGTTGCACAAGGATTTCTTCCAAGATCGGCCCTTTCTGCTTGCGAATTGCCTGGTGATCGATTGTCTCCCAATCCTTCTCCTGATCAATCTCTTCTTTTTGTTTCCTACGTTAGATCTGGACTTTATTTTCCTCCATCTGATTTCTTAATTCAGTTTCTTAATTTCTATGGTCTCCAACTTCACCATCCTGTTCCCAATGCTATCCTCTTCCTTTCTTGTTTCGTTCATCTTTGTGAGGCTTTCGTATGAATTTCTCCTTGCCTCTTATTCTTTCGTTAGTTTTTTAGAGACCGCTTCGATGTTTTACCACCGATAGCCTGCCATGGGGTTACCCGAGACAGTACTTTGTGCCTCGGCGAATAGTGAAACCTTGGTGGTTGGACACGCAGGACACACGGTTTATACTGGTTCAGGCCCTCGACAAGGTCGAGTAATAACCTTACGTCCAGTTGAGTTGTTTGTTATTGCTCTTGATCGTAATATATGGTGTTGTGTGTCGCTCTGTGTATCGGGTGTTGTGTAGTATGTAGGGATTGTTTTTGGGTGATACCCTCACCAGCCCTTTATAGTCCAGGAACTGGTCGAGGGTTGCTCTAGTCCTACTCGGTTACGAACTTAGAGTCCTAAGCTACGCTTCGGTCTTGTCTTCCTTTCTGAGTAGAATTCGATTTCTTCTGTCCGTCTTCCTTTGTGGGCCGAGGAAAGGAGGCCCAAAGCTCAAGTAAGCCGGTTCCTGGGTACCCTATAGGATATTCCATCAACAAGCCCCTAAGCATCTCATGATTTTTCTTCAATATGTCGGGTTGCTCCGAGAGCGAGCTGAGTTCTTTTTGAAGCAAAATCATGAAATGATCTTTTGTGTTCTTTGTCTTGTGGCTTCTCATTGAGTGTAGCCCCCGAGCCTCTGGATACTTGGTACAAGTATTCGGAGGATCTGGAAAATGTCTTAGTCTTCTGTGTTCTTCGTCTTGTGGCTGTTTTGTGCACCTCTGGTGCACTCATTGAGTGTAGCCCCCGAGCCTCTGGATACTTGGTACAAGTATTCGGAGGATCTGAGAAAAAAGTCTTGAAAGGTAGGTATTTCCAGCCCCCGAGCCTTTCTCCGAGTTCTTTTTATCAGAAAAGAGCTTGGTGGAAGGATCTTGCAATAGCGTGCCCTTGTTTTCTTCTTGTTCACGGGTGGGTACTGTGTCTTCACGAGTATGTAGAATCTTGCTTTCATGGTTTGCTTTGGTCAGGTTTAATCTCTTTCTTTCTCTTCCTTTCTCATGACTTCTGGCTTTTGGTGGTCCTTCCTTGCTATATATTCCATTGTGTTGTGCTGATGGCTTACTCTTTTAAGGTGCTCTCCAATGACTATGTTGCTGAGTGAAACTGAGCAGCCCCTAGGCTTATGCTCGCCTTTTGATAGTTGAGTGGGTAGAAGAATTCTTATGAATGGAGTTAGAGGTAGACTAACTCTTCGGTTAGATTTTCCTTGGAAGTTTGGCGTGGTAGGCAGAAGAAGTCTTGTGAAGTGGCTTCCATGCCTTCTCTTTTTAACTGCTAGACCCCGGGCTGTCACCGTTGCCGCTCCCGAATTGGTTGAAGTAGTTTGCTTCACCTGTTTGGTTGTCTATGCTTGTATCACACTCTTGCTAGAAAGCCTAGAGCTGGAGCTTTCCAATCTTATTTGTTGAGAGTGGCTTTTCTGCCTATCACTCAGAACTTTCCTCATGCTGTGTGGAAGTTCCGAGTTGTTTTAGCCTTTATATTTTGACATTTGTGGTCTTTTGTTGTAGATGTGGCTTAGTCTGGTCTTGTCCAGCTTTTATAAGTTTATCGGTCGAGTTATTTTTTGACCTGCTGAGCTGTTGTATGATTGTCCTTGAAATATTCTTCTGGATATTCTGTGTAGTACCCTGATGTACTGCCTTTATTGTAACCGTATTTCTTTCATCAATGTAGTCCTTGTAGAACCTTTTGCTTTTACTTCTTCCCTTATGTACTATTGTTGTTGTAATCTTCTCTTTATGGATTTGGTGTATGTGCACCCATTATTCTTCTATAAATAGTTGTAGTATGACTCCCTTACCATATAACTTCTATTTTTCCTTTGTAAAGGTCCTTGCTGTATTATAGATATTGTTGTTGGCGAGCTTGATGAGCCCCCAGTCTTCTTTTTCTTCTCCTTGAGTTGTATTCTTGTGAATGATGTAGATGTTGTGATAGAAACTAGTAGATAGCTAGTTTCAGGGTAGTGGACTTTTGTGGAGGAAACTGAAGCAAATGATGTAGGCCTTGTGATGGTATTGGTGTGTACTGTCATTAAACCTTCAGTCATTTATTTGTGTTTCCCTCCGAGTTGTTCTGGATTTGCTGCCCTTGATGATGTTCGTCTTGGACGACTTCTTGGTTTTACTGCTTGCAACCAGGAAGGGTGAACTTCTTCTCGTCTAAAATCAAGTATTTTTAGGTCGTTGCTTCCTGCGTGACAATTATCGGTTCCGGTTTATGTAATTTTGACCTCTTTCTTGCTGCTCGAGGTACTTTTGTATTTGCCGAAGCCTTGTACTCTGATGTAACTCTGTTGTATGTTGACATCCCTTAATAAAGAACTCTTTTTGATCTGCACCTTTTACGTTCTGTTGAGTTGTTTTCCTGTTATGTTGTACTCTTCATGGTGTAATTGTTTATGGTACTTGGCTGTTGTCGGCCTAATCTGGCCGTTATTTTTTCCTTTTCCGGTGCGCAATCTTGGGGAGCGACTGTTTCGCTATTTTTCCATAATTACTGCCCCTGAGTAACGGCTATTTTTGGGAACTAATCCTCTTGTTCTAACCTTATATAAGCTTCTTCGACTTTTTGTTATCGAGTTTATCTGTAATCGGGTAACCTCTGTCCTTTGTCTTTGGTTTAACCTCCCTCCGCGATTTATCTTTGGAAATTTTTTCGCAATGAAGGGTAAGGAGATTCCACAGTCTTCCATTCAACAGGGTGATCTTGATCAGTTAGTTGCACAAGTATTTCTTCCAAGATCGGCCCTTTCTGCTTCCGAATTTCCTGGTGATCGATTGTCTCCCAATCCTTCTCCTGACCAATCTCTTCTTTTTGTTTCGTACGTCAGATCTGGACTTTATTTTCCTCCGTCTGATTTCTTAATTCAGTTTCTAAATTTCTATGGTCTCCAACTTCACCATCTTGTTCCCAATGCTATCCTCTTCCTTTCTTGTTTCGTTCATCTTTGTGAGGCTTTCGTAGGAATTCCTCCTTGCCTCTTGTTCTTCTGTTACTTTTTTGGATTCTGTTTCACTGGTAGGTCAAAAGTTCCCCATTGTGGTTGTTGTATGATTCAGTCTAGGCAGAATCACAAGAATGTTTTTCCTTCTCTGTCCCTATCTGATTATGTTCGTGACTGGGCTGAAAAGTGGTTCTATGTTTCTCAGCCATCCTTTCCTAAGCCTTTTGATTTGTCTTCTCTTCCAGTTTCTCTTCCTTGTTGGTCTAACAAGCTTACTTCTTCTGAGAAGCAAGTTCTTAAACCTTTGATTGATCGTCTCAGTTTCTTGAAGCAATCAGGTTTGATAGGCAATGGTATTGTTGCTAGTTTCCTGCGTCATCGATTCCAACCCTTGATGAAAAGGGATCATCTGGGTTTTGAGTATACTGGTCTTTCTGACTCCTCTCGTCTTATCCCTGAGGTTGAACTTTCGAATGACGTTGTTCTTGAGATGATGAACAGGGTTTTGAATGGTGTTGTTATTATTCCTATTGTCATTCAGGAGTATAGTGTTGTCAATCCGCCGCCTGATGTGAGTATTTGAATCCTTGATTTATTTTTGTTTTGTTGTCCTTGTCTGATGCGTTTTGTTTTGTTGGGTTTTGGTTATAACTTTGTTTTCAACGTGCCTGCCGTCGATGATGGTGAGCACTTGGATGGCGATGATGAGGATGATGATGATACTGACGCCGCTATTTCTCCGAAGCGGGGTCATTCAGATGTTGATGCTAGGCTTCCTCGGCCAAAAAGGAGGCGGTCTGCCCATCATGGTTCTTTGTCGGGTAATCTTTGTGCCGAGTTCTTTTGCTACTTTCTCCCGTCTTTCTGTCCTTCTGTTTCTTGACTTTATTTTTTGTTTTGTAGATGGTCATTCGGCTCTTTCGACTGAAGATGAGTCAGTCGATCCTTTGAGTCCTTCAGGGTGAGTTCTTTTTCTGTTGTTTCTCTTTATGTGCTTCCATGATATGTGCTGATACTTATTCTTTTTTATGCAGTTGGGTGCCTGCTAATGCCCTCTTGCTTCTGGCTCTGTTGTGCCTTCTTTTGCTTTACCATCTTTTGATGATGGTTTTGACTTTGCTATTCCGAAATTGTCCTTCTCTCAGACTGTGGCTGAGATCAAGAAGTCTTCTAGGTATATTTTCCTTCCTTTGCTTATTTCTTTAGTACTTGCTGAATTCCTTGTAAAGATTTGTGATATTTTTCATTAGAGTGTTGCTTTGGGTAGTTCCTCTTCTTCTAAGGCTGTTGTAGATTTGAAGTTATCTGCTCAAGGTGAATATTTGTTGTCCTGCCTGTTTTTATTTTTCCGTTTTATCTTTGTGCTTACTTCTTTGTTGCAGGTGACCTGGTAGCTCCCCTTGATGTCGATTTTACTAGAATGTCTCTTGGGAAGTCTTCTGTGACTACCCCACTTGCTGCATAAGTTCCACCTGTAGTAGTTCATTTTGTTCCATTGTCTGCTCGGTCTGAACGGATTGGCAGGTTGCTTTCAACATGGGAGTCTTTTTCTTCAGAGTATGGTGCAGAGCTGACGGTACTTTCGATACTTCTTGTCTTGTATTTCCATCTTTCTTGTTACCTTCTTATTATCTTTATCTTTGGTCAGCAAACTTTCCATCAAGATCAAGATGTTCTTTTTGGTCCTCAAGAAGAGAGGTCGGCTATCCTTATTCAGGGTAGTCTTGGTAAAGCCAAGGCCAAGTTGTCTCGTGTAAAAGCTGAGTTGGTTCAGATGATAGAGATGTGAGATTCTGCTGCTACCCAAGCTTCTAAAGAAATTGCTGATCTGAAGTCTTGACTTGCTGGTAGGTTTTGCATTTCTACTTATTTCCCTTTGGTCTTGTTAGACTACTTTTGTTTATTTGTTTGGTATTTGCTAGATGCCGAACGCCAATGTGAAGTTTGGAAAAAAGATCAAGAGGTGATGACTGAGACCCTTTGAGCTTCTAAAAATAGGGCTGAGTATGTAAGTGAATCTACTGATGATACTTTAAAAAAGGCTCAAGATTTGCTAGCCGAAGTTCAGTTGATTCGGGTCAGTGCGGATCGTGATCTTCTTCAGGCTGTACAATCTATTCAGACTTTGCAAGGGAAGTTAACTTCTGCTCGGGCGCAATTTAGTTCTCTGCTTGAGGCTGTGAAGCCTATTGTTGTTGTTGTTGTTTGTCATACTGGAGATGATAGTGCTGGTATAGATAGTATAATCTCCGTATTGCCCTCACGATGCCGTGAGTTTGTGAAAAACAGGTTTGAATGATGTATTGGAAATATCATTTCCTTTGTCCGGGCTCTTGCTTCTGAAGTCCCTTTGGCTCGAATTCTTGAAGATCCTATGGAGTCTGATCTTTTGACTCGGTGGGAGCAGACGAGACCTGAGGTCAAGAGTCTCTATAGTGAAATACTTGGTCAGATGGAAGTGTTGCCTCCTTCTCCTTGATAATATTTATTTATCTTTGACAGTCTTGTAATATACTCTGAATGATATTTTTGCTTAACATATTGTCAGGCTTCGTCCTGATATTTTGATGCTCTTGTCCTTGTTTACCAATGTTGTATAGTTTTGGTTTCTAATTTATATAGTTATCCTTCTGATGAATACCTCATTTTCTGAATCGTTATGAGTTATGCCGAATTCTTTTGATTGTTGTCTGAAGTAGTACACCTCTGTATTAGGCTCTGAGGATGCTTTTGAAACCCCGAATTCTTTCTGGGTAATATTATCGGCCTTCGAGCCTTGATGATTATACTGACAGTGTTGCCTGTAGAATGACTTGTGCATCTAAGTTTAGGATTTGTATTGTATAAAATCTCCGAGTGTTTTCATATGTTTTTGTTCTTTGAGGAGTGGTTCTTGACGAGTAGTTCTTTCTGTTGGGATTTTTCTTCTTGAAGTGAGGACATTTGGCTTGCATTCTTTTTGCGCCGAGTCCATGCTGCTCTTCAAGCAGTTGTTGTGTCACTTTGTACGAGTGATTACTTTTGGTGTCATCGAGGTAGACTTTTTTTCTTTATTGCGCCGAATAGTTTGATGTCATGTCGCCTCACGAAATGGTAGACTTGTAGATGTATGAACCAGATTGTGCCGCTCATGGTGCAAAGCAGTCGGTTTCTCGAATTGCCTCACGAAACAATCGACTTAAGAATGCTAGACAATGTCGCTCATGGTGAAAGTTGTCATCTTGTCATGCCACCTCACGAAACGGTAGACTTTATATATATACCAGACTGTGACGCTCATGGTGCAAAGCAATCGGTTTGTCGGGTTGCCTCACGAAACAATCGACTTAAAAATGCTAGACATTGCCACTCATTGTGCAAAACTGTCAGCTTGTCATGCCGCCTCACAAAACGGTAGACTTTATATATGAACCAGACTGTGCCGCTCATGGTGCAAAACAATCGGTTTGTCAAGTTGCCTCACAAAACAATCAACTTAAAAATGCTAGACAGTGTCGCTCATGGTGCAAAGCTGTCAGCTAGTCATGCCGCCTCACGAAACGGTAGACTTTATATATGAACCAGACTGTGCCGCTCATGGTGGAAAGCAGTCGGTTAGTCAGGTTGCCTCACGAAACAACTGACTCCGGACAGTGCCTCTCATTGTGCAAACTGCCGGTAGATTTTATATATCTGAACCAGACTGTGCCGCTCATGGTGCAAAGCAGTCGGTTTGTCAAGTTGCCTCACTGTTGGTATTTCTTATGACTATTGGATAAGTCCGTAAGCGCACAGATTATACCATTGTAACACTTCACCTAGGAGTATTCCAAGGTATCTTAATTTATATTATCCCAAAGGAAAGCCTTGCTAGAAATGATAATTGGAAAGAGATCCTAGAGAGTATCTCAACTTAGTACCAACTAGTATAGAGGGGTAAACGATATATGTGATAGGAAGGGGTTGATGAATGAAGAAGCTATGGTAAAGGATACTTAGAACGGACCTTAGAGACTAGCTAGGTGGGAGGACAACGAGAAGTGAATAGGAACTCCTATATACTTCACTCTACTTCAATATACTTAGCTAATTAACTAGTCTAGACACTATAGTTTGTCTCCTCAATACAAGTATGTTAGGCGAGGGGATAGATCAGTAGGAGGACAAAACTCCTAGCGGACCGCGCCCTCTTCTTACTGGGGCCGTACCTTTTAAGAACTTGCCTAAGAACACATGGTGGAATACAACGACGACTAGACAAGGCTGTCACCTCTTGCTAGCTGCCACAAACAATCCGTGCAGCAAGCGATAACCAAGGATAAGATGATGTATAAGCACCACACTTACACACAACTTACTACTTTGACAACGATCAAATAATCAAAGCACCCTATGATAGGCAATGATCGCATACAGGAAAGGTCACAAGGATCACAAACTATTGATGTAAAGGCTATTAAAGAGCAAAAGCATATAGCAAGACTATATCTAGTATAGAAATGCTCAAAGTAAATACTAAGTAAAGTAAAGAGAAAGATATATATTGAATAAGATAAAGTCTTACAAAGAAGGAAAGATACAGGAGCTATACAAGACTCTCTAGAAGACAACTCCGGAAATCCCGAGCACAACTCGACTCAACTCTAACTCCCACACTAGACTAACTCCTAGAACAATCTAAGTAATAGAGCTTGTAGGCTTCTTCTTCATCTGTAGAGAGGGGGTGTGTGACCCTCTATTTATAGTAGGGGGGTGGAGTAGGGGCTACTCTAGCGCCACTTCAGCGATCCAGGGCCTTCCATCCTCCACCCTTGGATCAACCGACCTTGAAACCAACCAAGGCATGGATGGTTGTGATCCAACACATGGGGAGAAGGTGTGGCGGTTGGGGGAGGCCAACCGACCTAAGGGTGGATCGGCCGATCCACCCTATGGCCAGTGGGCCCTCCCTTGCCTCCTTGGATGAGGTCCCACTAGTCAGGGACTGAGTGGGGCCCGTTTGGGCCTAAGTGTGGATCGGCCAAACCCCCCCTTGGGGGTTCTGGCCCACCTCTGCTGTCCTGAAGCTGGCCCCACTTGTCATTGGTGTTATTTGCTGGTTCTGAGTTGGTTATCATGTTTATCTCCTTAGTGTGGGCCCATGGATCTATGTGCTTTGCTTGTGAGCCGTTGAGAGGAAACACAGAGTGATCCAATGGATGGATTCCACTCTAGAGTGCCTCTCTTGGATCATGGCCGAGAGGGGAGAGCATGGTGGGCCCATAGGGTGGTCGGTCGACCCCCTATGTGGGCCCAACTGGCTCTCCTCCGCTCCATTTCTTCATTCCTATACTCAAACACTCATGGACATGTGGAACTAGTTATTTGAGAAATTATGCTCATGATGTGTTTGTTTATCCTTGATCCTAAGGTTAGTTGCAATATTTTAGGTATGTAAAAGATAGTCATAATTTGTGCCAACAAGATCCCCCGAGCTTAACCTTTGCTCGTCCCGAGCAAACTATCAAACTTAGCTTGATGGATCAGGAGTTGCTACTATGCTTCATATTTCAAGAGTACTAGGTTTACAACAAACATACTTCTCTTTTGAATGGAAAAGTTAGCAATAAAGATTCACCCATATTACCTTAGTCCTTCATGGGGCTTATAGCTTTATCCTTTGTCTTGAGAGGTTGAGAGATATAACAACTTGACTTGAGAACTAGTTTTCTCATTCTTTCACAAGTTTCATATCGGATGTTTTGCAAGATTTTGTAAAAGAAAACTTAGTATTCCTCAAATGGTACTCTCGAGTTGCTCATAAGGTGTATGATTCCTCACCAAGGCATATATCCAAGTTTGCCTTCTTTCTTCCTATCTCCAAAGCTTATGTGGAGCTATAGGTAGGGATCAAAGATGTAGCAAACTTACCTTGCATATATTGTAAAGTCAAATTTCGGATCCGAGGAGAGAAGTGTCATACTCTTAGATCAAGATGTGCAAGTGTGTGGACACATGGAAAATGATCAATACTCCTATTTGTGTATGATCTCTCTTTCCTAAAATTATTTTGAGACATAGCTATATGTTTCATTTTTCTATGAGTTTTGAAGATGCTCATTCATTTCATCATTTTTCATTTTTTTCAAAAGAGCTTTGGAATGCTCATAAAATTTGGGACTTTAGAATGCCCCTGAAATTTTCATAATTTTTCATAGTCTATGTCTCATTTACTAGCAACAACTAAAGAGAGTTTTTCTACTTAGAGCATGGAGTATGAACTATGTGGAAATGTAAGGTATGTTTCTTCGTACTTCCAGTGTAGAAGCAACAAGTTTATGTGGCGTGTACGTGATCTTGATATCGGGAGCATGATAAATCTCTCAACAAGGGTCACAAAACTTGACCAAACTCAACACAGAGCAAGCAGCTTATGTAGAAAGCTTATATCATGAAAGAGCATGTATGGCTTTGGTAGGAATTGTCACCATTGAGGAACATCAAAGTGTTTTATCATTTTAATAAATAAAATTCCGATAGTCATTCTTGCTTAGAACTATATTATAGCAGCTCTTATCTTGTCATATCATGTCTCACAACTACTTAGACTTAGTTACGGCATTTGCAACCCACAAAAGTTTTGAGGTTCATGGTGGTTTCTTTTCAAGCCAAGTAATCCATACTTAAAGAAGTATCAAGTTGTAAACTAAGTTCTAGAGAAACATTTAGCAGAGCAACTATTCATCACTTCCATAGGAGATATTAAATTTTCATGGAATATGTGAGAGTAGAGAAAGTCTTTTTATTTTATTTTATCATATGCAGATTTTTTTTGCAAAGCTAAGATAAGCAAGAGAATGCATAAATATAAATGCTGAAATTAAAAACTTACCTTAGTGGGGGAGAGAATCTCCCCCAAGCTTGTCTTCTGCTTAATAATGCGGCGGATGTGGATGTTGTTGCCGCCAAAAGTCCCAACGCCGATGTTGTTCTTCATGCATTGCTTGAATGTTCTCGGTCGTTCACTGGAGCCCACGATGCCCCCTTTCTCGTGTAGACAAGAAGGATGCTCGTGGTTGTTGTGGGCGTGATGGGCGAGGAGGCATGCCACTGGAAGTGTGCATAGGATCGGAAGATGCATCGTCTTCCTCCTCGCCAACAGCTCCTCGGGAAGGACCACCTTGCTCAAGATGAACAAAGTGTAGCCCCTCCTGAGCTCTCCTGTTTGAGCCTACAAAATCTCTTTGCCCAATTTCTTGATCTAAATCAAGGGTTAGCTTGCGGGTCCTATACAATTGAAGTAGCCTATTTGGAAGAGGCACCTCAATTGTATGGCCACTGTAAATTATTTTTAAATCACCATTGGCATCTCTCTTTAGCATTTGAACATGAGCATGCTTAAGATATTCTTCAGAAATCATAGCTAATGGAGCAGAGATGTAAACGAAAGGATAAGTGCCATCTATTAGGTTCATAGATTCGGCAAGACGAGTAATTAAAGATGTGAATTGAATAGACACAATACTCTCAATTGAACTTTGCCAAAACTCCACTAAGCATTTAACAGGAGAGATTTGAATTTTGTTGACCATGGTATAAAGTAATTTTAATTCCATGCCACTTATCAAGTTAGCATTACTTCCAGGAAACAAAGTCATTTTCATCCAAAGATATATGAAACAAAGGGGGGTTAGATTGTGAATTTTCTCAGGTTTAGGATTAGAGCAATCTTTTAGAGCGGATATAGAGAACCAAAATTTCCTTTTGTTGAAACTACGCATGGCAGGGTCTAAGTCTTAAATGCATTAAAATGATTTAATTTTGCATCAATTTGAAATGCATTAAAATGATTTAATTTTGTTTTTCCTATGCATTTAATATAATTTAAACTATAAATGTTTTGGTGAATTAAAATTGTCATATAGATACATGTTGAGCATGCATGCTGGTGCATCTTTGTTTTTGTGTGAGTGTATTTTGAAAATAAGTCAAACCTATTTTTGAAAAGGATTTCGAAATTCATTGGAAAATCAATGCTGAAAATTGAAAAGGGTTTTCTTTTCTTCTCTCTCTTTTTCTCTCTTTCTGGCCCATTCTTCTTTTGGCCGCAGGCCTTGTTCTCTCCCTCCCTTGTTCTCCTTTGGCCCATCGGCCCAGCTGCACGGTAGCTCCCTCCTTCCTCTTTCTTGGGCCAGCTCGGCCAAAGGCCCAGAGCGGCAGCCCGCACTCCCCCTCCTTTTCTTCTTTGTGCCACTGACAAGGCCGGCCCGCGCGTCATCCTCCCCCTTCCTCCTTCCTTTTCTCCCTGTGCCGCTGACCTCCCTGGCCCGCGTGACAGTCTCCTCTCCTCTTCCTCTTGCCGAACCAGAGCAAGGGGACCAACAACTCCCCGAATCCCTGTCAATCCCGTTCCTTCCGGGATTTCTTGCTCCGTGGATCAACCCAGCACCCTATAAGTAGTTCCGCACCTCCCCTCCTCGCCCCGTTTCTCCTTCCGCAACCATAGCGCCGCCGCCATTGTTTCTGGCCCGGGCTCCCTCGTCAACCGCAGGGCCTCTTCTCTCTTCGGAACACGGTACGAGACCCTGCGAGCCCTCCCCTCCATTCAATTGCACCAGACGTGACTCTCCTCATCGTGCCGACGTACACAGCGGATCGGAAGCCGCCTCGACGCGTCACCAAGCGCCTCTGTCACCCTTGCAGGCCTTTCTTTTCATCTTTGACAAGGTTCGGGACCCCGTGAATCCTTCCCCGCGCTCGATTTTGCGTATCCTCGCCCTCCCCGCCTTGTCACCATGTACAGAAGCTCCGGAGCCGCCTCGCCGAGCCGCCTGTCTCCTCCGCAACTTCTCCAGCCGCGAAAAGTGCTCGGGTGAGTTCGCGCCGACCCGCTCGTTCTCCCGGTACCCTTGGTTCGTTGTTTGGTGGCCTGTAGGCCCAGTACCACTTGCGCCGCCGAGCTCCTCGCCGGCCGCCATGGAGCGCTGCCGCGTGGTCACTGTTCCCTCCTGGACGCCGGTCGACGCCTCCTCTCTCCCTCTCAGCTCTAATCTGCGCCGTCCACCGTCGATCGGACGATCCAGATCCAAGGATACCCCTTCGGCCACTCCTTCTAATCTCGGCCCTTCAAAACGAGATCGACGATCGTGGATCGCCGATACCCCTTCGCGGGGAAATTTTGCTAAAGAGCCCCTGCAGTTCTTCAAGTGTCAACCCGCAATCCATGGTGCCTTCAGTGATTACGCCTTTGTCTCTGGGAAGCGTAAACTCTGTCGGAATTCTTTTATTTCGAAAATAAATGGAAAATCATATTTACAGTTTTGCCACTTGAATTCAAAACCCCATAACTTGCTCATTTTAAATCCTTTTTGACCCGTTCAAATTGCGTTAGGTTCGTAATAAAATTATCTTTATGTTAATACCTTTGTTAGTTAGATTTGGAAAAGTTTAATTTCGTGTTTAGATTTAATTTATTATCTTTGTATAGGAAAACCCGTTTATTTCCTAACTTCGTCGTTCTAGCTCCGTTTTTCGTGAACGAAACATCGACGTGATCGTGGCAATGCATAGATTGGTTTTATAAACTTTTCATCTTATTTTCTTACTGTTGGTGTACTGTTCTAATCGTAGTCTTGTTTGCTTTGTGTATGATTGCCGTTGATTGAATGGTGTTGATTGTGGATCGGTATAGACGTTGAGCAACCCGTTGAAGAACCGGAGTTTCTCTTTGATCAAGACCCGCAGGATCAGCAAGAGTTTTTCGAAGAAGGCAAGTATAACATGGGATTATCCTTGATGTCCTATTCACAAATAATTTAACTCATATGCATGATATTCCTTGTTTTACCATAGATTGATCCTAGTGATTGTTATCTTGAAAACCTTGACACCTATGATTTGATCCACCACATATGATTAGTATTGCTAGCGCTCATATCAGATGTACATGATATTAATGTGTTAATGACTATATGCAATAATGGTAAAACTTGCTTTCTAGCAACATATGATTATAGGAGCCTATCTGTCGGCAAAAGCTGGGATATACAGTACAACCACGAGGGCTATATGGCTCTGGCTTTAGCTCAGTATGGGGACCTTTTCTAGCTTGTCGGTGGTTACCTTTATGGCGCAAATAGGAGCGTGCCAAGACGGGTATAGTGTGGTTCCTAATCTACGGGCCAGCCACGAAGGAGTGTGACCGTAGACAGGTTGGCTCTACATCCCCTGCCACGAACCTTGCAGCCCTGACTTGTTAGACGAACCCTTGAAAGGTTTCATAGTGTACCCTGCCCGCTCACCTTGGAAGTGTTTTGGGAGTTGCAAACCCGAGCAAATGGGCAATCACGACTCGTGGGTAAAGTTGTACACCTCTGATCAGAGTTAATAAACTATCATAATAGCCGTGCTCACGGACACGAGCGGCTCGGAAAACTCACAGAATTATTGGGTTCTTATTTCTATGTGGCTTTTGCAAAGTGTTATTTATTTATTGTATATCATTTTCATTTACTTTATGATCATGGATATTTGAGCTTATCTAAACTACCTTGTCAATTGTTGATATTAATATGAATTTGATCTACTTAAAATGCTTACCGCTATGAACCATGCATACCCCTTTTGAGCTTCATGAACCCCATGTTATATTTGTTGAGTACGTATGTGCTCACCCTTGCAGTCAAACAACACAGATGAAGATTGGGTTGATGATTACCGCAATGAGTACTAGTCTTCGAGTCAACCAGTCAACCAGTCCCTTTGGAGCTTCCGCAGATATCTTCGTTTAGTTGAAGTTATTTGTTTCAGACTATGTAATGAATATTTATCTGCTATGTAATAAGCACTGTGATTGTACTCTTTTATAATTTGTCAACTTATGTGTGCGACTACTCCTGGGGTGCACATGAGCCTTTTATGCACTTGTTTTTGGTTCTTAAAAACGGGTGTGACATGGAGAGAGAGATATCGTTGATACGCTAGTTGGTCGAACTAGAGACCACTTTGTTGATCGTAGGTCCTCATTGGGGGCACCATGAATGCCTCCATATGAGATACCTCCTCCGGCACTTCTTCTTCCTCCTGAGGATGTTCTTCAATTTGGAGGTTCTCCCAAGTGTATTGGGCAGAACCTCCCCTTCTTCTCCCTTGGGAAGTGCCCTCAGATTGGTGGGAGTGACGAGATGAGCTCCCCCTTACGATGTGTTTTGCTTTCTTGAACATGGAGCTTATCTGATTCCTCATCTTCTAGAGAGGAAGAAAGACACAAGGGCAAGACTAGGGAGAGTTGTGTGTGGAGTGGATTTCTAGTTTGCCTTGTGGGGAGAAGTTTAAGCTAAGAGAAGCTTTATGAAGACAAGAGATCTTCTTGTGGATTAGTGAGAGCAACACTACTTCTCTTGAAAGCTAAGAACTTCTCTTGAATGAAGAGAGGAGAGAGCAAGGCAAGGAGAGGCTTGACCTAGAACTGAATTCTTGTGGAGGTGTGAGGGATGAAGCTCTCCTTGCTTGGGGTTTTATAGGGGAAGGAAATGGCACCAAGGGGGTGCCATGGAGTGGTCGGCTGACCACCCTTGGGCATGCCCCTTGGGTGTCATGATCACATGTTTAGTGGATGCCTTACACAAAGCAAAAGAGAGAGAAGGAGGTGACACAAAGTGGTCGGCCATCCCTTTAAAGTGGAGATTCCACTCATGCTTTTTCTAGTGCTTGGTGAAAGGTGAAAGATGTGATATGATGTGATCAAAAATTGAGATAAAGTAGTCAAGATTCTCCTCTTTAAACAAAGAGTAGTGGGGGACAAAGGTGTGCCATGATTTGGTGGAAGGTGATTGATGTGTTTTCTTTTTCAATGCATGACATGGTGGAAGTGATGGATGTCATGATTCCCCACTTTGGACAAGAAGTAGTGGGAGACAAGGATGTGTCATGTTAAAAGTGATTGATGTACTTTAAAGCATGACAAGACAAAAGAGATATCTCCCAAAGCAAGAATCTGATTTTTGGGAGTCCCACTACTCCAATCATGAGATGCTTGGACAAAGGATGGTGGAGAGGAAAAGATGGATGGACAAGGGGTCATAGGGTGGTCGGCCGACCACCCTAGTCCTCCATTTTTTTTCTTTTTCTTTTATAAAGATCCCTACATGATCCTTGATTAACCAAGACAAAATAGGATGCATAGGGTGGTCGACCGACCACCCTATTGGCCCTACTTTTTGTCAAATTTTGATGCTAATCTAATTCTCAAGTTTTACTTAATCTAACTTTAGTTTTCTAAATTTTAAGTATGAAAACAATTAAAGGTTTGAACTAAATTTATGAAGGGAAATAAAAGATAACTACCGATTTACCTTTTGGCGAAGGCTCCTTGATTTTAAGTCCTCAGAGTAGGACTCTCCTTCTTGTTCATTCTTCGGGTACACTTGATGGCTCTGGAGATGGAGACCATGGTGTGTGCACCTCCTTGGTTTTCCAAACATGCCTTGGATTGGCAAGTTCGTCATTCTTGAGTTCTTTGATCTTGGCCTCCGGATATTGCTTCTTTTGGCGCGAAGCTTGAACTCTTCTTTTTGGTGGTTGTGCTTTTTCTCGTTTGTTAAGTTTATAACCATTGAAAGCACACTTTACCTTGTGACTCGGGAATTGGAAGTGAATTTGGCTCGATCCTACGAAGATGACCGCATTAGTGGTGTTGAGGAAGGGCCTTCCCAAAATGACGGGTACTTCCACGTTGGCTCCCAAGTCTAGGATGATGAAGTCGGTGGGGATGTAGTCATCTTGGATGTTCACCAGGATATCCCTTGCGAGTCCCTCAGGAAACCGTATGGTTTGATCTGCCATCTGCAATCAAACACATGTGGGGACTAATGGTCCTCCTAACAAGTTGTCATAAGTTACTTTAGACATGATGTCGACGCCCGATCCAAGATCGCAGAAGTCGGTGTGGAATGTTTGTTGTCCGATTGAGCACTTGATCGTCGGGAGGCCTGGGTCTTCCTTCTTCATGATGAAGGGAGGATCGAGAAGATAGCCCCAATAGGAGCAAAGTGGAGGCTTACTGAACCTTGTGCTGACCAAATTAACATGCTCAATTGAATCATCTGGTTTCCCAGGAATCTTGCCTTGTTCCATTGATGGCATAGCTGCTGCTAATTGAGCTAATTAGGTTTCTAGCATTTTATTAAAGCTCAATTGATTTTTCATAGCAGTTGTAAAGCTATCCATTTTCTCACCAAAGCTTTCAAGAACTTTATCAGTGGCAATCATCTTTCTATTTATACCATCATTAATCTTAGATTGCCCAAGAACAAGATCTTTTAATGAAGGTTGGTTATTTTAAGAATTGTAATTGTTGTAATTACCATTACCTCCATTACCTTGATAGAAGGGGCGTGAATTCCAGTTTCCTTGTTGTTGGGATCGATACCCGTTGTTGTTGTTGTTGTTGCTGTTGTTGTTGCTGATGAAATTCACGTCCTACTTTGATGTCTCGAGGCAATTGTTGCCCAAGTGATCATTTCCTCCGCACACCTCGCACCATGGATCGGCTTCAATAGCTTGTCCGGCGGCGACTGGGTAGATGGCCTCTCGTTCCTTCTTGAACCTTCTTCTATCTTCTTCATCAGGAGGTCCATCTTGGCGGAGAGCATGTCCACCTCATTAACGGTGTGCATACCTCTCCTCTTTGGCTGGAGACGTTTGTCACCCCATCCTTGGTTGATCACCATTTTATCGATGAGCTCCTTGGCATTCCTCACTGTGTGTTGGAGAAATTCCCCTCCAGCGGCAGCGTCAAGGTGACTACGGGCCATGCTAGTCAGCCCGTGGTAGAAACCTTGGATCAGGAGCCAGTCATCTATCCCATGATGAGGACATGCACGAACGTACTCCTCGAGATGCTCCCATGCTTTGGGAATCGTCTCGTCAAATTGTTGCTGGAAGCTTGAGATCTTTCCGCGAAGGGCATTGGTTTTGCCCGTTGGGAAGAACTTCTTGAGAAATGCGTTGGCACACCTCTCCCCTGTAGTGGCTTCTTCTTTGTGGGCGTAGAACCATTGCTTCGCCTTTCCCAATAACGAGAATGAGAAAAGGCGAAGGAGAATGGAGTCAAACGCCACTCCCTTGATGGTGAAAGTGCCACATAACTCCATGGAGTGCTAGAGATGAGCATTGGAATCCTCATGGGATTTCCGCAAAACAGATTGGCCTGCACCATATCGATCAAGGCGGGCTTCAGCTCGAAGGTGGCATCTCCGAAGTTGACCTCGGGACCCTGAGCTACATGGGTTGCTGACGGAGCCGAGAAGTCAGAGATCGCCTTCTGGGCCATAGCTTCCTTGAGTGGTGGTGTAGAGCCTCCTTCCTTGAACGGATCTTGGTTCGAGATGAACCTCTGAGGGGGGACTTAACGATGTCTAGTCCTCCTCAACAACTACTCGGGATCTTCGAGATAGTTTCCGGGCAGTTGGAAACCGCTCATACACTGTCTGGCTTCACAAGAAAGGAAGACACAAACAGGGGTAAGCCCCTATGACTAATTGATAACTAAGTTAACGAGAATCTCTGGATTCAATCTGATTAAAATTTCTTGGCTAAGCTTTCCCCGGCAACGGCGCCAGAAATTCTTGTTGGTATTTCTTATGACTATTGGATAAATCCGCAAGCGCACAGATTATACCGTTGTAGCACTTCACCTAGGAGTATTCCAAGGTATCGTAATTTATATAATCTCAAAGGAAAGCCTTGCTAGAAATGATAACTAGAAAGAGATCCTAGAGAGTATCTCAACTTAGTACCAACTAGTATAGAGGGGTAAACGATATATGTGATAGGAAGGGGTTGATGAATGAATAAGCTACGGTAAATGATACTTAGAACGGAACTTAGAGACTAGCTAGGTGGGAGGACAACGAGAAGAGAACAGGGACTCCTATGTACTTCACTCTACATCAATATACTTAGCTAATTAACTAGTCTAGACACTATAGTTTGTCTCCTCAATACAAGTATGCTAGGCGAGGGGATAGATCAGTAGGAGGACAAAACTCCTACCGGATCGCGCGCTCTTCTTACTAGGGCCTTACGTTTTAAGAACTTGCCTAAGAACACGTGGTGGAATACAACGACTAGACAAGGCTATCACCTCTTGCTAGCTACCACAAACATTCAGTGCAGCAAGCGATAACTAAGGATAAGATGATGTATAAACACCACGCTTACACACAACTTACTACTTTGACTACGATCAAATAATCAAAGCACCCTATGACAGGCAATGATCGCATACAGGAAAGGTCATAAGGATCACAGACTATTGATGTAAAGGCTATTAAAGAGCAAAAGCATATAGCAAGACTATATCTAGTATAGAAATTCTCAAAGTAAATACTAAGTAAAGTAAAGAGAAAGATATATATTGAATAAGATAAAGTCTTACAAAGAAGGAAAGATACAGGAGCTATACCAGACTCTCCAGAAGACAACTCTGGAAATCCCTAGCACAACTCGACTCAACTCTAACTCCCACACTAGACTTACTCCTAGAACAATCTAAGGAATAGAGCTTGTAGGCTTCTTCTTCATCTGTAGAGAGGGGGGTGTGACCCTCTATTTATAGTAGGGGGTGGAGTAGGGGCTACTCCAGCGCCATGTCAGCGATCTAGGGCCTTCCATCCTCCACCCTTGGATCAACCGACCTTGAAACCGACCAAGGCATGAATGGTTGTGATCTAACACGTGTGGAGAAGGTGTGGCTGTTGGGGGCAGGCCAACTGACCTAAGGGTGGATTGGCTGATCCACCCTATGGCCAGTGGACCCTCCCTTGCCTCCTTGGATGAGGTCCCACCAGTCAGGGACTCAGTGGGGCCCGTTTGGGCCTGAGTGTGGATCGGCCGAACCCCCCCTTGGGGGTTCTGGCCCACCTCTGCTGTCCTGAAGCTGGCCCCACTTGTCATTGGTGCTATTTGCTGGTTCTGAGTTGGTTATCATGTTTATCTCCTTAGTGTGGGCCCATGGATCTATGTGCTTTGCTTGTGAGCCGTTGAGAGGAAACACAGAGTGATCCAATGGATGGATTCCACTCTAGAGTGCCTCTCTTGGATCATGGCTGAGAGGGGAGAGCATGGTGGGCCCATAGGGTGGTCGGTCGACCCCCTATGTGGGCCCAACTGGCTCTCCTTTGCTCCATTTCTTCATTCCTGTACTCAAACACTCATGGACATGTGGAACTAGTTATTTGATAAATTATGCTCATGATGTGTTTGTTTGTCCTTTATTCTGAGGTTGGTGGCAATATTTTAGGTATGTAAAAGATAATCATAATTTGTGCCAACAAGATCCCCCAAGCTTAACCTTTGCTCATCCCGAGCAAACTATCAAACTTAGCTTGATGGATCAGGAGTTGCTACTTTGCTTCATATTTCAAGAGTACTAGGTTTACAACAAACATACTTCTCTTTTGAATGGAAAAGTTAGCAATAAAGATTCACCCATATTACCTTAGTCGTTCATGGGGCTTATAGCTTTATCCTTTCTCTTAAGAGGTTGAGAGATAGAACAACTTGACTTGAGCACTAGTTTTCTCATTCTTTCACAAGTTTCATGTCATAGGTTTTGCAAGATTTTGTAAAAGAAAACTCAGTATTCCTCAAATGGTACTCTCGAGACGCTCATAAGGTGTATGATTCCTCACCAAGGCATATATCCAAGTTTGCCTTCTTTCTTCCTATTCCAAAGCTTATGTGGAGCTATAGGTAGGGATCAAAGATGTAGCAAACTTACCTTGCATATATTGTAAAGTCAAATTCCGGATCCGAGGAGAGAAGTGTCATACTCTTAGATCAAGATGTGCAAGTGTGTGGACACATGGCAAATGATCAATACTCCTATTTGTGTATGATCTCTCTTTCCTAAAATTATTTTGAGACATAGCTATCTATTTCATTTTTCTATGAGCTTTGAAGATGCTCATTCATTTCATCATTTTTCATTTTTTTCAAAAGAGCTTTGGAATGCTCATAAAATTTGGGACTTTAGAATGCCCCTGAAATTTTCATAATTTTGCATAGTCTATGTCTCATTTACTAGCAACAACTAGAGAGAGTTTTTCTACTTAGAGCATGGAGTATGAACTATGTGGAAATGTAAGGCATGTTTCTACGTACTTCCAGTGTAGAAGCAACAAGTTTATGTGGCGTGTACGTGATCTTGAGGAACACCAAACTCAACACAAAGCAAGCAGCTTATGTAGAAAGCTTATATCATGAAAGAGCATGTATGGCTTTGGTAGGAATTGTCACCATTGAGGAACATCAAAGTGGTTTATCATTTTAATAAATAAAACTCCGATGTTGTTCTTGCTTAGATGACCGCATTACTGTTGTTGAGGAAGGGCCTTCTGCGAACACATGGTGGATAAGTACCCATGTAGTTCAGTTTTGTGATGAGTGATTACCCAAGACTTGAGCGGTTCAGTTTGAGTGGCTTACTTCTAATCCTTGCAAAAGCAAGTGTGTGCCTGTCTATCGTCTTGTGGTGTGCAGGTGCTATGCCTAGTGATAGTGGTCAATGGCGTGGAGAAGGTCGAGTAGAGGCTTGCCGTGCCAATGGAATGAGAGCGGTGAAGGCTGGAAGCAGGGCTCGGACTGAGGGACCATGGGCGCCGACGGACTAGCTGTGGTGGCTAATACTTGGCACCGGCGAGTGCGAGAAGACATGGAGGTAGACCGAGTCGACCAAGTCAAGACGACGGACAAGCGGGTCGAGCGGAGGCTCATGGGACTCAAAGTCCGACCGGGCGAGGACAAGGTGGCTCGAGTCGAGCGGTTTGGTGGTTTGGGCCTCAAAACCATCCAAGGACGGTTTCCGAGTTTGGGCCTCAAAACTCGGGGTTCGGTAGTTGAGCCCAAAGCTACCGGTGGCGGGTTTCCTGGGTTTGGGCCTCAAAACCTAGGCGGGGCTTCCGAGGAAGCGGGGATGGCACGTGGCAGAATCCTAGAGGTTGCGTCGAGGCGACGACAACTCTCGGCAGGAAGCGGGGTCGTCCATTCAAAATACGGGAGATATTTTCCGGACCTTGGACTGCAATGGTTAGGCTAGGTAGTTCACTCAATGTATCTATGGGGTCTTTGGGAAATAGCCAAAGCCCGATAAGTAGGGGATGAAGGGGTATCCCTCATCCCATCTCTTGAACCCTAATCATTTGTCCCAACTCTCTCTCTCTCTACCCTTTCTCTAGTTCATGAGATCCCTAGGTTGATTTCACCAGCCTCTGTAAGAACTTGAGTTTGTTGCGAGGAATCGGAGGACGTAACCTCTGTAAGACATGGTGGTTTTGATTTCTTGATCGTGTCCCCGTTTTGCTTGTGTTCTTCGCGTTTTGCTTTTGCTCCCTCTTTGTTCCCGAGATGATTTCTCTTTGTAGGGAGTAGCTCTCGCAAATCCGTTTGAACCAAGTTCTTCGTACTTGTGAGGAGCATCTTTGCACCAAAGGAATTTTCCTAAAACCTTACGAGTACACAGATCGGGCGATTTCTTTGTGGTGTTCCTCGTTTTAGGGTTTTCTCCTGAAATCCTTTTGTGCCCGATTAACCGATCCAAATTGAGCGATGATTTCTTTGGGATAGCTCCCCAACTGTACTAGGATCATGCCTACAAAGTTTAGTTGTAGTTGGTGATGATTTGGTTCGGTTTTGGAAAGATTTGGCGAAGAGAAAAATGTTTTTCGCGTTTCTGCGCTATGCTCGAGGGCGTCGGACGCTCTGAGTTTTGGCATCGGACGGTCCGTCGGGGGCGTCAGACGCATGGACGTGCTGATGTCAGTGTCTGTCGCGATCGTCTGTGTGCGTATGAGTTTAGCGCCGGACACTGTCCATCGTCCATCGCCCTATGTCCGTCGCATTGCTGTGTTGTGCGGATTTACAACATTCACTGGAAGCCCGGCGGACGCTCACCCAAGTGCCCGTCGCCTAGCATACGACGCCCTGCTTTCTGCTTCTCCTCTGCAAGGCTCTGTGGAAGGCCGACAGACGATCTCTTAGCGCCCGACCCTAGCGTCCGATGCCCCTCTGTTCAGCATCTGTCGCCTGTGTTTCTAGTTGTTTTGCTTGGGGTTTTTGCCTCTTTCTCATAGGGGTTGAGAACTCAATCTTGGGGGTTTCCGATGAGATTTCCTCCACTGTCGGTGAGCTTTCATTTGCTCGTTTTCGTCTGAATCCCCTGAGCAACGCGAGTGGAAGGTTGAGCACCTATCAACTAGGTTTGGTTTTCGGGAAGAGTGGCCCGAATATTTCGAGAGAAATTTGAGGCTCCCATTCATGGCTCAAGGGGGTGCCTCTGGATTCCGTACTTGCAACGTGGCTACAGCGGTCGCACGGTCAATGGAGGTCCAGGGCATGGGCGGTGAGCTGATGGATTTGACCGCGGTAGTGGGCACCCATGGCGTTAGGCGGGGGCAGGTAGGCGCATCGGATCCCCTTTAACCCATACCGGGAGCAGGTAAGTCGGTCGAGCTTCCTTCTCTGGGGTCGTTCATTCGACCCCCTGTCCGTCATTCAAGGGGTCGAGGCGGAGGGGTCGTTCGTTCGACCCTTGTCCATCAATCGGGGTCGAGGTGGAGGCGGAGGGGTCGTTCGTTCGACCCCTGTTTGTAAGTCGAGGTAGAGGCGAGGGCGGAGGGGTCGTTCGATCGACCCCAGTCCGTAAGTCGAGGTAGAGATGGGGGGTCGTTCGTTCGACCCCAGTCCGTCTTTTTTTCCAGTAATGGACCGGCCCACGGCTGGTTGTCGTTGCCGGTGAGGGAGGCCTTTGTGTGATGGGCCCTTCTCCATTGACTTGAACGGCTGATGGGATCCTGTCTTAAAAATGGTTGCTATGTTGAGCGTTAGTTTATGGCAGGTTTAGGGTACCCACTACGGCGTGGAGCTCCAACACCTCTCCCCCAATGGCATTTGCCACGCGACGGTATTCACTGCCGTGTGCGAAGGTTACCTGGGGATGGAGCCACATTGGGAGTTGTGGCTCCATCTGTTCAAGGCGAGCCTGTTCCATGCCTCGGCCGGGAGCGGCAGCCGCAGGATGGTCAGGGCAGGCTGTTGCAGCATCTCCCTCAAGAGGGTGGACAGCTGGATCCCAGCGAAGCTCACGTTGAGCCACTCCGGATGGCACTCCGGGTGGTTCCACCTGAGGAACGACGACGGTCTGTTCCCCGCCTACACCGGGAGGACGATCGACTTGAGGCCCGACCACTGGAGGTACGACGTCGAGCAGAAGAAGCAGAAGTGCCTCGACTATCTACTTGGCGTGGTCTCCAGTCTGAAGAAGGCGGGACTCACGGCGGCGATCGTCGCGTCGGCCTTCCACCAGCGGCGAGTCGTGCCGCTGATGGCTCGCCCGCGACGCCTCGACGAGATGCGCCCGGGGGTGGATCTCACGGGGTGCCGCCTCGTGGAGGACGAGCTGCCCCTCGAGAGGGTGGTCCGCCGAGTACGTGTCTCCTTCGCCGGCGCGTTCGAGGTGGGGGGCGTCGCCGACGTCCCCATGATGCCAGACTAGGGCCACGTCTAGCTGGTACGACACCTCTTTTATTTGTTAATGCTCCCTTGTTCCTCCTGTTCGTCCCCTTTTGTCTGTTTTCTGACCACGCCTCGCGATCCTCAGGGAAACGCCGTTTACCGGAAGTCGCTACCGCCGGTGAAGGAGGAGCGGAACGACTCCCAGGAGAGACGCTTGCAGGCCGAGCGGGACAAGAAGGCCAAGGACAAGGCCAAGAGGGGCAAGGGCAAAAAGGCCCGAGAGAGGGAGGAGCGTGACCGACGCCGGGCACGGCAGAGGCAGGCCAACCTCTCCGAGGAGGAGGCCCCCTCTGAGGAGGAGGAGGATGAGGATGAGGGGTCGAGCGGCGATGAGGTTGTTGGCGATATGGCTCTGTGGCGCAGGGTTGTGACCATTACGCTGATCCTGACGGAGATTGTTCTTATGCAGGAAGAGGAGCCAGAGTAGGAGGAGGAGGAGGCCGAGCCGCAGCGAGGGCTCGAGGAAGAAAGAGCGGTGGCCAGGCGTCAGGGGGCGGCCGCCAGTATTGGAGGTGGGGAGGGGGCGACGTCGAGGTCGACCCCAACCGTCGGAATTGAGTCGCAAGGTGAGCGCCCCGTGGCTCTTCAAGCTGAAGCGTCGTGGCGGACGCGTAGCCGTTCGTCGCGGTCCCCGTTGAGGGGTTAGTCGAGCACGCCCCCGGCACCCACTCGGTCGAGCGCACGGGCATCAAGCTCGTTGACCCAGGAGGAGACCAGGGTGGCGACGGCGAGAACGCCGTTGGCCCCTGCCGCGGCCAGCGCTGGCGGGAGAAGTGGCTCCTGACGTGCCTCGCAGAAGCCCCCGAGTGGCTCGAGGTCCATTGGTTGGACCCCCACGACTCCGCTGGGGTAAGTTGCCTTCCTGTCGATCCCGAGTATTTTTCGTTGGTTATGACTTGTGCTTACCATTGCGTATGAGTTCCTTTTTCAGGGTGAAGCGCTTGTCGGAGGACGCGACCTTCACCCCGGCCAAGAGGTTGAAAGCGGAGGCCGCGACCAAGATGACCGTCGGGACCAGTCCTGTCGCCTTGTCCCCTTCGACCCCTGCCCTAGGTGCGGCGTGGGCTGCCAAGGCGTGGGAGGCGATTGGGCGCGGGCAGGCGCTGGCCGCTGCAGAGCTAACTCAAGCGGGGGAAGAGGCGGGTCGGCCCGTCGCGTCGGTGGGGTCCGCCGGAGTGGCGGTCGAGGCCGTGCTCACCCACCCGTCGGAGGGGGCACGCCCGCAGCCTCGGAAGGCGCGGAGCCGGCGTCGACGATGGTCGTGGCTGAGGGGGTCGAGCCCCCAGCTGTCGTAGAGGTGGAGGTGGTTGACCTGACCTCCGCCGGCGAGGGAGAGACGCCGGAGCGCCCGGCACCAAGGCGGTGGCCCGAGAACCTCGCGTCGTGGGAGGCACGTCTGCGGGGCGTGCACGAGGGTGCGGTTGCTGCCGCACCGGAGGTGCCTCCATCGGTGGAAACCCTCGTTGAGGGGGCTTCGGAGCTGCTCCTTGAGCCTGCCCAGGAGGGACGACGGGCCAAGGAGCTCAAGGCGACGCCCGCGTCGGAGATGGCGGAGATGACGGCCCCTCGGCCGGAGCCGGAGTGGGCTGTCGTGGCGCTGCAAGGAAGCAGCGCGTAGGACGTGACAATGTCCGAGGCGGCTGCTCGACCTGTTGTCGAGGTCGGGCAGTCGTCTGCTGGAGGTGCTCCGCCCCCTAACTTAGTTTACGTAGAGGGAGGGGACCGCAGTGAGCCTGCGACGTCGGGTGCTAACATGTGTTCTCTTCAGGCGCAGGGTCATTCTCACGGCTGGGACTTCTTCCGCCTAGAGGCGACGATCAGGAGGGGCCGACGACGACCCCGGAAGATGACTCCGAGGCCAGGAGAGCCCAGCTCGAGGCAGCAAGTTCTGGGGGCAGGAGCTCCTCGAGCTGGACGACCCCCAAGACCCAGGATGCACCCTCCTCAATCTCGATGATCAAGCCGAGCTCGGGGAGTGGGAGCACCTGGAGGAGTTCCGGGCGTGGCTCGCCCATGTGGTACGCATGTCGGCGGAGGTCGCTTCCGCGGATTTGTTCCGGGGGATGGAAGTAAGTTTCGTCCTTTCCTTTCTCGATTTACCTTGGTTATTTTGCTTCTCTTTTCTGATGACCTTCCTTTCAATCCCTGGTAGATGCTGCAGGCGAGGTCGTACGACAAGTCCCAGTTTATCCTCCGGGCGCAGGAGCAGTGGAGCCAGCTCCCCATCCTTCACGCCTCGCTGGAGAAAGCGGAGGCCGAGGCCACCTAGGTGAAGGTCGAGGCGGCCACCGCGCAGGAGGGGCCAAGGCCGCTCAGGAGGAGGCCTCCCGGGCATAGTCGAGGGCTGAGGCTGTCTTCAAGGAGGTCGCTGAGGTCGGGCAGCAGCGGGACGCTGCCCAGGAGGCCCGGCGTAAGGCGGAGGAGGAGTCCACCCAACTGAGGGAGGAACTGGCTCGAGCGGCGGAGCGTGTCCGGCAGCTCGAGGTGGACCTGAAGTAGGAGGCTGCCGACCGCACCTCCCTCGTGGGGTAGGTCCAGGAGCTCCAGGCGGATTTTGACACGGTTTCCCGTGACCGCATCGCTCTGGGGGAGGTGGTGGCTAACCAGAAGAGGGCCCTCGAGGGTACTGGCAAGATCATCGAGGACCTCCGGGCTAAAAACAGTGACCAAGCTGCAGAGCTCGTCGACGTCCACCACCAACTTCGGAGGGCCGAGCAGGACTTTGTCACCCTAGAAGCACACGCCAAAGGTGAGTTTTTTTATTAAGCTTGCCTGTTTTTGATCCTTCCTCTGCTTTTTTGGTTTCGACGGAGTCCTTTATTTGTCTTGGCAGAACTCGAAGGGGATAAGGCTCGAGCCCACGAGGATCTGACCAATCTTCAGAACCTCCTTGGGGCGGAGACGAGCCTGAACGAAAGGCTCGAGGGCGCCATCTTTGCCTTCTGCAATGACATGGGGGTCGAGCCGAAGCCGGCGGTTGAAGGCGATGCGCAAGGAGGCTCCCTCCTGCGCCACTTCTACTCCATGACCCGAGAGGTGACGGAGCAAGTCCGTGCTGCTCTGCACGTGGGCGTGAAGCGGGCGCTCGCGGTCGTCCGCTCGGGCTACATCTACGACCTCAACGTCGTCGTCAGCGGCTTCGTCGTCGACCCGAGGCTGACCGATGAGGCTAACGTGGCGAGATTCCACGAGCTGATCGAGGCTACAGAGGTGCCCGGAGCCGAGCTGGTGAAGCTCTTCGAGCCTAAAGTGCTCCCTTCGGTGAATGGAGATGGGGACGAGTAGTCGAGGCCTCCGTGTCGAATCTGGACAAGAAGGTCCATGTAATAGATTAGCTTTTGTGACAATATGATGTCGAGCCCCTAGGGGCTTCTTAATTTTAATGCATTTTATTCGAGATGCATCTAGGTGTTTTTATTTCTCATGTTGTCTCTATTTCTCTTTGCCTGAGTCGTTGCTTGTGGACTAAGTATTCGATGCACGCTCGTATCCCTGGAGGGGGAGCGAATGTGGGTACCGTAGCCCTGAGGCGTAGGAGAGTCCCCAGGTCGACGACCCTCGACCCTTAGGGAGTTCGAGGAGTTTTTTACTTAGTCATGAAGCGTACTCGGGGCAAAGGTGGAAAGAGAACGCCGAGTTTCGAAAAAAACGTTCGAGTTTTTAGAGGACTTAGGGGGGTCCCCCCCGTGTCAGCCCCCGAGGGAGGCTTGACTTTGCAGGAGCAGAGTCGAGGCTACCTCAGAGTTATGAACGAATGTGAAATGTATTTCGAGAACATTTTATTCATCCATAATGCGATAAATGTAAATAATGCAGAAAATGTACGAGGCCTCGAGGCCTTAGGGGTAGAAGCGACGTAGTTGTTCGATGTTCCATGCGTTGGTGAGGATCTCGCCCTTGTCGTTCTGCAGCTTGTAAGTCCCTGGCTTTAGCACCTCTGCCACGATGAAGGGTCCTTCCCAAGGCGGCGTCAGCTTGTGACCTCCCTTGTTGCTTTGTCGATGACGCAACACGAGGTCGCTGACTTCGAGGTCCCTTTTGCGTACGTGCTTGTCGTGGTAGCGCCGCAGCGTCTGCTGGTACCTTGCCGAGTTGAAGAGGGCCATGTCCCGGGCTTCCTCGAGCTAGTCGAGGGAGTCCTCTCGGGCTGCTGCATTGGCCTGCTCGTTGTAGGCCTTTAGTCGAGGGGACCCGTACTCGAGGTCAGTGGGGAGGACAGCCTCGGACCCATAGACCAAGAAGAACGGGGAGAACCTTTTGGCTCGACTTGGTGTCGTTCGTAGACTCCATAGCACAGAGGGCAGCTCATCGATCCATCTCTTGCCGTGTTTGTTTAGCCGGTCGAAGATCCTTGGCTTGAGGCCCTGCAAAACCATACCATTGGCGCGCTCGACCTGGCCGTTAGTTCGAGGGTGGGTGATTGTGGACCCGTTCACCCTGATGCGGTGGTGGTCACAGAAGTCCAGGAACTTTTGACCGGTGAACTGCGTGCCATTGTCGGTGATGATGGTATTGGGGACCCCGAAGCGGTGGACGATGTCGCTGAAGAACAACACAACTTGTCGAGATTGAATGTTGGCGATGGGTCGAGCCTCGATCCATTTCGAGAACTTGTCTCTGGCCACGAGGAGGTGGGTGTGGCCACCTTTGGTTTTCTTCAGGGGGCTGACCATGTCGAGCCCCCATACTGCGAATGGCCAAGTTATGGGTATCATCTGAAGAGCTTGCGCAGGCAGGTGGGTCTGCCTGGCATAGAATTGACATCCCTTGCAAGATCGAACGAGTTTGGTAGCATCGGCGACGGCTGTCGGCCAGTAGAAGCCTTGTCGAAAGGCGCTTCCTACCAGCGTTCTTGGCGCGGCGTGGTGGCCGCAAGCCCCAGAGTGTAGGTCCTTGAGTAGTGCCCTCCCTTCCTCGAGGGTGAGGCAACGTTGAAGTATACTGGTAGGGCTGCGTCGATACAGCTCGCGGCCATCCCCATACAAGACGTAGGTTTTGGCGCGTCGAGCTACGCTTCGGGCTTCGGTGCAGTCCTCGGGGAGCTCGCCCCATATCAGATACTCGAGGTAGGGTGTGCGCCAGTCCATCGAGGGGGTTTGTGCTGCAGTTGTTTCGTCGATCTCCATGACCTCTCCTCCGTTCGAGGGAGGATCGGTCGAGGAGGAAGGGTCGACCCGTTGCTCGAGGGCGGGAGCCCCCGAGCCTAAGTCGACGGACGGCTTGCGAAGGTCCCTCGAGAAGACGTTGGGAGGAACCATGCCTTGGGTAGACGTGATTTTGGCTAGCTCGTCAGCAGCTTCGTTGTACCGGCGGGCGACGTGGTTGAGCTCAAGGCTGTAGAATTTTTCCTCCAGCTTACGGACCTCCTTGCAGTAGGCTTCCATTTTGGGGTCGTGGCAGCTCGAATCTTTCATCACTTGGTCGATTACCAACTGCGAGTCCCCCCGAACGTTGAGGCGTCGAACCCCGAGCTCGATGGCAATGTGCAAACCGTTGACGAGGGCCTCGTACTCGGCTACGTTGTTGGAAGCGGGGAAGTGGAGGCGGATGATGTAGCGCATGTGGACCCTTGAGGGTGATATGAACAACAATCCGGCGCCTGCCCCCATCTTCATCAATGATCCATCGAAGTGCATGGTCCAGAGCTCGGTCTGAATTTGCGTCGGGGGTAGCTGGGTGTCAGTCCATTCTGCAATGAAGTCCGCCAATACCTGAGACTTGATGGCCTTCTAAGGGGCGTAGGAGAGAGTTTCCCCCATGAGCTCGACCGACCACTTGGCGATTCTCCCAGACGCCTCCCGATTCTGGATTATCTCCCTGAGGGGGAAAGATGAGACCACAGTAACCGGGTGGCCCAGGAAATAGTGCTGGAGCTTGCGCCGAGTGAGGACGATGGCATACAATAGCTTCTGGATGTGGGGGTATCTCGTCTTGGTCTCAGAAACCACCTCGCTCACGAAGTAGACAGGCCTCTGAACCGGTAGGGCATGTCCCTCTTCTGCCCTCTCGACTACTATGGCAGCGCTGACTACCTGGGTTGTTGCTGCGACATAGAGCAAGAGGGGCTCAACTAGGCTTGGGGGCACCAAGATAGGTGGCGAGGTGAGCAAGGCTTTGAGTTTGGAGAGCGACTACTCGGCCTCAACGATCCATGTGAAGTGTTATGTTTTCTTAAGGAGGCGATAAAGGGGGAGGGCTTTTTCCCCGAGCCATGAGATGAACCAGCTGAGGGCAGCGAGGCACCATGTGACCCTTTGTACGCCCTTAAGATTCTTGATCGGGCCCAACCTAGTGATTGCGGTTACCTTCTCATGGTTAGCCTCGATCCCGCGTTGGGAAACTATGTACCCTAGGAGCATGCCTCGAGGGACCCCGAAGACACACTTCTCTGGGTTCAGCTTTATGTGATTTACCCTGAGGCACCCAAATGCGTTCTCAAGGTCCCCGACTAAGTTCTCGACTTTTTTGGATTTGACCACGATGTCATCGATGTAGGCCTCGATGGTCGGCCCTATGTGTTTTCCAAAGACATGGAGCATGCATCGTTGATATGTGGCCTCGGCGTTCCGCAAACTGAAAGGCATAGTGAGGTAGCAAAACATGCCAAAGGGGGTGATGAAGGAAGTCGCGAGCTGATCGGACTCCTTCATCTTTATTTGGTGATAGCCAGAATACGCATCAAGAAAGCAGAGAGTTTCACATCCCGTAGTGGAATCTACTATTTGATCAATACGTGGTAATGGAAAAGGAACCTTGGGGCATGCTTTATTTAAACTAGTGTAGTCTACGCACATCCTATCCTTTCCATTCTTTTTCTTGACAAGCACAGGATTTGCTAACCACTCGGGATGATGTACCTCCTTGATGAATCCGGCCTTCAAAAGCTTGTCAACCTCCTCCTCGATGATTATGCGCTTCTCCTCGTTGAAGCGGCGCAACCGTTGCTTCACCGGTTTGGATCCAGCCCGGATGTCTAAGGAGTGCTCGGCGACATCCCTCGGAATGCCCGGCATATCCGAGGGACTCAACGCAAACACATCAGCGTTCACGCCGAGAAAGTCGACGAGCACGACTTCCTATTTGGGTTCAAGGATGGTGCTGATCGTCAGCGCCTTCCCATCCGCGTGGCCGAGGTCGAGCGGGATGGTCTTGGTGTCCTCCGCAGGCTTGAAGTTGTTGGCGTGTCGCTTGGGGTCGGGGATCTCCTTGGAGAAGTCGTTGAGGGCCGCGAGGATAGCTGACTCCTCGACCGCCTCAGCATTCTCCACGCACTCGACGTCGCAGTCGTAAGCGTGCTCGTAGGAGGTGTCGACGGTAATGACTCCCTTGGGCCCCGACATCTTTAGCTTGAGGTAGGTGTAGTTCGGGACTGCCATGAACTTGGCGTATCCTGGTCGACCGATGATGGCGTGGTAGGTACCGTGGAATGTGACCACCTCGAAGGTTAGATCTTCCTTCTGGAAGTTCGAGGGGGTACCGAAGCAGACGGGTAGTTTGACGCGGCCGATAGGGAGTGCCTTCTTTCCTAGGACGATCCCGTGGAATCCCCCCGCGCTGGGAAGGAGCATGGTCCTTGGGATCCCTAGGAGGTCGAGGGTCTCAGCGTAGACGATGTTGAGGCTGCTTCCCCCATCCATGAGTACCTTGGAAAGGCGGGTGTTGAGTATGATCGGGTCGACGACGAGTGGGTAGACCCCTGCGTTGGGGACGTGCTCAGGGTGGTCGTCCTGATTGAAGGTGATCGGCACGTGTGACCAGTCGAGGTATCGAGGAGCTTGAGCTCAAATGGAGAAGACCTCCCGACGCTCACTCTTGCGCTGACGCATGCTGAGTCGGGTCGAGGGTCCCCCGAAGATCATGAAATAGTCGAGGATCTCGGGGAAGCCCCCATTCTTGCCATCGCCCTCGTCTTGTGGGTCCTCCTTCTTGTCGTCTTTCTTAAGGCTGAGGGAGCGAAGTGCTTCTTGAGCATGCGACAGCCCTCGAGGCTGTGGTTGGCCGGTCCCTTGTGATAGGGGCAGGGCTCTTTCAGCATTTTGTCGAAGACGCCCCCTAGAGAGGGGGACCTCGAGGCTTCTTCTTGTGTGTCGCAGCGACAAGATCGTAGGGCTCGACGTTGCATCGACCCGGCTGGTTCTTCTTCTTGTTGTTGTTATTGTTCTTCTTGGGCCCATTATTCGAGCCCCCGGGCTCGTCCGCCTTGTCCTTCCCTTTGCTCGGGGATGCATAGAAGAATGTGCCAACAGCTTCCTCACCGGCTGCATAGTTGGCGACGATGTCCATAAGCTCATTGGCGGTCTTGGGGGTGTTCCATCCCAGTTCCCGCACCAGCTCCTTGCAGGTTGTCCCAGCGATGAACGCCATGATGACGTCGTGGTCGGAGATGTGGGTGAGCTCAGTACGTTGCTTGGAGAACCATTGGGTGAAGTCGCTAAGGGTTTCCCGGCCGCACGTAGGTGCCCTTGAAGTTCCCCTCGAAGATCCTAACCAGGTCGGGCCAGCCATGGATCAAGTCCGGGGGGAGCTCCTCGAGTCACCTTCGAGCGGTGTCGGAGAGGAAGAGCGGGAGTTGCCGAATGATGACGTGGTCGCTGTCGGCTCCTCCTAGCTGACATGCCAGCCTGAAATCAGCGAGCCAGAGCTCCGGCTTGGTTTCGCCGTTGTACTTGACCAGGCTGGTCGGCGGACGGAAACGGACAGGCAAGGCGGTTTGCCGGATTGCCTTGCTGAAGACTCGTGGCTCTGGTGGTTCCGGGGATCGACGTTGATCCTCGTCGCTGTCGTAGCGCCCACCTCGATGAGCACTATAACCTCGAGCCTCAGCGTCACTGTGTCGGCATCGTTTGTTGTCGTTGATGTCGTATCGCGCATCTCGCGGTTGTCGATCGTCGAGGATGCGGTCTCGAACTGGTTGCCGCTCCGCTCCGCCTTGGGGCGCCTTGTCTTGGTGGACAGATACCTCTCGATCTTGTCGAGGAGGCACGTCCCGCCGCTCGGAAGCATCTCCTCTACGCCTCGAGGCCGAGCTTTTCCGCTTGTTGTACGGCCGCGGTTTGGAGAAGCCCCTGGATTTCATTCCTGATGCGTCGCACTTGGGACGTCGATGGTGCCGGCATGTCACGAAGCAGCATCGCGGCTGCCACGACATTTTGGCTGGCATGGTTGTAGACGTGGTGCTCATTTGCCCCCTCCTCGACGATATGTCGATCGATTTCCCGGGCCCGCTCGCGGGCTCCTGCACCCTGTGGCCGCCCGTGATCTCGCTCGAGGGCGTGCTCGAGCTGCTGAAGTCGCAGGCGCTCTTCCTTGAGCTTGGCGAGCAGTTCTCGGACTTGCGCGATTTGGACGTCCTGAGGTGGATCGGCTTTGTCAAGACTCGGGGGGTCGGCGTTTCGTGCCGGTGTAGCGTTGGCCCCTCCTCCTTCATCCGTGTCCGCGGCGTCGTTGATGTCGTCCTGGGAGTCAACCTGACCGTCGAGGTGGAAACATTCCCGGGTGGGATCGTAATCCTCATCGGGGTAGCCGTGGTAGAAGATGGGGAAAGATCCCTAACATTCTTCCTCCAGCCATCGCCGTGTCTTCCCCCAGGTGTCACACCCTAGGGCCGGGGCTCGTCGTGACTCCGGGCGCTCGTCCAGTGGAGGGGTGGTGACGAGGTTGATCATCGTATGTAGCAGGTTCCCTGGGGAGTCGTAACGTGCTTGCATTTGCGAGCCTACAAAAGCATAACAGAGTCTGGCGCTGTTGTAGAGCCCATGTGGAAACAGGTTGTGCGGTGGTGCGGCCGAGTATGTCGGAGAAGCCACGGGAACCTTCTGAGATGACGGTATGGCAGAGCCAAAGTCAGGCTCAGCGAGGTACCCGCCCCCGACCCGCAAGCATGGGTCAAATAGGCTCCCGAAGGGAGGAACTGTGTCATCAGCTGAGGCCGGGGAGACGGCATCCGGCGTCACGGGATCCGCGCGGTGAAGAGTGCGGCAGCGTCGTTCGCGCCTCCTCCTGGTCGCAGGCGACAGGCGCGAGTGGTGGGACCGTCGTCTAGTCCTCCTTGGCCCCGGCGTACCGGAGCTGCTGCTATCCATGCCACTGCTGGAGAGTAGAATCATGTCGTGGCCGTGGCTCGTGGACATGAACTCTATACTTCCGAACCAGACGGTGGTGGCGAATGGAAGTGATGGGATCGTGGAATCCATCTGGGAGAGTAGTTCAGAGTTGATCGACACGCAAATCCCCCTACCTGGCGCGCCAACTGTCGGTGTTATGACCCAGGGGGTCAAGACCACCGGCTAGTAAATTTGTATATTGCGTGCTCCCTCTCCCAGACGTGATGCAAGAAGAACACAAGATTTATCCTGGTTCGGGCACAGAAGGCCCTACGTCCAGCGGGGGAGGATGAATCGTATTATCTTGCACCGAAGTGCTCGTACAGTACACGCTAGTTTTCACGGGGGTGCTCGGGATGAGCTGAGGCCTAGGACTAGCAGGGCTATCCTAGGTGGTCGGTTGATTGCTTGAGAGGTCGATCAAGCAATCGGGTGTGTGGTGTATGCGGGTCAGAGCTGATGTCCGAATGTGTGAGCCGATCTCCGTGTCCCCGCGCCCCTTTTCTTCTATCCCGGCGTCCCTTTTTATAGATCAAGGGGCGGTACGGGAGTACAGAGTCCTAAACTGTAGCGGCATGGGAGGCGTGTCCGTGGCACCATGCTGGCGAAGGGACGTCGATCGCTGTAGCGGCGTGGCCTTCCCATCCTTTCGGTGTTTCGGAGTATGGTGATGGCGGACTAGACGTTGCGGCACATCACGGCGCAGCAGGGTTGACCTTCTGTAGACGGGTATGAGTCACACAGTTGACGCGGGACGGATTGGACGGGAGCCATGCCGGAGTGGTTGGGGACGGTGGTCGAGCCCCCCGGTCGAGCGGGGGGTCGAAGCCGGCGTGACCCTATCATATCCCTGAAGACACGGTCGAGGGCTTCCCTGTTCATGGCTCGAGGGGGTGCCTCTGGATTCCGTACTTGCAACGTCGCTACAGTGGTCGCACGGTCAACGGAGGTCCAGGGCATGGGCGGTGAACTGATGGATTTGACCGCGGTAGTGGGCGCCCATGGCGTTAGGCGGGGGCAGGTAGGCGCATCGGATCCCCTTTAACCCATACCGGGAGTAGCTAAGTCGGTCGAGCTTCCTTCTCAGGGGTCGTTCGTTCGACCCCTGTCCGTCATTCGAGGGGTCGAGGTGGAGGGGTCGTTCGTTCGACCCCTGTCCGTTAATCGGGGTCGAGGTGGAGGCGGAGGAGTCGTTCGTTCGACCCCTGTCCGTAAGTCGAGGTAGAGGCGAGGGAGGAGGGGTCGTTCGATCGACCTCAGTCCGTAAGTCGAGGTAGAGGCGGGGGGTCGTTCGTTCGACCCCAGTCCGTCTGTTTTTCCAGTAATGGACCGGCCCACGGCTGGTTGTCGTTGCCGGTGAGGGAGGCCTTTGTGTGATGGACCCTTCTCCATTGACTTAAACGGCGGATCGGATCCTGTCTTAAAAATGGTTGCTATGCTGAGCGTTAGTTTATCGCAGGTTTAGGATACCCCTTACCTTTGTACCCGACAAGAGGCATCTTAACTTAGTGACATAAGTAAACGTACGTCACAAAAAATGTCTTAAGACCAATTTCCAAATGTTTTAAATCAATAGATGGATGGTGTCTCAAATTATTTTATTAAACTTTTTGAACCTTTTTATCGAAGATAGCATGTGAGTCCAACTGCTAAAACGAGTCCTAGGACCCTGATCGAGTGAGTGCCGTGCATCATATTTTTTTTTCTTTATTTAGTTTATGAGTTATCGTATATCAATAAATTATATGTTTTTTCCTACCGATTCAAGTATTTATTTGTTGGTATTTTTACACACATATATATAGAAAAAAAGTATGGGTAAAAAAAAGTATGGTAGGTTCCCCCTCTCTGCCTCCCTCCTAATCCATATGATTTAGCTTTGATTTTGATCAGCTTGCTGCAGATCCATATATCTAATCAGTTACATCGATAGAATGGATAGGATTTCATTTGCTGTGCGGAGGCGTACTGATTTGATATTATTAAACAGTGATACATTGAGGTCTATTGTTTTGCATTTCATATTGGATATTTTCTTGTTTTGTTACCCGGGCAATGGGCTTCTAGTTATCTGCGCAAGAAGATGAAGTTAACAACCATATTTCCCTAGTGTTTCTTGGTGTACGTTCTGCTGAAGATAGCTAGGCCTAATGAAGACAAATATTTGGTTTATTCAATCAGGAATCATGGTCTCTTAGAGATACCCCTGTTGTGATCATGCCGTCTGAGAACACCCCTTCAAGGATCAATAGGTGAGAACTCTTATGGAGCTATGTAATTTGTTTTAAATTATTATATGCTTCGTTTTGAAGGAAAAAATCAAAGTTATTAATACAAAGGTAAAGAGGAATGAGAAGCTAAGTAGAATTAAAGCATGGAAAGAAATTTTGCCATTTACTATGTTTGTGCATGCCTGCCAGCATGTTCCTGCTTGGAAATATACTTGACAATTAGAACACTTATAGAGAGATAGTAAATTTCATTTTTTTATATCTATATATGGAGACAAATGAATAGGTTTGGACCAAATTGGATAGGGAAATGTCTCAGAGCTAGCTCGGTGTTGCATGTGTTGTATAATAGAGAACTTCCCAACGGCCTAGTATAATCCTTGGACTGATTTCCTGCTGGTAGCCGTCTGTGCTAGAGTTCCTTGTTTCCTCTCCACCTTGTTCCCCTCACTTTTAGTCTGCTACTGAACTGGGTGGTGGTCGAGAATTAACCTGCTGCAGTTGGAGGCCTGATCTCTTCTCTCTTTCAATCTACTGGTACAGAATGATTACCAATCAATTTTATGCAGATAACATTATACTTGAATGTTGCAGGTTCAAATGTGGTTTTTTTATTTACTTCTTAGGGTCTTTATTTTCTGCATATTATATTTTCCTGAGATTTTGTAAAATTCTGTTGGCTGGTTCCAGCTTTGTAGTTCCACTTCCATATACTATATTTTTCCTGAGTTTTTGTGTCAAGCTATGTGCCTTATGTGAATGTCTCACATGCGAATGTGCTTTATTGGGAAGTTGTATGAATGAGCAAGCTGTACAGCTCTAACTCAGCCAACAAAATAAATAATCTGCTGGCAACTAATCTTATCCTTTCTGCATACGAGTTCAGTTTTGTTTGGAAAAGTAATACCTAGTTTTACTGTGTTCATTCTAGCATCGAGACACAAAGAGTAACTCAAAATTGACTGTTTATTGACTATCAGAGGATCCCACTACCTTTCAAGCCTCTGTTATTCTTAGAAACATGTGTTGTCTAGTTTTGTTTTTGTTTTTGTTTTTTTATTTAGTTGCGACATTTTTTTGACATGGGTGTGCAAGAATTATTTAAATTTTTTGACCAGCTAGTACCATGACACCATGGCTGGCCATCTACTAGCATTCCATCCCTTTCCCTTGTTCCCTCAGCAGTCTGCATAGCTGCTCCAGGTGCTGTTAGGTAGTGTTTAATTAGCAGGCCATGGATGACTTGCATAAAATAAGGGGTTCCATTGTTTGAGAACGTTGCATATAGGCATCTCAATAGGCAACTGGAAACTTGATACTTTGAAAGGGAAATACTGAACTTCTAAAACCTGTTAGCCTGTGTGCATTGAATTGATCCATTGTGTGCGTTGGTCTCTGCAATACTGAAGCATTAAAAATCTGTCATCTCATAATTTCACTGTAAGTTGTAGACTTGTTCTGATTAGCACAACACATAATTATTCATTGTATATGAGTATGTGGGACATCTGTCAAGTGCAGCATCTACATCATACCAATGTACTCATCTCTAGTTTTAAAAAGTTTACAAAATTTGAGCCATACTTCTTGCTGGATTTTCAGGTATGGCAATGGCTAGTGGACCGACATGCAATGGCTAGCAACATGACACCATGTCTGGTAATGTGGTAGCATTATTTGTCCCATTCCCTTGTTCCCTCTGTGGTCTGCATAGCTGCTCCAGAAAGTCAAACAAAATATGTACTATTCTCTTGTACATGTGTGCTTGAATTGTACATAGTTGATGGATATTACAAAACTAGAGAAGTAAAGCTAGTGTTAGTTTCTTACATTTTAGTAATGGAGTTATGTTCGATTTCGGAATGTGTGTTTCTTGCTTATCTTATGCAATTAATGCAGGTGGACGAGGACTACATTGTCCACTATGATGATGCAGTAAGTTCTAAAGCTTGGGAGATGGCTCTCTTTTCCTATTTTAATATGAACAGATATCTGGTTAAAGTTCTAGCTGTGTTGTTGGTGATTAATATTAGTTTTTGGTATGATTTTAGTCATCTCTTATAACCTGAACCGATATGAGGATGTAAGATTTTGATTTGTGAATATTGACTTGGTCGCTTTTGCAAATCTGAATTTGGTGATGAATGTAATGATCATGATGTAAGACTTTGTGACCTGGTTGCTATGCTATTTAAATAAACATGTGCTTGCTTATTTATTTTGTAATCTGGATTATGTGTGTTTAGGCTGGCCCACAGAATGTGACATTGGATGGCCGAAAAGTATGGGCTGGTAAAAAGCAAATTTGATTGTACATAAAAATCATGCTAAATGAGCTTTGAAACATGAAATGGGTTCAAGAACTTGTGACATAAATTAGATGTCATAAACATTTGTGAATTTAAAATCAATGTCATAATGTTATGACTAAAACATGTAAACGTCAAAAGTTGTCGTTAAAGACGCTCATCTTTTGACATTTCATTTTTCGCCATCATTGTGTCACAAATGACGATTTGTGACTTATTTTTCTGGTATTGTGACTAATATCAAATGTCAAAAGATAACACATTTCTTGTAGTGATTGGTATCAAAGCAAGGTTAAGGATCAATCCACCTTACACGGTTCTTGATCCGCGAAGACGACATGGAGCGAGGTGTTGGTAAACCTCCGTTTTTCGATGGAACGAACTTCTTCTACTGGAAGGTGCGCATGTCCGCCTATCTACAAGGAGTTGATTCGAACATATGGGACATTTGTGATAATGAGGGCTATCGTGTTCTTGCGGCTCGTGTTGACCAACTCCAAACTTCTCAACACAACGCAAACAGTCGAGCACGGAGTATCCTCTTCTCGAGTTTGTCACTTCCTGAGTTTGAGCGAGTCTCGAACCTCACTACGGCGCGAGAGATCTGGCAAACACTTGTGCGATATCATGAGGGCAACCCTCAGATCAAGTCTAGACTCTTCGACACGTACCGTAGAGAGTACGAGAACTTTGTTCAGTTGGCCGGCGAATCTGTTGACGGGATGTTCACTCGCTTCCAATCTATCGTCAACAAGATGTGTGCTAATCGAGCCAACTTGTCTTATGATGATCATGAGATGGTTATCAAGCTTTTGCATGCTCTTGATCGGAAGGTGTGGGAGATGAAGGTGGCTGCCATTCAGAAGTCACCGGGCTATGATGCCCTGACCGTGGATGAGCTGTTCAGCAAGCTCAAGTCCTCGGAGATTGACTACCAGACCCGGACCAAGCTTGAAAACCGTCGAAACCATCTATGGCGTTGGTTTCTGGCCCCGGCGGTATGTCTTCTTCCTCCTCTGACCCTTCACATTCTTTGTTTGCTTTGTCTTTGATTTCTGTGACAGAGGATCAAGTGGAGGCTCTTGGAGATGATGAGCTGGCTTTGGTCATCACCAAGTTCTCACGGTTTCACAACAACCGTTTGAACCGTCGGCGTGGTGGCTCAGCCAAGGGGTGCTACTGTTGCGGTGATGAGGATCACTTCATCGTAAACTGCCCCAAGAAAGCTGCGGGTGACTTCACTAAGCGCAAGGACAAGCGCGAGCACCACTTCGAGGACAAGCACAAGCCCAAGGGCGGCTACCATCGAAGGTCCTCCAAGAAGGTGATCGACAAGGTGAAGGTCAAGCACCGAGCCTTGCTTGCCTCCCTCAGCGAGATCGATGCCTCCTCCGACGGAGGTGCTTCTTCAAGCGATGATGAGTCGAAGGGAAAGGTTGAGGACAAGCTCAATGGCTTATGCTTCTATGCCGACACCAAGCACGGTGGCTTTTGCACCATGGCGTTTGAAGAAGGCAAGGTCGGCAAGCGCAAGGATGACCCCGACTACGACTATGACTTCGACACACCCGAGGTACCACCCACCGTCGAGTCCCTCTCTCTTGAGATTGAGTCTCTGAACGACACCTTGATGAGTCAAGATGCGTTGCTCAAGCGTGCCGCTTGTGAGAGGAACAACTTTAAGGCGAAGTACCTTAGCACGCTTCATGAGCTAGATTTTGCTAAGGAGTTAGTGATGGTTACCGAGGAGGTAGAGTGTGATGCTTGCGCCATTCACATGTCTGATCTTGTCACTCTCCAGGACAAGTATGACACTCTACTTGAAGAGGTTAGTGAGCTGAAGGTTAGGCCTAGCTTACTTGGTGCATGCAAGTCTTGCTTAGACTTGCGTTCTAAGCTGGCACAGAGAGATGCTAGGATTGCTGTGCTAGAGAAGGTCAGCTCATATAGCACTAGAGAGTCGGATCGTATTGAGGCTTTGGAGCTTGAGATCGCGTCGTGTAGACACGACAAGATGCGTACTGAGGAAGAAAACACATACCATCTTGAGCTGGGTGTCTTGCTGAGAGCCGCAGTTGGGGATGATGATTAGCCAATGCAAAGGGGTTGGTAGCACGGGAGTAGGCTTTGCTATAGGTGGGAATGACGATAGCATGTTCGGTAAGATCGGTGAGTGCAGTGGTTTGAGCCAGAGTGAGAAACCCACCACAACTCCCAAGCTTACCAAGATCACTCCACCTAAGCCTACCAACCCCTCTGAGTTTCCTATGAGAGATGGTGTGTTTGAAGAGCTACCCAAAACCACTCCATAGAAGCAAGTGTGGATTGCAAAACCAAACCACCTTCGTAACCCACTTGATACCCTGCCAGATATCTCTAGTGATCCCCTTCCTAAGAAATTTAGAGCCACCCAACCCAACAAGAGAGTGCCTACCAAGAGTGTGGTGAGGTACCATTGTGAGTATTGTGAGCGAGATGGGCATTTGACTGAGTTTTGCTTTAGGAGGAAGAGAGATGATTGGAGGCAGGTTGAGTTGAACAACCAGGACATGTACCACCCACGAGTTGGGGTGCGTGAACCGGAAGTTCAGAGGCATACGTCTAGACCTAGAGGTACAATGCCTCAAGGTGCTAGGCCTCAGGAGGCGAGACCACGTTGTAGTCGTGCCCCGCGTGGTACCGGTCGTGACCCATATGACTACGGGCCTCGTGGCGGTGGCTTTACTCCACCCTTCATTAGCGGACCACGTTTTCCCCATCGTGGTGATCGCTATCCTCCCATGGGACAGGAGATGTATGGTTTTTCTCCTAACTCATTCTTTAGGCAAATGGGACAACACTAGTATCCTTCACAGTGTACTAACCCCAGTGTTGCACCGTTTGCTCACCCTATGTCTTTTTATTGATGTAGGAAGGAGGACTGGAGGAGACTTGGCTTGTGGATTCTAGATGCTCACACCATATGACCGGAAGTGCCAAGTGGTTCTCTAGCCTCGACCCCGTGCACCACACCGAGTATATCACATTCTGGGACAAGAGTAAAGGTAATGTTGTCTCCCGAGGGTCGATCCGAGTGAACTCTTCTTTTGTCCACAAGGATGTTGCTTTGGTTGCGAATTTGCATTTAACCTTCTTTCAGTTTCGCAACTCCTTGATGACGGTTTTGAAGTTAGTTTCAAGCCTAATCTCTCTCGGATTTTGGACTCTCGTGGTGAGCTTGTTTGCCATATTTTACCCTTCGGGAAGGTTTTTCGTGCGGATTTGTCTATCTTTTCCGGACCTTCTCGTTATCTTCTTGCCGGTTCTTCTTCCGAGCTTTGGAAGTGGCATAAGAGATTGGAACACTTGAGTTTTGACTTGCTTGCAAGGCTTAGCTCAATGGACCTTATCCAATGATTGTCAAAGCTGAAGTTCGAAAAAAGATTTGGTTTGCCATCCTTGCAGACATGGCAAGATGGTTGCCACTTCCCATCCTCCTGTGACTGAGATCATGACCACTCGACCCGACGAGCTCTTACACATGGACACAGTTGGTCCAGCTCGGGTCAGGTCGAAAGGAGGGAAGTGGTATGTTGTTGTAGTCATTGATGACTACTCGAGATACTCTTGGGTGTTCTTTTTGGAGAGTAAGGATGAGGCTTTTCCACTTGTTCGAGATCTGATTTTGAGATTGCAAAATGAGCTACCTAAGAATGCCATGAGGGCTATCTGCAGTGACAATGGAACATAATTCAAGAATGCTCACTTTGCAACTCTTTGTTCTTCTTTGGGTCTCGATCACCAGTTTTCCTCACCTCACACTCCCCAGCAGAACGGTGTTGTTGAGCGCAAGAATCGGACCCTTGTTGAGATGGCTAGGACAATGCTCGATCAGCATAGGACTCCTAGGCGGTATTGGGCCGATGCACTCAGTTCTGCTTGCTATGTTTCCATTCGCATTTTTCTCCGAGCTTTCAAGAAAAAGATCTCTTATGAGCTGCGATTTGGGAGATCACCCAAGGTAAGTCACCTATGGGTGTTCGGGTGCAGGTGCTTCATCCTCAAAAAGGGCGGTAAGTTGGATAAATTTGAGTCATGGTCTTCTGACGGTATCTTTCTGGGTTATTCTACTCACTCCCATGCTTATCGTGCACTTAACCTTGAGACTAACCGTGTGATGGAGACTTTTGAGATTACATTCGATGAAACTATGCCCTGTGTTTCCACTGCCTTTGATCTTGCAGGTGAAGATGAGGTGAACACTAGCATCTTTGTGGAGGAGGAGCAGGACGATGCCGATTGGGGTGATCCCGAGCCTACTCCACATGCTGCCCCAGTCGACCCTGCGACGTCCACTTCTGCTCATGGTCACGATCCGAGTACTTCCTCTACATGGTGGCCGTTCGAACAGCTTCCTCAGTCGGTGCCCGTTGCACCTGAGGGAGCTCCAGCTGCTGTCGAGGGGGAGGCGACTTTGTCCAGGAAGGCTCCCCGCCACATCCAGCGGCAGCAACCGCCGGAGAACATCATCGACGACATCGACCGTCGAGTCACGCGGTCTAGGTCCTATATCTCTCACTTTGCTCATTCGGCTTTTGCGGCTTCTAAGGGTTTTAAACTTTTTTCAAATGGACGTAAAAGTGCTTTCTTAAACGGCTCCATAGAGGAGGAAGTTTATGTTAAACAACCTCCCAGTTTCGAAAATCCCAAGTTTCCAAACCATGTTTTTAAACTTCACAAAGCTTTGTATGGTTTGAAACAAGCAGCTAGAGCATGGTATGATAGGCTAAAAACCTTTTTGCTTGCTAAGGGCTTTAAAATGGGATCGGTAGATAAGGCGTTGTTTCTCCTCAAGCAAGGCAAAGACACTCTCCTAGACCAAATATACGTGGATGGTATCATCTTTGGTGGTTCTTCTCATGCTCTTGTTGCCAAGTTTGTAGATCTTATGAGCAGTGAATTTGAGATGAGTATGATGGGAGAGTTGACTTTCTTTCTCGGGTTGCAAATCAAGCAAACCCAGGAAGGGATGTTTGTGCACCAAGGCAAGTACACAAAGGATATCTTGAAGAAGTTTGACATGGGCGAGGAAAAGCCCCTCTCGACGCTTATGTCAACTACTACTGCCTTGGATGCGGACGAGGAAGGAGAGGCGGTGGACTAGACCGAGTACCGAAGCATGATCGGGTTGCTTCTGTACCTGACGGCGACCCGGCCGGACATTCAGTTCGTCGTCTGCCTATGTGCTCGCTTTCAGGCGTCCCCTCGGACTTCGCACAAGCAGGCGGTAAAATGCATCATGAGGTACCTACGATTCACTCCCAAATTTGGTCTTTGGTTTTCCACCTCTTCCTGGCTTGTGCTTTGCGGTTATTCTTACACCGACTTTTCTGGTTGCCGACTTGATCGGAAGTCCACTTCTGGGACTTGCCAGTTTCTTGGGTCTTCTTTGGTTTCTTGGTCTTCTCGCAAGCAGTCTAGCTTGGCATAGTCGACATGCGAAGCTGAGTACGTTGCCACGGCTAGTTGTTGTTCGCAGATGATTTGGATGATTGCCACTTTAAAAGATTTCGGTCTTGAGCTTACTAAGGTGTCTCTGATTTAGTATGACAAAAAATCATGTGCTTCATTCTTAGACCAAGCACATTGAGGTCCGCTTTCACTTTTGCGAGATCATTATGAGAAGGGCGACATTGACCTCCGGCATGTCGAGACCCAAAACCAGCTTGCGGATATTCTCACAAAACCGTTGGATCAAGCTGCATTTTCGTGCCTTCGGGGCGAGTTGGGTGTTTGCTTCCCTTTTTAGTTGAGGGAAGCTCTCTTTGTGTATCATAGTTCTTTTTGGTTCTTTTTGTCCTTTCTTTGACTTTCTTTCTTTTTGGTGTCTTTTTAGTTGTTAATTGGTGTTAGTTTGCATTTTGCATCTCATTTGCATTTGTGACATAGTTCATTCTAAGCTTCATACCTATAGCATATATAATGAATCTATGCTCTATTTGAGGTGCTTTATGTGTCTATGGTGTTGCCTAACTTAGACTCTCTTTGATCTCATGATATGCAATAGAGCTAAGTTAGAAAAGCTTTAAAACTGAATTTAATTCCCCATGTCACCTCTGAAATGGCACTAGCATGTGTAGGCTTTTGAAGATCCTTCTTGGCTGCCTTGTATATAGCTTGTAACTATGGCTCTTCATTGCTTCATTCACTACCTTTGAGCACCATGATTAATATCTAAAATGAAATTGCTCTTTGTTTTGTGAATTGGAAAGATTGAGTTGGGTCTGCATTGTGAGCACTTCACCGTGTGTTCGAGACTGCTTCCCATATGAGTTGATACTTGAGCGGTGTCGTGTATGACCAAAACCGGTGTGTCAAGTCCTTTGACTTCGCCCGGTTGGTAAGCAGTGACATCACCTTTCTTACAACCACTCGCATACAACTTGTAATGTGCCTAAAACTGAAATTTGGCTGCAAAACTCTAAAATTTAGAAAATTCATTCAGTTGGGTATTTGGCTTGTTGTATGAACTTTTCTAGGGATAGTTTTACTTGCTATGCATGATATTGCTTTGAGATAGATCCTATCTTGTTTGCCATGTCTAGTTGTCTCTAGGAGGTGATACTCATTCATTGCTCTCACATGTAAAAGCTCTCTAAAATAGCTTCTAAAGTGATCTTAAGCTCAACTTGAGTATTTGTTGGGCACGTAGAGCTTTTCCTATTCTCACAGGATCACATAACTTAGAGCATCTATTCATTGTCTTAGCTCTATGTATGAAGCCTGTTGCACTCATTTTGCATTTCATGGCATTTGTGGCTGAAATCTTGAGTTTTTGAGCTTTGATGAGCTTCATGTGTGAACAAGGGGGAGAAATGTGCATTTCATTCATATTCAACCAAGGGGGAGAAAATCAGTGCATTTTCATACTTGCATTAGTCAAGGGGGAGAAAATTGGAAATTGTGGTCTTTTGAGCTTTTGTTCGCTTTGGTCCTTCAATTGGTATCTCTTTGCATTCTTGGCTCATTTCACCCTTCTTGGTATCTTGAGTGTGCATGTTCCCAAGGGAGCTTCTGCTATGTGTTGAGCCTTTGCCTCTTCTAGAGGGTCTAGCTTGCCTTGTTGGCGTCGACAGGTTTCGATTGCTTCTTGAGCTTTAAGTGATTCAATTGGTATCTTTTGAGCTCCCTTAGTGTTTCAATTGGTTTTCTGACCTTTGAGAGCTGTGATTGGTTTCTTGGACTTGCTAGTGGTGTTGAGCCCATTTTCTGCCTCTTCTTCAGGGCTAGCTTTGTTTTGCTTGGTTGCGTCGAGCCGTTGCCCATGTCTTTGGGAACCAAGTTTTGGATTCGCTTGGCTTCTCTCAAGTGACCTCGTTTTGGCTTTCTCAGCTTTTTGGTCATTTGGAGAGCTTTACCTTGTGGCTCAAATCTGAAATGCACTTGTGTTGACAATGCACTCATCAATGGGGAGATTGCGAACACATGGTGGATAAGTACCCATGTAGTTCAGTTTTGTGATGAGTGATTGCCCAACACTTGAGCGGTTCAGTTTGAGTGGCTTACTTCTAATCCTTGCGAAAGCAAGTGTGTGCCTGTCTATCAGCTTGTGGTGTGCAGGTGCTATGCCTAGTGACAGTGGTCAATGGCGTGGAGAAGGTCGAGTAGAGGCTTGTCGTGCCGATGGACTGAGAGTGGTGAAGGGAGGAAGCAGGGCTCGGAATGAGGGACCCTAGGTGCCAGCGGACTAGCTGTGGTGGCTAGTACTTGGCACCGGCGATTGCGAGAAGACATGGAGGTAGACCGAGTCGACCAAGTCAAGACGGCAGACGAGCGGGTCGAGCAGAGGCTCATGGGACTCGGAGTCCGACCGGGCGAGGACAAGGTCGCTCGAGTCGAGCGGTTTGGTGGTTTGGGCCTCAAAACCATCCGAGGACGGTTTCCAAGTTTGGGCCTCAAAACTCGGGGTTCGATAGTTGAGCCCAAAGCTACCGGTGGCGGGTTTCCTGGGTTTGGGCCTCAAAACCTAGGCGGGGCTTCCGAGGAAGCGGGGCTGGCACGTGGCAGAATCCTGGAGGTTGCGTCGAGGCGACGACAACTCCCGGTAGGAAGCGGGGCCGTCCATTCAAAATACGGGAGATATTTTCCGGACCTTGGACTGCAATGCTTAGGCTAGGTAGTTCACTCAATGTATCTATGGGGGTCTTTGGGAAATAGCCAAAGCCCGATAAGTAGGGGGTGAAGGGGTATCCCTCATCCCATCTCTTAAACCCTAATCATTTGTCCCAACTTTCTCTCTCTCTACCCTCTCTCTAGTTCATGAGATCCCTAGGTTGATTTCACTAGCCTCTGTAAGAACTTGAGTTTGTTGCGAGGAATCGGAGGCCGTAACCTCCGTAAGCCATGGTGGCTTCGATTTCTTGATCGTGTCCCCATTTTGCTTGTGTTCTTCGCGTTTTGCTTTTTCTCCCTCTTTGTTCCCGAGATGATTTCTCTTTGTAGGGAGTAGCTCTTGCAAATCCGTTTGAACCAAGTTCTTCGTACTTGTGAGGAGCATCTTTGTACCAAAGAAATTTTCCTAAAACCTTACGAGTACACAGATCGGGCGATTTCTTTGTGGTGTTCCTTGTTTTAGGGTTTTCTCCCGAAATCCTTTTGTGCCCAATTAACCGATCCAAATTGAGCGATGATTTCTTTGGGATAGCTCCCCAACTATACTAGGATCATGCCTACAAAGTTTGGTTTCATTTGGTGATCATTTGGTTTGGTTTTGGAAAGATTTGGCGAAGAGAAAAACATTTTTCGCATTTCTGCGCTCTGCTCGAGGGCATCGGACGCTCTGAGTTTTGGCGTCGGACGGTCCGTCGGGGGCGTCGGACGCAAGGACGTGCTGACGTCAGCATCCATCGCGATCGTCCGCATGCGTATGAGTTTGGCGCCGGACGTTGTCCATCGTCCGTCGCCCTGCGTCTGTTGCATTGCTGTGTTGTGCGGATTTACAACGTTCACTGGAAGCCCGACGGAGGCTCACCCAAGCGTCCGCCGCCTAGTGTCCGACGCCCTGCTTTCTGCTTCTCCTCTGCAAGGCTCTCTAGAAGGTCGACGGATGATCTCTTAGCGTCCAACGCCTAGCGTCCGTCACCCCTCTGTTCAGCATCCGTCGCTTGTGTTTCTGGCTGTTTTGCTTGGGGTTCTTGCCTCTTTCTCATAGGGGTTGAGAACTCAATCTTGGGGGTTTCCGGTGAGATTTCCTCCACTGCCGGTGAGCTTTCATTTGCTCGTTTTCGTCTGAATCCCCCGAGCAACGCTAGCGGAAGGTTGAGCACCCAGCAACTAGGTTTGGTTTTTGGGAAGAGTGGCCCGAATATTTCGAGAGAAATTTGAGGCTCCCATTCACCCCTCCTCTAGTCGCCGTTCTCGGTCCTTCACCTTCCCAAAATGATGGGTACTTCCACGTTGGCTCCCATGTCTAGGATGATGAAGTTGGTGGGGATGTACTCGTCTTGGATGTTCACCAGGATATCCTTTGCGAGTCCCTCGGGAAACTGTATGGTTTGATCTGCCATCTGCAATCGAACACATGTGGGGACCAATGGTCCTCCTAACAAGTTGTCATAAGTTACCTTAGACATGATGTTGAGGCCCGATCCAAGATCGCAGAAGGCGGTGTGGAATGTTTGTTGTCCGATTGAGAACTTGATCATCGGGAGGCATGGGTCTTCCTTCTTCATGATGAAGTGAGGATCGAGAAGATAGCCCCAATAGGAGCGAAGTGGAGGCTTACCGAACCCTGTGTTGACCAAATTAACATGCTCAATTGAATCATCTGGTTTCCCAGGAATCTTGCTTTGCTCCATTGATGGCATAGCTGCTGCTAATTGAGCTAATTGGGTTTCTAGCATTTTATTAAAGCTCAATTGTTTTTTCATAGCAGTTGTGAAGCTAGCCATTTTCTCACCAAAGCTTTCAAGAACTTTATCAGTGACAATCATCTTTCTATTTATACCATCATTAATCTTAGATTGCCCAAGAACAAGATCTTTTAATGAAGGTTGGTCATTGTAAGAATTGTAATTGTTGTAATTACCATTACCTCCATTACCTTGATAGAAGGGGCGTGAATTCTAGCTTCCTTGTTGTTGGGATCGATACCCGTTGTTGTTGCTGCTGTTTTTGTTGTTTTTGCTGATGAAATTCACGTCCTCCTTTGATGTCTGGGGCAATTGTTGCCCGAGTGATCATTTCCTCCACACACCTCGCACCATGGATCGGCTTCAATAGCTTGTGCGGCGGCGACTGGGTAGATGGCCTCTCGTTCCTTCTTGAACCTTCTTCTATCTTCTTCATCAGGAGGTCCATCTTGACGGAGAGCATGTCCACCTCATTAATGGTGTGCATACCTCTCCTCTTTTGCTGGAGACGTTCGTCACCCCATCCTTGGTTGATCACCATTTTATCGATGAGCTCCTTGGCATTCCTCACTGTGTGTTGGAGAAATGCCCCTCCAGCGGCAGTGTCAAGGTGACTACGGGCCATGGTAGTCAGCCCATGGTAGAAACCTTGGATCAGGAGCCAGTCGTCTATCCCATGATGAGGACAGGCATGAACGTACTCCTGGAGACGCTCCCATGCTTCGGGAATCGTCTTGTCAGATTGTTGCTGGAAGCTTGAGATCTTTCCGCGAAGGGCATTGGTTTTGCCCATTGGGAAGAACTTCTTGAGATCTCCCATGTAGTGGCGTCTTCTTTGTGGGCGTAGAACCATTGCTTCGCCTTTCCCAATAACGATAATGAGAAAAGGCGAAGGCGAATGGCGTCAAACGCCACTCCCTTGATGGTGAACGTGCCACATAAGTCCATGAAGTACTGCAGATGAGCATTGGCATCCTCATGGGGCTTTCCGCAAAACGGACTAGCTAGGTGGGAGGACAACGAGAACAGAACACGTACTCCTATGTACTTCACTCTACTTCAATATACTTAGCTAATTAACTAGTCTAGACACTATAGTTTGTCTTCTCAATACAAGTATGCTAGGCGAGGGGATAGATCAGTAGGAGGACAAAACTCCTACCGGACCGCGCCCTCTTCTTACTGGGGCCTTACCTTTTAAGAACTTGCCTAAGAACACGTGGTGGAATACAACGATTAGACAAGGCTATCACCTCTTACTAGCTACCAAAAACAATCCATGTAGCAAGCGATAACCAAGGATAAGATGATGTATACGCACCACGCTTACACACAACTTACTACTTTGACTACGATCAAATAATCAAAGCACCCTATGACAGGCAATGATTGCATAGAGGAAAGGTCACAAGGATCACAGACTATTGATGTAAAGGCTATTAAAGAGCAAAAGCATATAGCAAGACTATCTAGTATAGAAATGCTCAAAATAAATACTAAGTAAAGTAAAGAGAAAGATATATATTGAAAAAGATAAAGTCTTACAAAGAAGGAAAGATACATGAGCTATACCAGACTCTCCAGAAGAACTCCGGAAATCCCGAGCACAGCTCGACTCAACTCTAACTCCCACACTAGACTAACTCCTAGAACAATCTAAGGAATAGAGCTTGTAGGCTTCTTCTTCATCTGTAGAGAGGGGGTGTGACCCTCTATTTATAGTAGGGGTTGGAGTAGGGGCTACTCCAGCGCCACGTCAGCGATCCAGGGCCTTCCATCCTCCACCCTTGGATCAACCGACCTTGAAACCGACCAAGGCATGGATGGTTGTGATCCAACACGTGGGGAGAAGGTGTGGCGGTTGGGGGGAGGCCAACCGACCTAAGGGTGGATCGGCCGATCCACCCTATGGCCAGTGGGCCCTCCCTTGCCTCCTTGGATGAGGTCCCACTAGTCAGGGACTGATTGGGGCCCGTTTGGGCCTGAGTGTGGATCGGCCGAACCCCCCTTGGGGGTTCTGGCCCACCTCTGCTGTCCTGAGGCTGGCCCCACTTGTCATTGGTGCTAATTGCTAGTTCTGAGTTGGTTGTCATGTTTATCTCCTTGGTGTGGGCCCATGGATCCATGTGATTTGCTTGTGAGCCGTTGAGAGGAAACACAGAGTGATCCAATGGATGGATTCCACTCTAGAGTGCTACTCTGGGATCATTGCCGAGAGGGGAGAGCATGGTGGGCCCATAGGGTGGTCGGTCGACCCCCTATGTGGGTCCAACTAGCTCTCCTTTGCTCCATTTCTTCATTCATGTACTCAAACACTCATGGACATGTGGAACTAGTTATTTGAGAAATTATGCTCATGATGTGTTTGTTTATCCTTGATTCTGAGGTTGGTGGCAATATTTTAGGTATGTAAAAGATAGTCATAATTTGTGCCAACACTCACGAAACAACTTGACTCCAGATAGTGCCTCTCATTGTGCAAACTGTCGGTTTGTTCTTGACGTCTTGTATCTTGTGCTTTTAAATGTAGAATTTCTTGAGTTGGCTAATATGCCAAGTATTGCTTAGTTGAATTCCTTCTTCTGTCATTAGCTCATAAGTTCCGGGTTGTATTGCTGTCTTGATGATAAAAGGACCCTCCCATGGGTTGAGTAGTTTGTGTCTTCCGTCTTTCTTTTGAATTAGTCATAGTACCAGATCTCTTGGTTTTAACGTTCTAGGGTGCCTATTTCTGTCGTAATGGCTTCGCAAGCCTTGTAAGTATCTTGCATTTTGCATTATTGAACTATCTCTTATTTCTTCGATTGAGTCGATCTCTAGTCGTCTTGTTTCTTCAGCTTCTCCTTCATCATATTGCTCAATTCTTGGTGATTATCATATTAAATCAATCGGTAACACGACTTCTGATCCATATACCAGGAAGAAAGGTGAATATCCTGTTGCTCTGCTGATTTGAGTTCTTAAACCCCATACCACTTTTTGGTAATTCTTCTATCCATTTACCTCCATAGTCTTTTAAGTCTTCATATAGTCTTGGTTTTATGCCTTGTAATAATAGCCCACTGGCTCTTTCAACCTGTCCATTTGCTTGAGGGTGAGCTACTGATGCATAATCTATCTCTATTCCACAATCTCTTGCCTAATATTGGAACTCCTTTGCTGTAAATGGTAATCCAAGATCTGTGATTATTCTTTTGGGCATCCCGAATCTGTGCATGATCTCTTGTATGAACTCTGTTGCTTTTTCTGCGCTGTACTTGACTAGTGCTTTATATTCAATCCATTTGGTGAATTTTTCTATTGCTACCAATATGTACTCGAATCCTCCTTTTGCCTTTTTGAGGGGTCCGACTTGATCTAGCCCCCAACATGAGAAGGGCCAGGCTTGGTGTTATGCATATTAGGTTATGTGCTGGAACATGGGATTGTCTTGCAAACATTTGGCAATTCTTGCATGTTTTGACTAATTGTTCTGCATCCTTGAGTGTTGTTGGCCAATAAAATCCGCTTCTGAATGCTTTGTCGATTAGTGTTCTAGATGCTGCATGATTTCTACAGCATCTCGAGTGGATTTCTTCCAATATTTCTTTTCCTTCTTGCGTAGATATGCATTTCAATAATATTCCAGAAGATGCTGCTCTTTTGTATAATTTATCCTTTATGAGAACGTAGGCTTTACTTTTCCTTATAATCCTTGTTGCTTCTGCTTTGTCTTCGGGTAGTTTGTTTTCATTTTTATGATCAATATATGGTTGTCTCCAATCGCTTTCTATGTTGAGGATCTGTCTTGAGCTGTCGGGTTCTTTTGTTTCGTCTATATCCATTGGGTCTTCTTTTTGTTTATTAGTTTCCTGGATTGATGGTTTTGCGAGTTCTTCCACAAATACTCCCAGTGGTACCTTTGCCCTATTTGACCCCAATTGAGACAAGATATATGTTGCCACGTTTGAATCTCTATAAGACGTGATGAATTTCTAGTCCTTCAAAATTCTTCTCGAGTTTCCTTACTTCTGCGCAGTATGCGTCCATGTTGTTTTTTGTACAGTCCCACTCCTTGTTGACTTGGTTGATTACTACTGCTGAATCTCCATAAGCGAGCACTCTTTTGATTCTCAGTGTAGTTGCTACTCTTAAGCCATGTATGAGTGCTTCATATTCTGCTTCATTATTTGTTGCTCGCCATAATATCTGTAGTACGTATTTTAATTGTCTTCCTTCTGGGGAGATTAGTAGCACACCTGATCCTGCCCCTCCAAGCTTCAGAGAACCATCAAAGTACATCTTCCAATGGTCTCGTATTGGCTCGGGTTCTTTTTGTGCAATTTCTGTCCATTCCGCGATGAAATCGGGTAGTATCTGCGACTTGATTACTATCCTTGGTTTGAAGTCTATGTTTAGAGATCCGAGTTCTACTACCCATTTTGATATTCGGCCTGTAGCATCTTTGTTTCTTAGTTTGTCTTGTAGCGGAAAGTTGGTTGCTACTGTTACTTTGTGTTCGTGGAAATAATGCCTCAACTTTCTTGATGATATGAGTACTGCATCTAGTAGTTTCTGTACGTGTGGGTATCTGACTTCGACTCAATCTCCGAACGACCGCAGAACCACAATCCGGAACTAATCCACACAATACGGCGCAGCCGAATGGAAGCCGTACAGCACGAAGTAGGGGATCCCAGAGGGATCTCTTCACAAGTCCAACAAGAACAAGGAAGAACAAAGGTTTGAGTAAGACACTCAACAGCTCGGCTGCAATACCATATATGTTCTTAAATCATCAAAAGTTGCTAATAACCTAGTCACATGAGATATATATACTAGGAACAACCCTCCTAGATAGGTATGAAAACGAAATGGAGTTTCTGAAGATGAGCTATGTGAAAGGTCTCCACGAGATAGCTTCCGGAAGTGGTCTCGCGTGACTATTGGCCTCCAGAGTAGTTTCCACTAAACTGATCATAACTCCTTATTGGGAAGTCCAATGGACAAACCGTTTATTGGGTGTGAAAGTAGACTTAATAAGATTTCCATCCATCTATACCATGCATCACGAAACATTGTAGAATGATACACTTTTGCAGGAGAAGTTGAACCAACATTCTGTCGTGTGAAACTGATGGCCTTCTGAGCAGTCTTGACTAAATCGTGTATATCTCAAGATGGACAGTCCAAAAGGGGTGAGGTTTGTTGCATTGTAAAGTAGACTTGAAGATCTTTTCAAAATGTCCTCATTGGCCTCAAAAGCTTCTCGGAGTCGGGAGATATGATCATTTCTTTAACTGGTCCGTTTTGGACTCCATTGGTCTGAACTAGTCTGTTGTCTTTCGTCTACTGGTCCGTTTTTGGTCTGTAACTTTTTTCATATAGAGTAACATTCTCCTCTTGATGTGTATACCTAATTACAATAAAAGTAGAACACTTAGGTAGTATAACATTCTTAGAATTATTAAAGTTAATTTCTGCTAGGAATGAATTCACCTCTCATGTACTTTAGTGGTACGACTACATGTAATTGGACCATGATTTGTATCATTTGTATAAGATAGTGAATCTTCTTCATGTTCCACCACATGATGAGCTGACATGTCCTCATCATCCTCCCCCTCTTGAAAAGGAGTCGTCCTCGACTCTAATTCTTCTGGTCCAAAGAATTGTGCTAAGACATCGCTTTGTAGTATTGTGATAACATCAAGATCTTCTTCTTCCATCACACCAAGGTGTTTGAATCTATAATTATATAAACCAAATACTAGCCGTATAGGTGGAAGCCAAACGGAATTAGAATAAAGTGTAGCTTTCACCTTGAATGGATACTTAGAACTAACGGTGAATGTTGATTGCCTTGGCATGGTCTTATTATGAAAAGTCATCCACGACTTTTGTTTACTTGAAAACAATCTAGAAAAAGCAGAGGATGGATGTATATGATAATTCCAATAATCTGTTATTTCATTTTGTCCATTTTGCTGTTTATAATTTACATTCATATTATTTTCATGTAAGAAATACTCTCTCAACTTTGATGAAGCTGCAAATAGTTTTGAACATGGGAGCACACAGATTTCTTCCAACCCAATCATTTGATTCATGTTATCATGTTTTATCCTTGCAAGATCACATATATCAAAAGATAAGAATGAAACATTCTTGACATCCATACTGCATGGGTAAGAGAAGCACCTGTCAAACTCAATGGTTTCAAAAGATGATGAAAAATTTTCTAGTGGAAGAATGAAACATGTTTGCTCAAGATTTGTTTCTTTAGATAGAAGATATGAACAAGGGAACAACATTTTTGATTCTTTATAGAAATTACAAGACAATCTTTTCATCTCAAGTTCAGAAAAACATGGCTCAAAATAATTATTACAACGTCTATTTAACTTCGAATCAGCAAGCTTATCACAAGTTATGGAAATAGCACAAACAAAGAACTTACTTTCAGCATGATGTCCAATTAAATTGAATGAAAACATGCAACTGTAGGGAGTATTTAAAGATTTCAAGGATGATATATTAAAAACATTCTCAAGGATTTTATTGATGTCAACATATTTCTCAAACATGGCATAGCTCACACAATAATGATGAGATTTTTTGGTGAAGAATTCATCATGAGTATATATTTTCACATTATCAAATATATTTGCAAGCAATGTAGCACATATATGAATATGTAACATCATGTGTATTAACCATATCAAAGCGTAGAAAAGATCATGTATGTTTGAACAATGGTCATTAACATACAAAATTGCAGCAAATGTATGAGCATGTGAATCTAGTAAATCAGCACTAGGATCCATTGCACTTGAACCCTTCTTATCATAATTACTCACAATTTTATTTTGCAAACTCAAATCTGAAATGTTTTCATTACCTTTTGTAGTTTCTAATGGTGCAAGTATCATGGATTGTGCCTCTGAATTTTTACCAATTTCCTCGTCATGGTTCAGGTTTGGAGCAGCACACAATTGGTTCAAACAGATGGATACCTTCTCACTTCCCTCAACAAGTATGATGATGTCAACAATAGCCATCTCTTGTTTATTCTCGTTGCAAACCTGTAGATTTGGAAAGACAACACTAGGAGTAGAGATAAGAGTATTAGTTTCAAAAATATCCTCACATGATCTACATTCTAACTCTCCATTTTTTTGTGGTGTATCTCTCACACTCGCATTGTTGATACTCTCAACCTCAGAGTGGGTTAAATCACACAACTCACTTTTAGTCTCACTCTCTCTTAGTTTAGCTATGTGGCTCTCATTCTCATATAGATTTTGATGCACAATCACTTCAACATCTTGTGAAGAAAAATATGCATATGTATCATTGTCCATGACTGACACTTCATCTTCCTCGTCAAATATTGGGGGATGGTCATAATTCACCATATCTTTTTCTTCATGAGCCTGCATTGCACAAGGACCAAGACTAGAAAAAGGTATTATCATGTTAGTAGTAAACAATTCCTCACATGATTCATCTTTTTTTTCGCTCACTTTTTGTGTATCTCTCTCACACTGAATGTTCTGACTCTCCTCCTCAAATATAGTGGAATCTCTCATATTTTCATTTTGAACTCTCACACTGAATTTTGGTTGGTGGCACTCTTTCTCACATGGGTTTTGCTGTCCATATGATCTTCCATGTGCCTCTTGCTGAATTTTTCTTTGGGAGGACATACAATAATCTTCATCATCAATGAGCACACAGGGGCGAAAACTATGCTCACGAGCACCTCTCCCATGCTGTCTACTATTGACAACACGATCACAATAAGAGTTGGACCGGCTATGTTGTTGTGGAGTCCAAGTGCTTGCTATAGGAAGACGTTCATTGAACATCCTCTCCATGGCCTACAACACTGAGTTTTTAAATTGATGCAACTCAGCTCTTGTGATTGGTTGTTGTTCTTTTCTAAGACAGCCACCACGAATACTCGAATTGGATCCTGCCATGTTAGAGAGTTTGCAAGAAAAGTGGAATAGGTAAATTTGTGAAAACACACAACCTCACCTCTTACTTACCAATGTTCTTGCCTGTTCTTAAGACTGTGAATGTGCTAGTGCAATAGCTCAAAGGATGTGATCGAGAGGTCGCAAGGATTATGAATCGAACGTCCCAGTTTCAGATTTTTGTGGAGCTATAGGTGGCTATTCAAGGGAGGCTACGGTACTACAACCCAAATGGTTTGATGTGCTCAAAAGATATGAAGGTTCTGCTATCAAAAACTACCGCCAACTTGAATTATGACATGAAATTTTTCAGCAAACAACAGCAACAAAACCCCTTCAACTTCTTTTCTCTTTTTTTTCATTCTCTTTTTTTGACTCTGTTCTTTCTTCTCTAATTTTTTTTTCTGAATTTTTTTAATACTAACAGGGGTTGTGGAGAACAAATGAAACACAACACAAGAATATATGAAGATGGTAACTAGCAACTTGATGAAGACAACAACACAAAGATAACAGTACCGCCAAAAGGCTATAGGATTTTTTGTGGCTTTTTAGTGGACTTTAGGTGATGAACAAAAATAGTTCTATATGATGGATAAAATGAGGATAAATATGTGGATGAGGGTAAGACCTACCGTGACAACCACAACTTTGATTACCACATAACAAGACCCGATATGGATCGATAAGAGATTGACCATTCACGACAGTAGGTTTCAAACAAAGGATAACTTGTTGCGAACAGCGGGGGATAACTAGCTTTATACATGTCCAAGGTTGGATGCGACCAAGCGACGGGGAGAGAGACACCGAAACCGCGAAGACTTCGACTCGATCTCCGAACGACCGCAGAACCAAAATCCGGAACTAATCCACACAATACGGCGCAGCTGAACGGAAGCCGTAGAGCACGAAGTAGGGGATCCTAGAGTGATGTCTTCACAAGTCCAAGAAGAAACAAGGAAGAACAAAGGTTTGAGTAAGACACTCAACAGCTCGGCTGCAATACCATATATGTTCTTAAATCATCAAAAGTTGCTAATAGCTTAGTCGCAGGGGATATATTTACTAGGAACAACCCTCCTAGATAGGTATGAAAACGAAATGGAGTTTCTGAAGATGAGCTATGTGAAAGGTCTCCACGAGATAGCTTCCTGAAGTGGTCTCGCGTGACTGTTGGCCTCCAGAGCAGTTTCCACTAAATTGATCATAACTCCTTATTGGGAAGTCCAATGGACAAACCGTTTATTGGGTGTGAAAGTAGACTTAATAAGATTTCCATCCATCTATACCATGCATCACGAAACATTGTAGAATGATACACTTTTGCAGGAGAAGTTGAACCAACATTCTGTCGTGTGAAACTGATGGCCTTCTGAGCAGTCTTGACTAAATCGTGTATATCTCAAGATGGACAGTCCAAAAGGGGTGAGGTTTGTTGCATTGTAAAGTAGACTTGAAGATCTTTTCAAAATGTCCTCATTGGCCTCAAAAGCTTCTCGGAGTCGGGAGATATGATCATTTCTTTAACTGGTCCGTTTTGGACTCCATTGGTCCGAACTAGTCTGTTGTCTTTCTTCTACTGGTCCGTTTTTGGTCTGTAACTTTTTTTCATATAGAGTAACATTCTCCTCTTGATGTGTATACCTAAGTACAATAAAAGTAGAACACTTAGGTAGTATAACATTCTTAGAATTATTAAAGTTAATTTCTGCTAGGAATGAATTCACCTCTCATGTACTTTAGTGGTACGACTACATGTAATTGGACCATGATTTGTATCATTTGTATAAGATAGTGAATCTTCTTCATGTTCCACCACATGATGAGCTGACATGTCCTCATCATCCTCCCCCTCTTGAAAAGGAGTCGTCCTCGACTCTAATTCTTCTGGTCCAAAGAATTGTGCTAAGACATCGCTTTGTAGTATTGTGATAACATCAAGATCTTCTTCTTCCATCACACCAAGGTGTTTGAATCTATAATTATATAAACCAAATACTAGCCGTATAGGTGGAAGCCAAACGGAATTAGAATAAAGTGTAGCTTTCACCTTGAATGGATACTTAGAACTAACGGTGAATGTTGATTGCCTTGGCATGGTCTTATCATCCTCCCTCCCTTTATGAAAAGTCATCCATGACTTTTGTTTACCTGAAAACAATCTAGAAAAAGCAGAGGATGGATGTATATGATAATTCCAATAATCTGTTATAACATTCTTAGAATTATTAAAGTTAAGTTCAGCTAGGAATGAATTCACCTCTCATGTAGGTTAGTGGTACGACTACATGTAATTGGACCATGATTTGTATCATTTGTATAAGATGGTGAATCTTCTTCATGTTCCACCACATGATGAGCTAGCATGTCCTCATCAATATGCATCATTTTCGCCCAGATGGTTAAGACTGTGAGATCAAGAAATGGTACTAGGATCAAGCTTTATAGAACTAACATGTTGAGTTAATCAGGTTGGATCAAGTAAATTTGCAGCTCAAACATGTTTAGATCTTTATTTATGCGGATACCAGAACCAAAGAAAAAACTTTTAGAGTGATGTTACCTTTACCTTTATCATTGAAGAATGATGGCATCGTGACCCTCATGGAGTCTTCTCTTGATCATCTGGTTGTTCATTATCAACTTGTATTCTTGTTCCACTCTTCTCTTATCTTGTTCTTCTGATCTTGACATCCCTGTTGGTCTTCTCTTGAAGTTTTGTTCACCCTCTTCCATGGAATTGAGCGGTTGTAGATTTTGTTCTTTGTCTTCTCCTTGCTCCATGGAATTCATCTATGATGAATTAGTTGCGTCTCTCTTGTGAAGGTTGTTGAAGTTCATGTGTCTCTCTTTATCTTAGTATGAGTTCATCTCAGGACTTTCCAATTTGATATTGAAAGTTTTCCTGCAGGGGTTAGTCCAATAAAATGTCCAATATCTACTACAACATACTATCAGTTTAAAAATCAACCTAGACAAGTCTAGTTTAATTTAGGAAGACATTTTAACCTAAGCACCACGCTTAATTTTAAAGTCTTTAGAAGTAAAATCAAAATACCTTTGATTTAAACTAAGCACCATGCATAATTTAAAAGGTGTATGAATATACTTCAAAACCTAAACAAATATTTTAGCAGACAAAGGTAGCATGAAAGTATTATGGAGATTTACTTAAGTGAAGATGAAAGAGTATGATTTTTTTAGTAGTTGAGCATGCCTTAAAGGTAGGTACAAATAAGATGATGTAGCAACATGGCAAAAGATGTTTTATGGTGGTTTATCCCCCAAGCTTGAATTTTGCAAAAATCAAAATTGGATGAATGAAATTCAATGTTGCATGATGATTGTTGGACATACCTTATGTTTGTCATTCCTTCATTCTTTCTGCTTTATACCTGGAAAATGTTAGTGAAAAAAATACCTGAAGGAATATAATCATATATTTATATGCTCGCTTTACAAGGGTAGGCAACAAAAAGGTGAACACTTATGTTAGGATCTCAGAGTTGCTTGTTTCAGGAAACTAAGCTTGTCCTTGGGAAACCTTTGAAAAGGTGTTCTAGAGTAAAGTTTCCCTTCTATTACCTATCTCAAGATTTACACAACGAGATCTACAATTTATGATAAACGTATGCATCGACAACAACCCTTTTGAAGTTTTTATAAACAGAAAGCGTGAGGGCGTTGAAGATGTCATATGTGGTAATGATAGAGAGACCAATGGGTTTGAGGGATGTCTCATCTGAGCATGGGTTTAAAGAGATAGTTATGGAATATATTCCATGCTCGTTGATATCATCTTACTCTTCAATCTCTATAGTTGATTTTTCATGTAAGTTCAAAATTCCACTTGGATTGGTAACTCTCAAATTGGTCTTGTTTGGGGCCTCCTCTATACTTGCATGATTCATATTTTCGACTGGATTTAAAACTAAACCAAAGCTAGAGAAAGATTGCTCCCAAACTATGGCTATACAAACAGGGCAAAGCTCATAGCCATTTATAAGAATAAGGTGTGAAGATAATGGAGTCTCCAACAAGTCGCCCTTTGGAGTAGAGTATTTATGAATGCGGTAAGATGAGAAGGTTGGTAAAAAGGAAAAATTCAAAAGGTAAATGGATGACAAAAGTTCAAAACTAGCGTAGCTACCGTTCCCTGGCAACGACACCAGAAAGCTTGTTGGTAATTCTTAACGCACACAGATAAATCCGCAAGCGCACGGATACCACTGTAGCTTTCACCCGGGAGTATTCCAAAAGGGTATCGATTTCCACGGGGAACGTGAAGTGTACTAGAGAAGAACTAAGAACGTCCAAGGATAGATAAGATATATTATTTTCGTGGTAGATAAGATAAATGGGTAGAGAATGATAAATAGCTAAATAATGATAACTAGGTAAAGAGATATTTTAGAGTTTTCTAAGGGGTTCTATCTAATCAAAGGCCCACGATACTCTACCTACTTTGGAGCAACAGTACCTTCCCGACTCTCGACAAAGACTAGGAAAAAGCTTGTCGGGGGGAGGCTGCCAAAAGCTCTACGAAACACCAACCCGAACGTGGTGGACTACAAAGGCCTTATAGAGCTGTCACCTCTGGGGCTACCATAACTATCCATGGGATTGGGCGCAAACTCAGGTAAACTCTAGTCTAGACACCATGTCTACACTATCGCTTACTACTCTAATTCCATATGAAAACTATATCACTCAATACGAGCAGAGATCCCGTAAATAGAATAATGTAAGAACTAAAATAAGATACTTAGAAATAATAAATGAAGAACCTGAAGATTGCTCAGAACCAGATGCTGCAAAGGTACAATGTTGAGGAAAATCCGACAGATACGGCTCCTCCTAGCTCTCTCTCACCTCTAATTACATCTAGATGAGCTAGAACTAGAAGAACTAGATCTAGACAACTAGAGGGACCTCTCTCCTTCTCTACTTAAATTTAAAACTCTAGCTTTTGCTCTGGAGAAGAATAATGAGATGAGATGGTCTGGAGAGGGGGGGGTCTGCCCCTCTATTTATAATCCGGTGGGGTGCACGACAGCCGTTGGATCAAACCGACTTAATGTAGGGCCAAGATGACTCCTTAGAGGCTGTGGAGGAAGCTTCCAGAAGCGGCTCTAGACCCGTTACTGTAGAGGGCCATCCGACATGGGCTTGGGCCGGCCGGCACCCTATTTCCACTTCTCAGGCCCCGCTTTCTTCAGTTGCCTTCTGGACCCTTCCTGAGTACAAAGGAAAATATCCCCCACGAGATTCTTCCCATAATTACTCTGGTAATTAGATCTTCTATGATTCTCTGCAATAGTCCCTGGAAAATATAGATTTACCAAAGCTATTGAATTCTAGGAATTTAATCCCTCAAATATATAGTAGGTGATGGTTCTGGTATGTTCTAGATTGTTCCCAAGTTGAATTCTATTGCGGTGTTGATATCTTTCTCATCGGGGCTCCAAATATAGCAAGTGCTAGGTCTATTTCGATCGGCTCGACGAGCTCTTCGTAATGGTGTACACCAATTCTTTATTTGAGGTACTTTTATATAGTAAAACTTGAATGTCCTTCAAAACAAGTGAGAACACCAAAACTCGTGGAACTCGTTAGAATCAAACCCTACAACTATGCTTTGTAGTTTATTTCCTATCATTTCATGTAATAGTTGATGTCTATATTTAGGTGTTAAGAGCCGTCAACAATGGTGCTACTTAAAACACCTCTATCTTCTCTAAATCGAATTCCATCGAATATGAATGTTGATCTAGGCTATCTTAGGGTCAACCTGGGTTCACTTATTAGGGCTATGTAAGTCAAGTGTGCACCACACCTACTCCATGAAACTCACCTAAGTCAAGCTACTCATTATAACATCCCTTAATAGTATGATTAAATGTAAAACAAAGACATAATCTACTCTAATTGTCCTTCATCTCCTTTTTGACACTTAGACCTAGACTAATCATTGTCTTCATCTCCATCTTTTGAAATCTGAAATGATATCCATCTTGGGGGCATTAGAGAACCATTGGTTGCCCATTCATTCATCATCATCATTGACCAATACTCTAATTGCCTCTACAAAACACATGTTAGCCATAATAACCTTGTATTGTCGTTAATCACCAAAACCATGGGGCCTAGATGTTTTCAATTTCCCCCTATTTGGTGATTGACGACAATATGCCTCGAGTATGTATAAGATTGATTCAGTGAGGTATTTCAAAGACTTGGTTCTTATAAGCATGGGTTAGTGAATAAGAGTGAATAGAGCATGCTTATAGTCACCAAGCCACAACAAGTGCTCATGAGAATGTGAATTAAGCTTGAGTACCACATGATATGCTAAAAAGGATACATCAGAGTAAGCCGCGAAAGCACAATGATTAGAGCATAAGCATATCATGGACATAAGTGACAACTCAAGATCATATATATATGAATGAAAGCATAGATTGATGTCACAGAAGCATCACACAAGTGTATGTTGACGGTAAGAATGACCCATTTTGTCACCATCAAAATACCGTCAACAACCTCATAATAGAAGGAAGACAAGCATATCATGAGCATATTATTATAAAATAACAAGTTGCACATGTCCATGAAGTTTTTGATGCAGAACTATAGTAAATGGAGCAAGATGAGCCAGGTGGGACCCACATAGTGGGTTGGCCGACCTCCTATTTGGGCCCACCAGCTCTTCACTCTCGCCATGATCCAGGAGAAGCACTCCTAAGTGATCCTCCACCCTTGGATCAACTTGTGCTTCCTCCCAACGGCTCATATTCACCTCACATGGATTCATGGGCCCACATCAAGGAAACAAACGTGACAAAACACCCCATAAGGATCAGATGAACTCCATGACAAGTGGGACCACCCTCTGGAGGGCTGGTGGGCCCAGACCCCTATAGGAGGTCGGCCGATCTCCCAGGGTGACCACCCCCCACTTGGTCCCTGACCAGTGGGGTATCTTCTAGAAGACCAAGGCAGGGCCCACAACCCATAGAGGGGGTCGACCGATACCCCCTAGGTCGGTGTTGCGCCTAGTGACCTCCCCACACACTAAACACATATTGAAGATCAATACCATCCATTCTGAGCCAGTTCTAAGGCGGTTGATCCAATGGCTCAAGATTGAAGCTCCCTGGATCGCTGACGTGGCACTAGAGTAGCCCCTACTCCACCTCCAGCTATAAATCCCCCCCTAGAGCTCTCTTATCATTCATGCCTCATTGGAGAAACTACTTAGCTTAGCGGAGGTCTGCGGTAGTGCTATGTTAGTTGGAGGAGAGTGAGGGAAGTCTTCTGGAGAGCCCCGGGCCTATCGGGAATCTTCTCCAGAGCTACACCTTAGCAGATGCGAATCTCTTGTAAGTTCAACACTTGTAAGTGAGTCTTCCGAGTTCTTTATAGCATTTAATATTCTAAATATGGTTTAGTTGTTATACATCTTTTCGCGCTTGTTCATTGCTTTACTTTAAGTAGAGTGCTTTAGCCTTTAGCTGGGGTTAAAGTAGTAAGAATATTGTACACGTGGTGTCTAGACTAGATCTTGCCCTTGTAAACCGCTTATGGCACGGATTGTTTATGGTAGCTAGCAGGTGGTGATAGCCCTGTCTGGTCTTTGTATTCCACCACGTGTGTAACATAAGTTCTTAAAAGTTAGGGCCTCAATACAACATGATGGCGCGGTCTGGTAGGAGTTTTATCTCCTACTGATCTATCCCATCGCATCCTGCAAGAGAAGGGCTGATAAAGCCAGTTTAACCAGCTTTGCCTAGTTAGATATCTTTGCTACATAGAACCTCTCTACCAAAATACCATAGTATCCCTTGTATCATCATAGGAAAAAACCTTAATCACTAGTTAATTCATTTCTCGTTCCCTGTGGAAAATATGATACCTAGAATACTCCCGATGAAGGCTACACTTGACAACCGTACGCTTGCGGTCTTTTACCTGTTTGCCACTTCTGGTGTCAACAGTGTATCAAACATATCATACAATGAATGAAAGCGATAAATGTGATGCAAGAGTATGAGAAAATAACAATCAAAAGATCCAACCCCCTCAGGACTCCCCCTGAGACTAATACTTGGCCCTCTCTCCCCCTTTGGCGCCAAGCACTAAAAACCTAAGAATCCGGGGCTGGAGCAGTCCAGTTGCGATCAATGTGCTCAAACGGTGAAAAGTCAGTGTCGGGGATGGAGTCACCATCGGTCGGACCCTCTGAAGCTACACATGAAGACGAAGCGGTTTGGGTCAGCGTGATAGGTGCTGACACAGGGGCAGGAGTTGCAGACTCTGGCTAAGGATCGAGAACTGACTCTATAGGTGGACTCTCAACCTCAAACTCTACCGGCTGACCCTATGGCTCTACTACTTCCACTGCTACCTCTGATGGTGCTACCTCAGCTAAAACTATCGTAGCATATGTCATCACTACTGCAGTGTTGGTATAAATTATCCACACTCAAGTTTTCCGCAAGCGCACAGATAAGATACCGATGTATCACTTCACCGAGATAACTCTGTTTTGAATATCAAACCCAAAGGAACGGTTAGAGTACTTAAGTCTAAAGCTAATCCTTGAGTCGCTAACAAGGCTTGCGAAGTTGAAAGTTAGAAGCGATAACAAAGGCTCTCTTGTACTATTTGATCCATATATATATATGTATATTAATGTTCAACTGGGGGAATTATGTAGAAGGGTTGCAAACAGAGTACGCCACAAACTATATAACTATCTAACCTGTGAGGTCCTATAAACGGGAGGTGGACTATAGAAGATTCAACAAAGCTATAAGAGTCACCTCTGCGAGCTACCACCAATTTGGAATACAGGGTACATCTATGAGCTAACGAGTCTAAGCACCACGCTTACACTAGAAAAGCAACCTTATCCCTAGACGTGACTATAAATAAAGTACTCAAAAGAGTCATAGACCAGAGAGAACAATAATAATGGAAACTTACGTGGAAACAAAACTTGATCACCAGAACAAGTCTGAGACGAGAGATCAGGGTTAGAGATCTCCAATCTGCATGTAGAAGGCGTAGACGAAGAATTGACAGGACGACACCTCCTCCAAGTCTCTTCCTTACCCTCTCTCTTCTAATTCTAAAATAAGACTAGATTCTACGCCTAAAGTAGAGGGAGAACTAGTCTTCTTCTTGATAGTTGTCCCTAAAGAGGTTATCCATTGAAGGGACACCTCTGATCTTAACCGAAGATAATGATTTGAAGTATAGGATAGGATGCCTCTGGGGGAGGTATATCCCTTTATTTATAGTCCAAAATAGGTGGAGCAATCCTTGAGTTGGTGATGTGGTACTAATGCGTTGCACCATAATACTTCCGATCGGATGAACCGCGGCCCTTGGATCGAAACCGACTTAAGCAACAGCTTAGATGGGATCCATAGGTCAGTTAGGCGCTACCATACGAAGATGGGCCTTAATGGGCCCTGTAGCAGGCTGGCCAACCCCCCTTTGGCATGCCTCGACTTCTGCTTCATTCCAGCGCCCTCTAGTGCCTTCTATAGTTTTCTAGTGCGGGTTTCTGATCGGTTTGCGCAGGGAGTCGTGTTGGAGTAGGATTCTCCTCCGTATTAAGTCTTGTTTAGTCCTTGAAAAGTATAGATTCACCAAATCTGTGGAATTATGTCAGTTTACCCTTAAACATATATCAAGTGATGGTTCTGGTATGTTTTAGAGTCTTCCTAAGTTGAATTCCATTGAGATCTTGATATCTTCCTCATCGTAGCTCCAAATATGTCAAGTGATAAGTCTGTTTTGATCGTCTTGACGAGATCTACACAATGGTGTACTCCAATTCCTTATTTGAGATACTTTTATATAGAAACCTGGATATCCTATAAAACAAGTGAGAACACCACAACTCGTGTAACTCATTAGAATCAAATCCTACAACTATGCTTTATAATCTATTTCTTATTAGTTCATGCAATAGTTGATGGTTATATTTGGAGTTTAGTGGCCATCAATAAGATCCCCCAAGCTTAACCTTTGCTAGTCCCTAAGCAAAGATAACCTTAATAATGGATCAGGAGTGGCTACAATGCTTTCACGCCTTAAAAGTACACATGCTTTCAAACAAAATTGTCCTTTGGATTTGAATAACTATACGTACTTTCAAACTTACCCATATTACCTTCAACCATACGACTTATGGTCTTCACTTGGGTCTTGAGCAATTGAAAAGTAGAATGATCATGCCAAGCACTATGTCTCAAGATCTTCGCTTAACTTTCATCCTAGAGTTTTGTAAGGTTTTTGAAATAAAACTCAGAGTTTCTTTTGTATGACCCTCTCAAGTCTCCCAATATGTGGTATTTTTTTAATCCTTTCCAAGGAAACAATGGTGTTATGCATTCTATTATCTCTCATAATATATAGTATTTTTGGAATATGAAAATTAACATTGTGCCTTCTCTCTCTCACCCTTTAACTATTAGGCATATATGGAGCTTATAGGTGGGGAGAAACAACACATACATACTTGCAAAGCATATATTATAAAGTCAAACAATGGATCTTGAGAAACAAGTCATACAATCAAATCAAGGTGTGCATGTGTATGGAATATATGTGGAATGGGTGAATCTATATGTGGTGGGTAATGGTATATGGTGGAAACCTAATTCTACACTGATCCTTGAATATATATGTCTAGAACTTGGCATTTGGAGAGAACTGTCACACCCGTTTTTAGGAACAAAAACAAGTGCATAAAAGGCTCATGTGCACCCCAGGAATAGTCGCACACATGAGTTGACAAATTATGAAAGAGTACCATCACAGTGCTTATTACATAGCGAACGAATATTCATTACATAGTCTGAAACAAATAACTTTAACTAAACGATGACAACTGCGGAAGCTCCGAGGGACTGGTTGACTGGTTGACTCCAAGTCTAGTACTCATTGCGGTAGTCATCAACCCAATCTTCATCTGTGTTGTTTGAATGCAAGGGTGAGCACATACGTACTCAACAAATATAACACGGGGTTTATGAAGCTCAAAAGGATATGCAGGGTTCATAGCGGTAAGCATTTTAAGTAGATCAAATTCATATTATCATCAACAATTGCCAAAGTAAATTGCATATGCTCAAATATCCATGATCCTAAAGTAAATGACAGAAATATACAACAATTAAATAACACATGCGTAAGCCACATAGAAGTAAGAACCAAATAATTCTGTGAGTTTTCCGAGCCGCTCGTGTCCGTGAGCACGGCTATCATGATAGTTTATTAACTCTGATCAGAGGTGTACACTTTACCCATGAGTCGTGATTGCCCATATGCCCGGGGTCATGACTCCCAAAACACTACCGAGGTGAGCGGACAGGGTACACTATGTAACCTTTCAAGGGTTCGTCTAACAAGTCAGGGCCGCAAGGCTCGTGGCAGGGGGATGTAGAGCCAACCTGTCTACGGTCACACTCCTTCGCGGCTGGCCCGTAGATTAGGAACCACACTATACCCGTCTTGGCACGTTCTTACTTGCGCCATAAAGGTAACCACTGACAAGCTAGAAAAGGTCCCCATACTTAGCTAAAGCCAGAGCCATAATAGCCCTCGTGGTTGTACTATATGTCCCAGCTTTTGCCGACAGATAAGCTCCTATAATCCATGTTGCTAAAAAGCAAGTTTTACCATCATTGCATATAGTCATTAACAATTAAGATCATGTACATCTGATATGAGCACTAGCAATACTAATCATATGTGGTGGATCAAAACATAGGTGACAAGGTATTCAGGGTAACAAACTCTAGGATCAACTATGGCAAACAAGGAATATCATGCATATGAATTATATTATTTGTGAATAGGTCATCAAGGATAATCCCATGTTATACTTGCCTTCTTCGAAGAACTCTTGTTGATCTTGATCAAGAAGAAACTCTGACTCTTCAACGGATTGCTCGACGTCTATTCCGATCAACAATCAACACCATTCAATCAACGGGCAATCATACACGAAGCAAACAAGACTATGATTAGAACAGTACACCAACATTGATAAAACAAGATGAAAGTTTATAAAACTAATCTACGTAACACTACGATCACATAGACGCTTGAATCACGAAAAACGGAGCTATAACGGAAAAGTTAGGAATTAAACGGGATTTTGAATAGAGCAAGATTAAAGCACTACGGAAATAATTTTCTTTGATTTTTAGAAGTAATTAACATAGATGCAAACTATACTACTGGATAGAGCAAGAAAATACGGATCTAACGCAACTTGAACGGAGCGATTTGGATTTAAAATGAGTGAAATAGAAGCATTTAAATAGGATTGGCAATTTTGTAAATATGATTTTCCATTTTAAATAAAATTAGAATACTGCCGAGAGAAAATACGTTTTCCAGAAAGGGAAGACGTATTTGGGATGGCGTTAAGGACGGCGGGTTGAGAGGGAAAAGTTCCAGGGTCTCTTTAACAAGTTTCCCCCGCGAAGAGGTACCTTCTAATCTGGATCGTCGATCTCAAATTGGAGTGCCTAGATTAGATCAGAAGATCCAAGGGTATCGGGAAATTTAGATCGCCCGATCTGAAGGGAACGACCCGGATTAGAGCTGAGGGGAAAGAGGCGGCGCTGGCCGGAGCCAGAGCAGGCGCGGCGGTCCGCCATGACCGGAGCGGCGGAGCTCGGCGGCGCAAACGAAACGGAGGCTACGAGCCACCAAACTCCGAACCAGAAGGTCCGGGAGAACGAGAGAGAGAGACGGCGAGCTCACCAGTGGGATTGGCACGGCCGATTGAGGGGCAGAGATGGCTGATGACATGGCGGGGCGGACGCGAGCTCACTGTGAAAGGTGACACGACGGTGAGGGCAACGGAGCACCAAATTGAGTGAGGGAAAGGACTCGAGAGGTCTCATACCGGGTTCTGACGGGAGAAGGAGCCCTGCGGTGGACTGTGGAGCTCGGACCGGAAACAATGGCGGCGGCGGCTCTGTTGTCGCGGCGGCGGCGCTCTGGTTGCGGAAGATGGGAACCAGAGACGGAAAGATGTGCGGGACTTCTTATAGGGTGTCGGGTTGATCAAAGGGGCAAGGAATCACGGAGAATCGGAGGGGAGGGAAGGAAATCAGAGGCGGATTCGGTCGTGCTCCGCTCGGGTTCGGCAAAGGAGAGGAGACAAGGGAAAGGAGGGCACGGACTTGCGGCCAGGGAGATCAGCGGCGCAGGGAGATAAGGAAGGGGAGATGCGGGGCATGCTCCGAGAAGATGGCTTCGCGGCCGGTTTCCCTGCGTCGACGTGCGGTGAAGAAGGAAAGAGGGAGGGAAGGGAAGGGACCGACATGTGGGGCCAAGTTGTCAACGGCTCAAGGCAACAGAAGGCAAGGGGAGGGGAGAGGATGACACACGGGGCCATCTTATCAGTGGCTCAAAGAGTGAGGGAGTGCGGCTCCCGTTTCGGGCCTCTGGCCGACGCCCCAAGAGAGGATAGGGGGGGGAAAGAGGGAAACAGGCCTCTGCGGTGCTGGGCTGCGATCAAAGGAGAGGGGAGGGAGTGGCCTTGGCCAGATGGGCAGCAGCAGGGATAAAAAAATACCTTTTTAATTTTCCAAATTTGATTTTGCAAATGAATTTCCAAATAAATTTCCAAGCATTTTCAAATATAGTTTTCAAACTTAATTTTTTTGGCACTTTTCATAATCACACAAACAAAATCAACAATGCACCAGCATGATAAACACCACATGTTACTATATGACAATTTTAATATACCAAAACATTTGTAATTTTAATTAAATTCAATGCATCGCAAGGAACATAATTAAATCATTTTAATGCATTTCAAAAATATGCAAATTTTGGGTGTTACAAATCTACCCCCCTTAAAAGAATCTCATCCTCCAGATTAGCTGGCTTACTCAAACAACTGCGGGTATGACTTTCGCAACTCATCTTCTCTTTCCCAAGTTGCTTCTGCTTCTGAGTACCGATTCCACTAAACCTTACACATCTTAATTACTCTGCTCCTGGTTACCCTTTCTGCTGTCTCAAGAATCTTAACTGGATACTCTTCATAGGTTAGATCATCAGCTACATTGAGATCATCCAAAGGTATTTGCTCTTCTGGTACTCTCAGACACTTCTTAAGTTGTGACACATGAAACACGTCATGAACTCCGGATAAATTCTCAGGTAGTTCCAACTGATAAGCAACTTCACCATGTCTGGCTAACACTTTAAATGGTCCAACATACCTTGGTGCTAGCTTGCCTTTCATGTTAAAACTTTTTACACTTCTCATTGGTGATACCTTGAGATATACGTAATCACCGATATTAAAAGACAAGTCTCTCCTTCTATTATCCGCATAACTCTTCTGCCTTGACTGTGCTATTCTCAAACTTTCTCGGATCACTCTCACACGATCCTCAGCATCTCTGAGTACATCAGCACCAAACACTTGTGTCTCACCTGTTTGATTCCAAAACAATGGCGTTCTACACTTACGTCCATACAATGCCTCAAACGGTGCCATCTTGATGCTCTGCTGATAACTGTTGTTGTAGGAGAACTCTGCGTACGGCAAACTCTGCTCCCAACTAGTACCATATTGCAAAGCACAAGCTCTCAACATATCCTCCAGTATCTGATTAGTTCTTTCAGTTTGACCATCTGTTTGAGGATGATATGCAGTACTGAAGTTCAACTTAGTTCCCAAAGCTCTATGTACACTATGCCAAAAATTTGAGGTGAACTGAGTACCTCTGTCAGACACAATCTTCTTTGGAACTCCATGCAAACATACTATTCGTTCCATATACAATTCTGCTAACTGAGCACCATTGTACTTTGTCTTGACTGGTAAAAAGTGAGCTACCTTGGTCAGACGATCAACTATTACCCAAATAGAGTCATAACCTCGCTGGGTACGGGGTAACCCAACAATGAAATCCATACCAACTTCTTCCCACTTCCATTCCGGTATCTTCATAGGTTGCAACAATCCAGCAGGTCTCTGATGTTCAGCTTTAACCCTCTGACAAGTGTCACACAAAGCTACATACTCAGCTACATCTCTTTTTAATCCAACCCACCAAAACTTCTCTTTCACATCCATATACATCTTAGTACTTCCAGGATGAATAGAATAAGCAGACTCATGAGCTTCACGCAAAACCATTTGCCTTAAAGCTTTATCATTAGGTACACATAAACGATTACCAAACCACAAAGTTCCATTATCATCCATGCGGAAACCAGGTAACTTACCAATTACCAGATTCTCTGCTATCTCCTTTAGTTTCTCATCCTGCAACTGACCTTTTCGGATCTCCTGTTCAAGTGTAGGTTCCATCACCATCTCTGCTGCATTGACAATGAAACCCAAATTCAAGCGTTCAAACTCATCACACAACTCATCTGACATAGCTGACATAAGCAACTCATGGACTCCACTCTTCCTGCTGAGAGCATCTGCAACCACATTAGCTTTCCCAGGGTGATAATGCACATCTAGATCATAATCCTTGATCAGTTCCAACCATCTGCGTTGTCTCAAGTTCAGATCAGATTGGGTGAAGATATATTTCAAACTCTTGTGATCCGTATATATGTCACACTTATGCCCAATCAGATAGTGTCTCCATATTTTCAACGCATGTACAACTGCAGCAAGTTCTAAATCATGAGTGGGATAATTCAATTCGTGCTTCCTCAACTGCCTGGATGCATAAGCAACAACTCTGCCTTCTTGCATAAGAACACATCCCAAACCAGTACGAGAAGCATCACAATAGATAGAGAAACTCTTACTCAGATCTGGCAGTATCAACACAGGTGCTGTAGTCAACCTCTTCTTCAATTCTTCAAAGTTGGCTTGGCATTGATCAGACCACACAAACTTGGCATTCTTCTCCAATAAGGCTATCATAGGCTTTGTGAGTTTTGAAAAGCCTTCAATGAACCTTCTATAGTAACCAGCTAAACCAAGAAAACTACGAATCTCAGTAACACTGGTTGGTGGTTTCCAATTCAATACATCTTTCACCTTACTGGGATCAACGAAAATTCCTCCATTCGAGACAACATGACCAAGGAAAGAAACTTCCTTCAACCAGAACTCACACTTGCTTCGCTTAGCATACAACTTGTGATCTCTAAGCTTCTGCAATACCAATCTCAGATGTTCAGCATGTTCTTCCTCCGTTTTAGAGAACACCAGTATATCATCAATGAACACAACCACAAACTTATCCAAATACTCCATAAACACCTTATTCATCATGTACATAAAGTACGCAGGAGCATTAGTTAATCCAAAGGACATAACGGTATACTCATACAGACCATACCTTGTGGTGAAACTGTAGGAATACGAGGTTGCTACGCTAGCCGGAAAACAAAACTTTTCGACCTCATAAACCAGGATCTACTGCTAGTTACAGGTTACGGGATTACCACTAGACGCGCAGGTGCAGCGGAAGACGACTTGATGTAGTCGTGCGCGTCGCAGCAGGCAGTGCAGTTGCGTGGTCGTCCGTCTCAACGTCCCCTTCGCGCGGTTCGTCCTTGTGCTACAGATGCAGCACCTCCGAGGAATCCCACACGTGCAGGGAGGAAGCGTTGCGCCTCCGGACTGCTAGGTCCGCGAGGAGCAAAAGGCGCGAGCGTGGGGAGGCGACGGCGGCTGCCAAAAGGCGTGGATCAATCTTGCCCCGCGCCCACCCCTTGCTTATATAGGCATCCTAACGAGCTCCCACGGTGGAGGCCCATTAGAAACCCTAAACCTAGTCTAATTCGGGTCCAACCCGAATTAGGCTTCCAGCCCTTAAGCGTGCGACCTATGGGCTCACGCATACATAGACATGGCCCAAGTACTCTTACTCGACCAATAGTTGATAGCGGCCTCTAGCAAGGCGTGTCAACTCCTATGCATACGCTATGATCATATCAGATGAACCACTATGACCATGTACAAGTTATTCCCTTCGCCACTCGATATATGGTTCAACTCGTGGGTTAACACTTAACCCAAGCACGGCCATGCATTTGTTGATCCAATCACATGAGTGATCCAGTGATATCTCTCTCACGAAGAGAGGGGCAAATTCCATCTTGATTGTCTATGTCTCACAGCATGTTTCCCGACCACCCAAGGGCCACCTTTATAACTACCCAATTACGGAGTAGCGTTTGATAATCTCTAAGTAGATCGTTTCACATCTTGAGTACATACCACAATCTCAGGTCTAAGGACATAACGTACATGACATGAATAGAGACTTTCTCTTGTTGGGTCAGTCCAGCCTACATGTCTCACATGTGCCCACATTATTAGTTTGACATTCCATGTCTATGACTTGTGAAACATAGCCATCAACTAATACATGTGCTGGTCTAATATTCAAGTGTGCTCTTACAAGAATGCCGACTAGGACAACTTTTAGAATAACCATTTAGGTAATTGAGTTCCACAAACAATTCACATAATTGTCAATCAATACTAGTTGTCTATAATGGATACTCAGAACACTTTATTAGTCATGGATACAACCGGAATATAATCATCTACATGATTAGCTCTAGGGCATATTCCAATAGAAAGCTGTCTTTGGAATATCACTAGCACGAATCTTCAATTGATGATATCCAGAACGAAGATCAATCTTTGAGAACACACAAGCACCTCTCAACTGATCAAACAAATCATCAATTCTGGGCAAAGGGTACTTGTTCTTGATGGTAACCTCATTGAGCGATCTATAATCAACACACATCCTCTGACTACCATCTTTCTTGTCAACAAAAATGACTGGTGCGCCCCATGGTGAAGAACTAGGACGAATGAAACCTTTTTCTTGCAATTCTTCTATTTGTTTCTTAAGTTCTTCTAGTTCTTTTACCCCCATTCTATATGGTCGTTTAGCTATGGGTGTGGTACCAGGTAATAACTCAATAAGAAATTCAATGTCTCGGTCAGGTGGCATACCTGGCAGTTCATCTGGAAAGACATCCTAGAATTCATTCACCACTGGATCATCTTGATTAATTCCATCATTGATCTGGTTCAAAACGGCTATCTCTGGCTGCTGCATAACCACATCCACTCTGATCTGGTCGCCCTTTGGTGTAACAAGAGATACCGTCTTCTCTTTGCACTGGATCACTACCTGATGTGCTTTCATCCAATCCATACCCACAATCACATCTATTCCAGAACTTCTCAGCACAACTGGACTAATCTCAAAGTCTACCCCCCTTAGGGTCAGATTAACTGAGAGGCATTTATGAGCAACTTGTATAGGTCCTCCGGGTGAACTTACTAACATATGGTTCTTCATAGCTATCATGGGTATGCTATGTATGGTAACAAATTCTTGCGAAATAAAAGTATGCGATGCTCCAGAATCAAAAAGAACAGATGCAGGGATGGAGTTGATGTCAAACGTACCCAACATGACTTCTGGGGCCTCCTGAGCCGAAGCGACAGATACATGATTCACTCTTCCCGAGTTCGGAGTCCCTTGAGGTCTTCCTCTGCTTCCACTGTTATTGTTCTGGTTCTGGTTTTGCTTCGTTGGACAACTATGAGCATAGTGTCCAGGATCTCCACATCGGTAGCATACTCTTGGAGTGCTGGGCTGAGGTGCTCTATTCTTAGCAGGAGTAGAGTTAGGGGTACCTTGATGAGGAGTACGAGTTCCACTCTGAAACTGATAAGGTGAGCGTTGCTGGTTCTGTGTATTCCCCTGCTGATACTGAGGCCTCTGCTGTCCTGGGTTGCGGTTCCACTGACTAACAGGACCTTGGTACCTCTGCTGAGAGCTAGAATGAGAATTGAAGCGGGGGCGAGTATTGCTCCCAGATGATTATGCTCTCATCTTTCTCTTCTTGTCCATGTCCTTGCGCTCATTGTCAAGCACAATGGCACAGTTCACCAGCGTCTGGAAGTTTGGGTACACATTACCCTTCAACTGCAGTCTAAGATCATAGTAGATACCCTTGAGGAAGTGGCGTTGCTTATCTGCATCATCTCGCACTTCGTTAGGAGCATAACGAGCCAGCTGAGAGAATTGGTCATGATATTCACTGACTGACATTTGTCCCATCCTGAGGTTACGGAACTCTTCTTGCTTGAGCTCGATAATTCCCTCAGGGATATGACGAGCCTTGAAGTCTCTGGAGAATTCATCCCAAGTGACAAAAGGAGCATTGACAGGACGTGCAGCTTGGTAAGATTCCCACCAAGTCTGAGCTGCACCTTGCAACTGACCTGAAGCATACAGGACCTTCTCTCGGTCATTACACTGAGCAATGTTGAGTTGTTTTTCCACTGCTCGAAGCCAATCATCAGCTTCCAAGGGATCAGCAGCTTGGGAGAACACTGGGGGATGACCTTGTAGGAACTCTCGGCGCTTGTTGACAGGAGCTGTAGCTTGGTTAGGCGGGTTCTACACAAATTGCATCATAGCTTGCATGAGTTGCCCCTGCATTGCCATCAGTTCTTCGGTGGTCATGGGTGCCTGAGGAGGTGGCGGCGGTGGATTCCTGTTGGAACGAGGCATCTGTGCTCCAAAACACAAATGATTATGTTTAGAACATTGCTTACACCATCAAAACCATATTATAAGCAAATCTGAAATTTTCTGGATAAGAGATTACGACAACACTGTAGTAAACGGTCATAAACCAAGTTACAGATATCTGATGGAGTAGGTTTTGGACTTTCTGGAAAGATCTCGAGTTGTAACAGAACACTGCAGACTGCTCCGGAAACAGGAAGGACAGAGACAGGACAAAACCCAACCCCACTATATGTATGGCATTACCTATTTATTATAGACTTTGGAAACTTGTAGATATAACCACAAGGTTTCCAGCAAGCAATACAAAGATCCAAATCACACATTCACATAATGACAATTAATTCAAGCACAAAAGTTTCACACTACACCAAAGATTCGATTACTAGACTCAACCGCGATACTATTCGCACTTCTGCTCAATTGGTGGACATCCTCGAAAAGGGAAGACAAGTGAAGAAGGGCCATAAAGACTTTGAACAAGATGAGTCTAGAAACTTCAGTAAAACCAAGAGAAACAAAATATACAAGGTGATAAGAAATAGTAGCTCGAAGGAAGCTATCAAGGAGGTGATAATCAGACAAGGATGGAGAGATAATCAATTCCAAGGACAAGGTTGAAGAAAAATAGTTTTTATAGCAAACTAACTTTATATAGAGACCAAAACTACTAGGCTTGCGTCCTACAGTCAAACCAGGCTCTGATACCAATTTGTCACACCCGTTTTTAGGAACAAAAACAAGTGCATAAAAGGCTCATGTGCACCCCAGGAATAGTCGCACACATGAGTTGACAAATTATGAAAGAGTACCGTCACAGTGCTTATTACATAGCGAACGAATATTCATTACATAGTGTGAAACAAATAACTTTAACTAAACGATGATAACTGCGGAAGCTCCGAGGGACTGGTTGACTGGTTGACTCCAAGTCTAGTACTCATTGCGGTAGTCATCAACCCAATCTTCATCTGTGTTGTTTGAATGCAAGGGTGAGCACATACGTACTCAACAAATATAACACGGGGTTTATGAAGCTCAAAAGGATATGCAGGGTTCATAGCGGTAAGCATTTTAAGTAGATCAAATTCATATTATCATCAACAATTGCCAAGGTAAATTGCATATGCTCAAATATCCATGATCATAAAGTAAATGAAAGAAATATACAACAATTAAATAACACATGCGTAAGCCACATAGAAGTAAGAACCAAATAATTCTGTGAGTTTTCCGAGCCGCTCGTGTCCGTGAGCACGGCTATCATGATAGTTTATTAACTCTGATCAGAGGTGTACACTTTACCCATGAGTCGTGATTGCCCATATGCCCGGGGTCATGACTCCCAAAACACTACCGAGGTGAGCGGGCAGGGTACACTATGTAACCTTCCAAGGGTTCGTCTAACAAGTCAGGGCTGCAAGGCTCATGGCAGAGGGATGTAGAGCCAACCTGTCTACGGTCACACTCCTTCGCGGCTGGCCCGTAGATTAGGAACCACACTATACCCGTCTTGGCACGTTCCTACTTGCGCCATAAAGGTAACCACTGACAAGCTAGAAAAGGTCCCCATACTTAGCTAAAGCCAGAGCCATAATATCCCTCGTGGTTGTACTGTATGTCCCAGCTTTTGCCGACAGATAAGCTCATATAATCCATGTTGCTAAAAAGCAAGTTTTACCCTCATTGCATATAGTCATTAACAATTAAGATCATGTAAATCTGATATGAGCGCTAGCAATACTAATCATATGTGGTGGATCAAAACATAGGTGACAAGGTATTCAGGGTAACAAACTCTAGGATCAACTATGGCAAACAAGGAATATCATGCATATGAATTATATTATTTGTGAATAGGTCATCAAGGATAATCCCATGTTATACTTGCCTTCTTCGAAGAACTCTTGTTGATCTTGATCAAGAATAAACTCTGACTCTTCAACGGATTGCTCGACGTCTATTCCGATCAACAATCAACACCATTCAATCAACGGGCAATCATACACGAAGCAAACAAGACTATGATTAGAACAGTACACCAACATTGATAAAACAAGATGAAAGTTTATAAAACTAATCTACGTAACACTACGATCACATAGACACTTGAATCACGAAAAACGGAGCTATAACGGAAAAGTTAGGAATTAAACGGGATTTTGAATAGAGCAAGATTAAAGCACTACGGAAATAATTTTCTTTGATTTTTAGAAGTAATTAACATAGATGCAAACTATACTACTGGATAGAGCAAGAAAATACGGATCTAACGCAACTTGAACGGAGCGATTTGGATTTAAAATGAGTGAAATAGAAGCATTTAAATAGAAGTGGCAATTTTGTAAATATGATTTTCCATTTTAAATAAAATTAGAATACTGCCGAGAGAAAATACGTTTTCCAGAAAGGGAAGACGTATTTGGGGATGGCGTTAAGGACGGCGGGTTGAGAGGGAAAAGTTCCAGGGTCTCTTTAACAAGTTTCCCCCGCGAAGAGGTACCTTCTAATCTGGATCGTCAATCTCAAATTGGAGTGCCTAGATTAGATCAGAAGATCCAAGGGGTATCGGGCAATTTAGATCGCCCGATCTGAAGGGAACGGCCCGGATTAGAGCTGAGGGGGAAAGAGGCGGCGCTGGCCGGAGCCAGAGCAGGCGCGGCGGTCCGCCATGACCGGAGCGGCGGAGCTCGGCGGCGCAAACAAAACGGAGGCTACGAGCCACCAAACTCCGAACCAGAAGGTCCGGGAGAACGAGAGAGAGAGACGGCGAGCTCACCAGTGGGATTGGCACGGCCGATTGAGGGGTAGAGACGGCTGATGACATGGCGGGGCGGACGCGAGCTCACTGTGAAAGGTGACACGACGGTGAGGGCAACGAAGCACCAAATTGAGCGAGGGAAAGGACTCGAGAGGTCTCATACCGGGTTCTGACTGGAGAAGGAGCCCTGCGGTGGACTGTGGAGCTCGGACCGGAAACAATGGCGGCGGCGGCTCTGTTGTCGCAGCGGCGGCGCTGTGGTTGTGGAAGATGGGAACCAGAGACGGAAAGATGTGCGGGACTTCTTATAGGGTGTCGGGATGATCAAAGGGGCAAGGAATCACGGAGAATCGGAGGGGAGGAAGGAAATCAGAGGCGGATTCGGTCGTGCTCCACTCGGGTTCGGCAAAGGAGAGGAGACAAGGGAAAGGGAGGGCGCAGACTTGCGGCCAGGGAGATCAGCGGCGCAGGGAGATAAGGAAGGGGAGATGCGGGGCATGCTCCGAGAAGATGGCTTCGCGGCCGGTTTCCCTGCGTCGACGCGCGGTGAAGAAGGAAAGAGGGAGGCAAGGGAAGGGACCGACATGTTGGGCCAAGCTGTCAACGGCTCAAGGCAACAGAAGGCAAGGGGAGGGGAGAGGATGACACACGGGGCCATCTTGTCAGTGGCTCAAAGAGTGAGGGAGTGCGGCTCACGTTTCGGGCCTCTAGCCGACGGCCCAAGAGAGGATAGGGGGGGGGGAAAGAGGGAAACGGGCCTCTGCGGTGCTGGGCTGCGATCAAAGGAGAGGGGAGGGAGTGGCCTTGGGCCAGATGGGCAGCAGCAAGGAGAAAAAAAAAGAAATACCTTTTTAATTTTCCAAATTTGATTTTGCAAATGAATTTCCAAATAAATTTCCAAGCATTTTCAAATATAGTTTTCAAACTTAATTTTTTTTTGGCACTTTTCATAATCACACAAACAAAATCAACAATGCACCAGCATGATAAACACAACATGTTACTATATGACAATTTTAATATACCAAAACATTTATAATTTTAATTAAATTCAATGCATCGCAAGGAACATAATTAAATCATTTTAATTCATTTCAAAAATATGAAAATTTTGGGTGTTACAAGAACTTGGGTTGCATTTTTTTCTTCTCTATTTTTCTTCTTCTTCTTCTTCTTCTTATTTTTAGAGAGGCGGGCGTCTAAGTACCCATTGTTTTGGTAGGACATTTGTCCATGTTTTACTCTCTTTATTTCTTCTCTCTCTTTTTTTTCACAACCCCAAGCCTCTTTTTACAATAAAGCTTTTTGAGAGATAATAACAAGGGAATACTTGGAGCAGTTATAATTGGGGTAATGGAATATATGGATAAGTGGATAACTAGGATATTTTTGGTGTTCACTCCCAGGGTAGGAGTATAACATTTTTTGGTGGATCTGAATGGCAAATATGTGGATGCATACATCCACGGTAGAAGTAGCATGTATGGGTGGAGTATACGCGATCTTGATTTTAAAAGCATGACAAGTCTCTAAGGGTCAACAAAGCTCGACAAAACTCAATGCAAATAGAAGCTGTAAATATGAAGGTATAAGGTTTTCCTAATCTACCAGACATGTATATATGGCTGTGGTACGAATTCAAGCTCTCATCATACAGAAACTCATTATGTAGTATTTTAGTTTTCCAAAAGATAAATTCTCCAGGACTCTAGTATTTCTAGGAACAAGATAAACAACAGCTCAAACTTTCTCATATCATACCTACCAATTACCTAGACTTAGCTCAAGCATTCACAACCCACAAGTTTCAGGTTCAGAGCAAATCTTATGTCAAAAAAATCATATCCAAAACTCGAGAGAATTCAAGGATAAAAACTAGGTACTTGAAACGAATTACGACATAGCAACTATTCATCATTTCTATGTATACAGATTATCCTATATAGCTCGATTATTCTTAGCAAAATGACTTATACTCTCCCTCTAGTATTTATTCATTACTAAACTTATTCAAACCTAATATTTAACTAATAGATAAAAGATAATAGTTAATAAACTATAGATAGATAATAGTATAGTAATAATAATAATAATACCATAATATATCATAGTATATAATAATAACCCATTTAATAATAGTATAATAATCAGTATATAAACATGTATATTTAATAATTATAAACCCGTATATAATAAGCGTAGATCCATAGTAATATAAATCCGTATGTAATACCCATATAATATTTATAGCGATAATACCCATAATATAATATAGCGATGATATTTATAATTCATAATAAGAAGAATAATAATAATAATATAAACCGATAGAAATACTTATCTCGATATATAGGGGATGCTTCCCCCAAGCTGAATGTTGATGTAGTCGTTTATCTTGACAATGTAGACGTGCTTCACTCCTTTGAGACTCCAAAGATTGATTTAGTTCATGTGATGGTACTCTCAAAGTGGATGAAGATATCTAGTCATGTCTTTGTCTTTCTGAATCCTACTAAACTCAAATAGACAATAGAGCTCGTGGAACAGATTAAGCGTTAGTGGTAAACCATCTATGCCTTGATTGCCAAGAGTCTTATAGAATTTCTCTACTTTAATATTTTTTTGATTTTTCAATTTAATATGCAAATGACTAATGCAATATTTTTTATGCCTCCACAATAAATAGTTGGAAGACTTATTCACATGGGACTTAAAGATTTTTCTTTTTATAATGCAATTCAGAAATATAGATATGCCATGATTATGCAAAAGATTATACTAAGCATGATATCAGAATATTGCCTGAAATACTTATGATTAAATATGCTAGAATGTAACTAATGTAATGCAGAAGTCAATATGTAGATAACTTACCGAGTTTACCTTCTGGCTAAGCTTTGGAGATTTAGGTCCGTCGAACCAGACATCTTTTCTGATTCAAATATCTTCGGGGGCATTGTCCAATCCTGATGCGGACTTAGATGTTTGCTCACCTTATGTTGACATTTCTGATGAAGTCTCTTTCTTCTTCCACCCTTTTTTGGTTTGAGGTTTCACTTCTTATGATTCACTATTCTGAGGTTCTGCTTCTTCCTTGCTCTTTGTAGCGGGTGATACATCCTATGTTGGTGGTATGACTTCTTTCTCAAGAGATCTTCTATCTTCATTATTGAATCATTATTCATATTTTGATGCTTCTCCTGGATAGTCTGCCCATCCATCCTTGGTGGGTTGTTTCATTTGGTGTTGAGAGTAATGCTTCCCTGATTTGTTCTTCTTTGGCTTCTCATAAGTGGTGTAGCTATTGAAGTAACAACACACCTTCTCTTCAAGAAATTATAAGTGAATCTCTCTTGATTTCATGTAGATGATTGTGCTAGTGGTGTTGAGGGTCTTCCTTGAACGAGGTGGACTTTATCTTCATCTCCCATATCCAGAACCATGAAGTCAGTGAGAACATAGTGTTCTCTAATGTTGATCATGATGTCTTTTGCTATTCTCTCCGGAAATCGGAATGATTGGTCTACTAGTTGAAGCTGCACATATGTTTGGTACAGGGGTCTATTGCCATATAAATGTTGATATGTTACCTTAGACATTGTGTTGTTGCTTGATCCAAAATCACAGAATATCTTGTAGAATGTACTTTCCTTGATGTTGCAATCAATGGTAGGTACTCCTGGATCATCCAGCTTAGCGAGGTATGGTGATAGAAGGAGTTGATCATGCGAACACATGGTAGATAAGTACCCATGTATGTTCAGTTTTGTGATGAGTGATTGCCCAACACTTGAGCGTTTCAGTTTGAGTGGCTTACTACTAATCTTTGCGAAAGCAAATGTGTGCCTGTCTATCGGCTTGTGGTGTGCAGGTACTATGCCTAGTGATAGTGGTCAATGGTGTGGAGAAGGTCGAGTAGAGGCTTGCCGTGCCGATGGACTGAGAGCGGTGAAGGGCGGAAGCGGGGCTCGGACTGAGGGACCATGGGCACCGGCGGACTAGCTGTGGTGGCTAGTACTTGGCACCGGCGAGTGCGAGAAGACATGGAGGTAGACCGAGTCGACCAAGTCAAGACGGTGGACGCGCGAGTCGAGCGGAGGCTCAGGGGACTCGAAGTCCGACCGGGCGAAGACAAGGTGGCTCGCGTTGAGTGGTTTGGGCCTCAAAACCATCCGCGTCAGTTTCCGAGTTTGGGCCGCAAAACTTGGGGTTCGGTAGTTGAGCCCAAAGCTACCGGTGGCAGGTTTCGCGGGTTTGGGCCTCAAAACCGGGGCGGAGCTTCCAAGGAAGCGGGGATGGCACGTGGCGGAATCCTGGAGGTTGCGGCGAGGTGACGGCAACTCCTGGCCGGAAGCGGGGCCGTCCATTCAAATTGAGGAAGATATTTTTCGGAGCTTGGACTGCAATGCTTAGGCTAGGTAGTTCACTCATGTATCTAGGGGGGTCTTTGGGAAATAGCCAAAGCTCTGTTAAATAGGGGGTGAAGGGGTATCCCTCATCCCATCTCTTGAACCCTAATTATTTGCCCCAACTCTCTCTCTCTACTCTCTCTCTAGTTCATGAGATCCCTAGGTTGATTTCACCAACCTTTGTAAGAACTTGAGTTTGTTGTGAGGAATCGAAGGCCGTAACCTCCGTAAGCCATGGTGGCTTCGATTTCGTGATTGTGTCCCCGTTTTGCTTGCTTTCTTCGCATTTTGCTTTTGCTCTCCCTTTTTCCCGAGATGATTTCTCTTTGTAGGGAGTAGCTTTGCGAAATCCGTTTGAACCAAGTTGTTCGTACTCGTGAGGAGCATCTTTGCACCGAAGGATTTTTCCTAAAACCTCACGAGCACACAGATCGGGCGTTTTCTTTGCGGTGTTCTTCGTTCTTGCCCGTTTTCCCCCAAATCCTCGTTTCCCCTTGATTCTCACCAAATTGAGCGATGATTTCCTCGGGATAGCTTCTCCATAGCACTAGAAACATGCCTACCAAGTAGGGTTGCTAGTGGAGAACTTTTGGTCAAGGTTTGGGAAGATTTGGTGGAGAGAAAATCATTTTTCGCCTTTACTGTGCGTTTGTCGGGGGCGTCGGACGCTCCTAGGGTTTTGCGTCGGACGCTGGTGCGTGCTGACGTCAGAGTCCGTCGCTCAGCATGTCTGCGTTTTTCGATTTGGCGTCGGACGCTCTTCGGAGTCCGTCGCCCAGCGTTCGTCGCGTCTCGTGCGCTGTGCAGTTTTGTTTTGCTCTCGGGTAGGCCGACAGACGATCTTCACAGCGTCCGTCACCGACCGTCCGTCGCCTCGGTAGTTTCTCAGTCTCTGTCAGTCTCTCTGGAAGGCCGACAGACGCTCGCCTAAGCGTCCGTCGCTAGCGTCCGACGCCCTGCCCTAGAACGTCCGTCGCAAAGTCTTCCAGCATCCGTCGCCCTGCTGTTCAGCGTCCGTCGCCTGTTTTTCTGGCTGTTTTGCTTGGAATTCTTGCCTCTCTCACATAGGGTTGAGAACTCTTCTTGGGGGCTTCCGGTGAGTTTTCCTCCACTGCCAGTGAGCTTTCATTTGCTCGTTTTCGTCTGAATCCCCGCTCGCGTTGCTTGGGGGAGGTTGAGCACCCAGCAACTGGGTTTGGTTTTTGGGAAGAGTGGCCCGAATATTTCGAGAGAAATTTGAGGCTCCCATTCACCCCCTCTCTGGTCGCCATTCTCGGTCCTTCAATTGGTATCAGAGCCGGTTAAGGATCATTCGGGCCTATCTACATGGAGCGAGGTGTTGGCAAACCTCCGTTCTTCGATGGAACGAACTTCTCCTACTGGAAGGTGTGCATGTCCGCCTCTCTACAAGGAGTTGATTCGAACATGTGGGAGATCTGTGAGAATGAGGGCTATCGTGTTCTTGTGGTTCGTGTTGACCAACTCCAAATCACTCAACACAACGCAAACAGTCGAGCACGGAGTATCCTCTTCTCGAGTTTGTCACTTCCTGAGTTTGAGCGAGTCTCGAATCTCACTACGGCGCGAGAGATCTGGCAAACACTTGTGCGATATCATGAGGGTAATCCTCAGATCAAGTCTAGACTCTTCGACACATACCGTAGGGAGTACGACAACTTCGTACAGTTGGCCGGCGAATCTATTGATGGGATGTTCACTCGCTTCCAATCTACCATCAACATGATGCGTGCTAATTGAGCCAACTTTCCCTATGATGATCATGAGATGGCTATCAAGCTTTTGCATGCTCTTGATTGGAGGGTGTGGGAGATGAAGGTGGCTGCCATTCAAGAGTCACCGGGCTATGATGCCCTGACCGTGGACGAGCTGTTCAGCAAGCTCAAGTCCTCGGAGATTGACCACCAGACCCGGGCCAAGCTTAAGAACCCGTCGAACCCATCCATGGCATTGGTTTCCGGCCCCGGCGGTGCGTCTTCTTCTTCCTCTAACCCTTCACACTCTTCGTTCGCTTTGTCTTTGATGTCTGTGATAGAGGAACAAGTGGAGGCTCTTGGAGATGATGAGCTGGCCTTGGTCATACTAAGTTCTCACGGTTTCACAACAACCGTTTGAACCGACGACGTGGTGGCTCGGCCAAGGGGTGCTACCATTGCGGTGATGAGGATCACTTCATCGCAAACTACCCCAAGAAAGCTGCAGGTGACTTCACCAAGTGCAAGGACAAGCGCGAGCACCGCTTCAAGGACAAACACAAGGCCAAGGACGGCCACAACCAGAGATCCTCGAAGAATGTGATCGACAAGGTGAAGGCCAAGCACCGACCCTTCCTCGCCTCCCTTAGTGACATCGATGACTCCTCCAACGGGGGTTCTTCCTCAAGCGATGATGACTCGAAGGGAAAGGTTGAGGACAAGCTCAACGGCCTCTGCTTCTATGCCGACGCCAAGCACAGTGGCTTTTGCACCATGGCGATTGAAGAAGGAAAGGTCGGAAAGCGCAAGGATGGCCCCGACTACAACTACGACTCCGACACACCCGAGGTATCACCGACCATCGAATCCCTCTCTCTCGAGCTTGAGTCTCTGAATGATACCTTGCTTAGTCAGGATGCTTTTCTCAAGCATGCCGCTTGTGAGAGGAACGATACCCTGCGAAGGCCGACGGACGCTCGCCTAAGCGTCCGTCGCCAGCGTTCGACGCCCTGCCTTGGAGCGTCCGTCGCCCTGCTGTTCAGCGTCCGTCGCCTGTTTTTCTGGCTGTTTTGCTTGGAATTCTTTCCTCTCTCACATAGGTGTTGAGAACTCTTCTTGGGGGCTTCCAGTGAGTTTTCCTCCACTGCCGGTGAGCTTTCATTTGCTCGTTTTCGTCTGAGTTTGAGCTCGCGTTGCTCGGGGGAGGTTGAGCACCCAGCAACTGGGTTTGGTTTTTAGGAAGAGTGGCCCATATATTTCGAAAGAAATTTGAGGCTCCCATTCACCCCCCTCTAGTCGTCGTTCTCGGTCCTTCAGATCATACCCTAAATCAACAGTGGTGATCATTTCGGTCTTTTTTTGGTTGTTGGGCTTTATTCTTCCTCCTTCTACTATTGATGGTCTTCTTTCTTGTAGAAGGAGTTGGATCCTGATAGATGTACGACCTTTGAAGATGAGTAGGAGCTTTGAGTGTACGCTTAATGAAAGTGAACCTCTCTGTCTCATCCTTTATTGTAAAAAAGATCTTGGCGCTATCCGTGTAGATGATGGCTTTAGTTGTGCTTACAAATGGACGTCCCAAGATAACGAGTGAACGAGTGTCCAACTGTATGTATGCAAGTATATTAAGGAATTCCCTTGGGGTAGCATAGTGTCTGATCTGCAAACTTTGGCATGATGTTGACACTTGCTCCAAGGTCACCGACAAATTCATCAAAAGTGTAAGCTCCAATGGATATTGGGATGACAAGTCTCCCTGGATCTCCTTTATTCATTGGTAGGGTTGTCGACGAAATATGTGTCGCAATCTACCTAGGGGGTACCCTACGGTAGTAGATTGTAGGCGGAGGTGTGGCGACGACAATCAAGCGTAACACAGAGAGCGTAGACATGGCGATTTATACAGGTTCAGGCCGGCAAATAGCCGTAATACCCTACGTCCTATGTTTTGGTGACTGGATTGATATGAGTATTAGGTTACATGAGGTGTAGATGGATCTTTTCGAGGGGGTCCCTGCTCGCCTTATATAGCCGAGGAGCAGGGTTACAGTTTCCATATCCTAACCGATTACGATCCGTTCCTTAAGGTAAGGGATCCGAGTCTATCAACTAGGACTTCCTTGGAGAACAAGGCTCTTCGGAGTCCCTGGCAAGTACGACGGGCTAGTTGCATGCCACAGGGCCTCGCGTGTTGGGCCGTCTTTTGGTCGCTAAGCCCATAAGGTCCCTAGGGATATGCCGAGGTAATATCCCCAACAAGTCCTTGAGCACGTTGCATTCTTCTAGCGAGCCCACGACATCGTCCTTGGGGGCGCTCAGCTGGTCGCCTCCGTTTGTGAATGTCATTGCAGAGTCCCGACCAGGCTACCTAGTCGAGGTACTGCTGGGAGAAGCCTCCCGACTTGGTTGGACTAGTCGAGAGCGTCGCAGCGTGATCTGCGAACAAGTCACCTCGTTGAAGGTTGCGGCTGCTTGTTGGAAGAATGTGACATGCTGAAGAAGAAAATTTTGAACGCCCTTTTCCTGGTGAAGTGTAGGTACCCACTTAGACTCTGCAAAAACATCATTGAAACAACAGAGTTTGTCGAGAATAAAATTAGTACATTCACCGCAAGGTGAATTGTACCCACTTAGTCCCCGAGCTTGGTAGTAGGTGAAGTATGAACCTTTTGCCAAGCTTTATAAAAGATAAAGAATGCATAAAAATTGTAGCCGAAGACTGAAACATAAGTTTTGTAAAAAACGACTGCGAATACCCATAGTCCCCGAGCCTGATGCGAGGATCGCGATGGTCCTTGTATCAGGGTCATGTTGCTTTGCAGTCTTTTGCAGTCCCCGAGTTTCAGTTCCCAAGTTTTTGATGTGAAATACAAGCCTTCATTCGTCATGGATGTTGTGGTCGCAGTACCCGAGCCTTGTTCAGGTTACGTGGTCGACGGAGTCCCCAAGCCTGGTCGGGAAGTGTTGACCAGCTGCAGTAGTCGTAGGTGTGGTTGGGGGAGCCGCCGAGTATTACCGCTTCTGGTGGTTGAAGGAGTCTAGCGACCAGTTTACTATAGCCAATGTACTATAGCTGTGAAGAAACTTCGTTGAAAAAATTGAAAACACAGTCCCCGAGACTGTGGAGTGAGCAAGATTTAGAAAAGCTTTAACCGCAATTTAAGGATATTATTAAAAGTGAAATAACGAATAACAACTTAAATGGGACGGAATAATCATGCCACTGGCGGCCCATGTCAGGCGAACCATCTACTCCGCGTGGCGGCTACGTGCTAGCCATCGCGGTTTCCCTAAAACCCTGGGAGGCGAACCTCCGCATCGCATGGTATAAACGTTAGACTTAGTGGTGGCGTTTGTTTTCACACTTTCTTCTGTGGTAGAGCTCTTCGTCTTCCTAAATCTTCTTTCGCCTGCAGTCTTCCAGCTCTCATGTGCCACCACAGACCTTAGCCCTCTTCCGCCGTGATCCATCGATGGTGCCCAGGAGGAAACCAAGCACCCGCTCGTCGACAAAGAAGAAGACAGAGAAGTCTACGAATAGGATGGAGGTTGTGCTTCTAGACTGGACCAGGGATTGGACCAAGTGTACCCTTGAGGAGGAGGACATTCAGCTCCTTGTCACTGCCGGCATCCTTCAAGACAAAGCCATTGTCGAGAGGAGGGCAGCAACTAGGGAAGATTTCCCCACTCCTAATACCGGTGAGCTCGTCGTCTTCGAGCCTTTCTTTTGGCATGGTTTCGGGGTTCCTGTCCACCCCTTCCTGTGCGGCCTCTTGGAGTTCTACAAGATTGTGATGTGCAACCTCCACCCCAATTTTGTACTGCACATCGTAGTTTTTATACATTTTTGCGAAGCGTAACTTGTTGGGGATATAACCTCGTCCTATCCCCAGGGACCTTCTTGGTCCTGCCGACCAGGAGACGGCCCAGCCTACGAGGCCTTGCGGCACGCGACCAGCCCGTCGTGCTCGCTAAGGACTCCTAAGAAGACTTGCTCGCCAAAGAAGATCCTAGTAGATAGACTCGGATCCCTTGCCTTAGGGAACCGATCATAATCGGTTAGGATATGGAAATTGTAACCCTGCTCCCCGGCTATATAAGGCGAGCAGGGATCCCCTCAAAAACCCCCAGATAACCTCTCTCGGATCATCTACAGATCTTGTAACCTGATATACGAGATCAATCTAGCCACCAGAACACAGGACGTAGGGTATTACGGTGGTTTGCTGGCCCGAACCTGTATAAACCGCCGTGTCTACGCTCTCTGTGTTACGCTTGATCGCCGTCGCCACACCTCCTCCTAACAATCTACTACCGTGGGGTACCCCCTAGGTAGACTACGACGCATATTTCGTCGTCAGTTGGCGCACCAGGTAGGGGGTGTGTGCATCGACTTCATGGCTCGTCAAGCGGTCACCTTCCCGGATTCGATAGTCCTTCCGGCGCCCGGCACCATGATCCAGATTGGATCTATGTCTTGGACCATCAGATCCGCGCCACGCGGGGTAAGTTCACCACCATCTTCGCGTCATCCTGCCATACCGAAGTACCACCTGCGCAAAGACATCAACATCGACGACCTGATCGGCGCCGTCGATCGCGCCAACGCCGGAATCATTAGCTGCATCGACCTCGTCCAGGCGGCGCGACGCTGACTCCCAGGTCACCACGGTCGCCAACCATGCCTCCGTCGGTCTCCATCGAAGATAATGGTCACGATGACCAGGGACACTCTCCCCTCCCCGATGATGCCCTATGGGCTCAGTAATCAGGCCGCTGTCTTCCAGCGCCAAACGCATCGACTGATCTCCGACCAGATTCCCCCAGCACCCATCATGAACACTGTCGTCATCTCCCCGATCTCCGATGACTCCGACCAGGCAGTATCCCTCGTTGGCACGACCTCTTCAGGATCGGTCGACTCCGGGAGGCCTAAAACACCTGATCCCTCCAGATCGACCAATGACTTCCTAGAGTCCCCCAATGCTTTGGGAGGATGATTCTCCAAGCCTCGGCCGGCGGCGCCCCCCATGATAACGAGACGGAGGCAATTCGCATCTTCTCCCGCGATCCACCAGCTGACGAGCTCAGTAATAATTCGGCAGAAATCCCCCACACCAACCAAGACGACGCCGCGCGAAGCAGGAAGGGCGGGCGACACCACTTCTGTTCCCCGGAACGCAAAAGGGACAAGGACCGCTGACCAGACCACCTCAGCGATGGAAGAGTTGGTTATCGACGGAACCACCGATCCGGCAACTCCGAGCGCCACTCGTAGAGGCACGATTACAGGTGAAACGACCGCTGCTTCGCCAACCCAAGCGCCAGACCAGGAATAGACTATGACGCTAGTTATGAAAGGATCCTTTACGGCCCATGTCCCACACACAGGGACTCTAGGCACTCTATGCGCGAGTGTGATCTCCTTGAGGCGGCGGTAAGTGAAGAGACGACAAGAGAGCAAAGAAGGACGACTCTAGCAAGGGCGAAGACCGAGACCCAGCAGGACCAAAATTCCGACCACCTTCAACGACGTACTCCATCTTCAGGGGCAACATGGTTACTGAAGGAGAAAGGCGACGTCGTCAAGTTCGCAAGGACATTTACTCAGTCATCGCCAAAGAAGATGATTCGGCTAACGCCCGGTACCTAGACTGGTCGGAGCAGACTATTAGCTTCTAAGAGGAAGATGAGTGGACGGATTACAGGTACCCTGGTCGATTCCCACTCATCATCGACCCAACCGTTGCCACGTGCCGCTTCAGCAAGGTGCTAGTCGACGGTGGCAGCGCGTTAAACATCATCTTCGCCGATGCATTCTGCCAGCTCGATTACTCAAAAAAGGACCTCCTGCCGGCAAACTTCCCTTTCTGGGGTATAGTCCCAGACAAGGCATCCACACCAGTAGGACAAATTACACTCCCGGTACTACTCGACGAGCAGAATCACTTCAGAATCGAGAATATCAACTTCATCATCGCTGACTTCCAAACAGCATACCATGCAATCCTCGGCCGACCGGCGCTCGCAAAGCTTATGGAAGTACCGCATTACACCTATATGTTGCTCAAGATACCAACATAGCAAGGCATCCTCAGCCTCCGCACCGATCTAAAAGTCGCATATGAGTGTGAACAACAAACAATAAATGCCGTCGGGAGGCCCCGTCCCCACGACAAATGCATCTCTAACACTACTGATAACCCTACCGCCAAGAGGCTGAAGGAAATGCAAGCGTTAACAACCAACGCCGACCTACCTCGCAAACACATGTGAAGATCCATGCGGCGGGCAATACAAGCAGTTTAGGCACTTGAAGAGGTCCAATAAAGTTTGTACCAGTTATCCCCGATGAATAAATAAAGTGATATGTTCTTCTTTGTACTTTATACATACCCTGACTCCAACAAAACGCCCACGGCGATTCGATGTCTAGCAAGGAGCATACGGCGTTCGACGACCTCTCCAAACGCATCACGGCGTTCTCCAAACAGCATGGCCATAACCGGAAACCTTCAAATCTGGTCTATCAACTTCATAACGCATAGAAGTAGCTACCCTATACGCTATGATCATGTTGATAGACCTCTCAAATGACGCATCTCTATCAAACGAGACATCACCTGAGTTGAAGGCCATGAGGATATAAGCCTAGAACATGTATACGACCACGGTACAGTCGACGACTCTACAAGTAGCATGGCTTTGCGCCCAGCGTCTGCAGGAACGGTATCCACAGGCCCTAGTCACGCCACGATCGAGCCTCTCAGAAAAGGGTTATGTCCCTAGCACCACCTTAAGCGTGCATGAGTTGTTTGCCCTCTGCGCCGCGGGTTGCTAGCAACTTACCCCCTGGTAATCTCCGTGGTACCTACGCGTGAAGTAGCTTTGGGCTCTACGATCTGGGCCACAGGGAACCTGGGGCCGAACGATTCATCGCTATGGCTCATGACTCAGGAGGCACGACAGGGCATACAAGTGAAACAAAAGCTCACCGCCTGGATATTTTATAGCTTTGTAGTTTTTACTTACACGCCCCAATTAAGGTATCCATGATACAAACTACCGCCGCCCAGTAGAGAACAACTCAACATATTTAGCTACAACTTCCGCGATACGATAGGCAGCCACCTCCAGACGATCTGCATCCTCATCCGATGTCCCTGATGCGAACCGGGTCTCCACATAACCAAGCTTGATCTCTGGATAATGAGATTGCAACATAGCCATATCATAAGTAGCCATACTCCGCGCCGCTGAAGTCGTAAACAATTGAAGACTGCCCCACAGGCCGCGAACCCCCGCTAACACACTCCCCATGGTCAGCCGGCCAGCGGGTTCAGGAATGAGCTCCCGACCACCAACACACCTCACCACAGGGGCGATCTCCCGCGCTAGCGACCAGAAGTTGTCGTAATAGGAATCCACTTTCGTCTGCAGGTCTGCAAATTGCAGATGAACATGGTCCCAGTGAACTGTGGAAGTAGCAAAAACTAAGTAAGGAAGCCATTCAAAAGTAACAACAGACAGTAAAATGCTACCTTTGTGCATCTCCCACATCTTGTACATCTCTCGCTCGGCAACATCAACCTTCTCCTCCGCGAGGCATTCTGCTTTTTGAGCATCAAGCAGTTCTACGTGACAAGCAAAAAAAATTATCACAAAGGCAAGACACAAATATTTAAAGCCACGAAGAACGAAGACTTACGAACGCGAATTTCGTCAACGTGCGATTGAAGCTCGCTGGTCTCCCACTCTCGGTCTCGGACTGTGGTTCTTAACGCTTCCGAGCACCGGTGTGCCGCGTCCAAACTTTCCTCCAGCCCTGCAAACTGACCCTCGACACGAGCAACGTGACCACGAAGACGCTCATTCTTAGAGGACAGCTTCGCAAGCATGCCAGCCATCATCTTACGCTCCCTCCAGGACTCAAAGAATCCCTGCGACGACACAGCAACAAGCTAAATAGAAAAAGCGAAGAGACAACGCACAACTAATCCAAGAGTCCAAAGCTACCTTGAATCGTCCGAGCAGATCGCTAGCATCGCTAATGAGGGCAGCCGCTTCCTCCTCAACCTTGTCATCCTCGACAACAACAAAGTCATCACCATCATGACGAAAAGTACGAAATGGCGTCACCTTTGGTTCGTTTTCGGCACGAGGAATCTCCTCCACTACGTCCGGCTCCTCACGCACCACCGCCGACCTCTTCCTCACCCCCGACCTTGGATCCGGTGCCAAAAATGATGACGACTTCGGCATAATACCACAAGCTAGCTCTGCATCTTGAACCCCAGAGCCATCGGCACCATCACCAAACACAGCCCCCTCACTCGAATCAGGATCAGCTGGTGCAGGGGCACTACCTCTCTCTGAGCCGCCACACGCTCCCCCAGCGACATCCAACCCATTGTCACGAGACTCCAATGGATCCTCGGAAGTCGGCACTCTATCAAAAGCAGCATTATAAGTGAATTGACAAAAGCAACCAAGACTCAGACAAAAATGAAGGACTCATAGATATGATTTCCGACGACCCCTCATGAATCGCCAACCCGGAACCTCCTCCGCGAAGCCTGATGAAGCACCTGTAGGCGGACACTACAAGGATGCAGCAGGATGCTCCACTCCAAGGAAATCACAAGCAGCCACCTTGGGACCTGAGCGCGAACACCCCTCTCCGTCCAAGCTCGTGATCGGCACATCACCCCCACCCGATCACTCATCAGACAAATCAGACATTGAGAAATTCAGATGGGCGGCGCCCTCGTTGATAACAAACGCACCCCCAGTCTTCACTGACGACTTCATCTTTTTACAGGGCAAATCAGCTGGGCGCTTTCCGACTCGATCGCCATGTACTCGGCGTTTCTTATCCAAGGGCCTATGCGCCACACCCTCGTCCGAAGACTCGCGACCACCTCCACCAAGTATATCTTCCACAGTCCTTGACTGATCCACATCGAGGGGCCACTGTGCCGACGGAACTCGGGAAACAAAGACCGCACGATCCTGACAAGGAAGATTCGAGCAAAACCAACCAAAATCCCAAAAGTTAGACAACCGCTACAAAGGCGTCTCATCACAAAATTCCAACCAACCGAAACACCATCAACCGACGACCGGTCCATCAACATTAGTAGATTCTTCACCTGGTCCATCGCCGCCTTCGAAGGAGTCACCGACCAGCTAGGTTGCCACACTGGGATATCTGCCGGATCGCCACGCGCACACGGCTCCTCCTGGGGGACATAGAACCAATGAAACTTGTACTCTGGAACCTTGAAGGCAACAGAGTAGCAATGTACACATCCGCCATACGCTCCCGAAGCTGAAGATATACAGAGCCAACAATCCGTGATGTGGCGGTCCCATTCGGCTTGAGTCGGAAGAAATAATGAAACAGCTCGAAATGCGGCTCGATCCCCAGATACGCCTCACCGAAATGCACAAAAATGGAGACGTGCAATACTAAGTTGGGATGGAGGTTGCATAACGCAATCTTGTAATACCCCAAGAGATCTCGAAGAAAAGGGTGAGCCGGAACCTCGAATCCACGCCAAAAGGACTCAAAGACGACAAGCTCACCAGTGTTACGAGTTGGGAACTCCTCATCAGTCGTCGCCCTCCAATCCACAAGAGACTTATCCTGAAGAATACCAGCGGTAACAAGAAGCTGAATATCCTCCTACTCCAAAGTACATTTGGCCCAATGTGTGGTCCAGTCCGGAAGCACATCCACCATCTTCGAAGCCTTCCCTCCCCCCTTCTTCACTGACGCGTGAGTACTCGGCCTCTTCTGAGGAGCCATCAATAGGGTAAGACGGCGGCGAACTAAGATTGCAATAGGTCAAGAGCACGAGAAAAGTGGATCGAGGAATAACACCTCAACGGGAGTCAAAGATGTGGAAACCACCGCCGCCGCCGTTCCCTCTTATGCCGTGGGGCGCAACGATTCCCATTTCTGGGTTTTTGGGAAACTGCGCAGACCAATCATGAAACCACCACGCCCACTTTCTGCGCCACGACTTGGGCCGCTGTCCTCACCGGTTGTTTTGGCCCATTTACCTCCCCTGGCATAAACATTCGCTTACAGTCAATTACATGATTGACGGCTAATAATCTATCCTTGCAATTTCACCAATGCAACAGTCCCGGGGACTGGACGCGCATCTTTGTTACTTTTTCAGGAAGAGGATATAACTACAGCAACCTGGCCGACACGGTCGACAGAGCTACACGCACAAACACACTCGGGGACTCCGTCAACACCGACTACTACCCTCAGTGTCAGTTACATTCCCGACCAGGCTCGGGGACTTCGCCTAGCTCCACGCCGAGCCAGGCTCAGGGACTGCGATCAGGGCACCAGAAAATGACCACCAGATGGACAACACCCGGGGACTGACACCCGGGGACTGCGAATAAAACCAACAGACCCCGATACAAGAATCTCTCTGAGCTCCTTCCATCAGGCTCGGGGACTATGGGTGATCCTGATGCAAGGAGCTACTCACTACTCACACCAAGCTCGGGGGCTATGGGTACTTGCAGTCGTTTTTGCAAATTTACGCTCCAATCTCCATTTATTTACTTTATGCACTACTTTATAAAGCATGGCACTACGTGCATACTTCACCTGCTACCATGCTCGGGGACTAAGTGGGTACACTTCACCTTGCGGTGAATGTACCGATCTTGTTCACAAACAAAGCTCTGCTGCTTTAATGTGCGGTTTTTGCAGAGCCTAAGTGGCTACACTTCACCAGGGAAAAGACCTTTCAAAAGTTTTTTCTTCTTCAGCACGTCACATTCTTCCAGCAAGAAGTCGCAGCATCCGACAATGCGACCAGCTCGCACGCCAAGTTACGACGTTCTCGACCAGATCATCCTGGTCGGGAGACCTCTCCGAGCAGCACCTCGACCAGCCATGCTGGTTGGGGCTCTACGACGACCACCCCGCATGATGGCGACCAGCTGGACGCCTCTCAGGATGACACCGCGGGCTCGCGAGAAGAATATAACGTCCTCGGGGACTTGTTAGGGATATAACATTGGCATATCCCCAGGGACCTTCTTGGGCCTGCCGACCAGGAGACGGCCCAGCCTACGAGGCCTTGCGGCACGCGACCAGCCCGTCGTGCTCGCTAAGGACTCCTAAGAAGACTTGCTCGCCAAAGAAGATCCTAGTAGATAGACTCGGATCCCTTGCCTTAGGGAACCGATCATAATCGGTTAGGATATGAAAATTGTAATCCTGCTCCCCGGCTATATAAGGCGAGCAGGGACCCCCCTCAAAAACCCCCAGATAACCTCTCTCGGATCATCTACAGATCTTGTAACCTGATAAACGAGATCAATCTAGCCACCATAACACAGGATGTGGGGTATTACAGTTGTTTGCTGGCCCGAACCTGTATAAACCGTCGTGTCTACGCTCTCTGTGTTACGCTTGATTGTCGTCGCCACATCTCCGCCTAACAATATACTACCGTGGGGTACCCCCTAGGTAGACTGAGACGCATATTTTGTCAACATATCTTGGGATTGAGCCGCACTTCGAACTCTTCCGCTATTTCTTCCGCCTCAAGCCCAATGGAACTATCGCGTTCCGAATCATTGGTTTGGTGTACCTTCAGCTCCAGGAGGGTATGGCGGATGTGTACCTCACCATGCACCTTCCATCCAAGGTGGCGGAGTACAACTCCCGGTGGTTCTACATTCCTCAGGAGGAGCCATACGCGTGCTGTGACCCGACGGAAATCCTGGTGTCGCAGCTCAGCTGGTCAGCGACCCCTTCGTTGGCGGTGATGGAGCAGGTGAAGGACTTGCTCATGCTGGTGAACCGGGCGTCGCTTGATGGAGTTTCGGTTGGCTGGAACTTCATCATGAGGCGCTGCCAACCCTGCAAGGACAGGGTTCACCCTACCTTCCTATACACTTGTCGTCATGACCCTACCCGGGAGATGCCATATGTGATGGAGCCAGAGGAAGGGCAAGATCGCCTCTATGTTCTCTTTGACCTTAGCATCCTGTACATGAGGAGTCCAAGGGACCCATTTTGTTCTGGTGCCCCACCACCACAGGTACATTCGTCATGGTCTGGTTCTTATCACACTGCATTTGATGCGTTTTTGGTGTCCTATTGATACATTACCGTTGTTTCGTGGGTAGGATGGCACCATTTTCTTCTCCCAGGTCCCCTCAGTGAGGTGGCCTGCAGGTGTTGACCGGGTGCCGAGCAGGGTAGCCAGGTCGGACGGAGCAGATGAAGGTGGTCACGGGTCTTCTCGTCGGGGAGGAGTCCCCGAGCCTAATGATAGGAAGTGCCGGATGAAGATGCTCTGCCAAAGAAGTCGAAGCCGTCACTTAACACCGGCGGCAAGTTTAGTATAAGCGAAGGTGCCGCCCCTCCGCCGACCTTGATATTGGATTGGACCGAGGAGTGGTCGGAAAAGGAGGACAACACGCCGGTGGCCAACGTGGGTGGGCAAGGGGCCTCCGTGTCGAGTGCTAAGGTGCTTGCAAAGGAGTATGTCGCTTCGCGGCCTGCACTGGTGGTCACCGGCGTGCCTGCTATGGAGGGGCCTGCTACCCAAGGCTTGGAGCGCCCGCCAGTGGCTGTGCTGCCGAGTTCTGTGGGGACGCCTTTGGCCTGGCGGTTTGTGAGGGTGCGCCGGACGTCGGTCTTGTAAGTATCTTGTTTCCCTCTATCTTCCTCTGCTGCTGGATTGTCAGTCCTACTGCTTATGGTGCTTTCTTTGTAGCTCGACGACTGCTGAGGGATGACTATACCGTGCGGCGGAGGTTCGGACGCTTCTGATCGTGCACCAAGTGCTCCGGATCTTGGGGTGCAGGAGTCCGCAGGGTGCCCCGGAGGTTCTAATCTTGTTGATGCTCCGAAGGCCGACCCTGCGGTCGGTGACCGTGAGGCCGTGGAGATTGTTGAGGCTAGGGCTTCGGTGGTCGGGGTTGTTGATGAAGTTTCCCCTAGGTCGGCGGAGGAGGAGGTTATTGAGTCTCCCAGGGTAGATGTTGCTTACACCGCTGCTACTGGCTCGGGGCGTGTTGTCGTGCCAGTGTCGTCGACGGCCTCGTCCCAGGGTCCAAGGCTGGTGAAGAGGAAGAGGACGGCGGTGTCGTCGGAGGAGATCCCATGCGCGGAAGGTGATCCGAAGCCTACTCTGGTTTGGACCTTCTGCCGTGATGGCGAGGATTTCCTTGTCGTTGCGGAGCATGAGGCCGAGGAGGAGGCGATGGAATTTCTTAACAACGCAAGTAACCGGTTGGGGTGGATCAAGGTATGTGTACCCTTCTTCTGGTTTATGCTTCTGTCGTGCGTCCTTTGGTGACTGTATTCGTGTGGTCACAGGGCCTCTTCAAGGCTAGGAAGGAGCGCAGGGCTATGGACGACCAGCTTGCGACGCTGGCGGCTGAGAATGAGCGTCTCTGGAGCGATGTTGCTCGCGTCGAGGGACTATTCTCCGGACTTGAAGCCAGCCAGGATGTCGCACACCGGCGGTCGCAGATGCTAGAGGTTGACATCCAGGGGTGAGATCGCGAGATCGCTGAGCTCCTAACGCATGTCGAGAAGGTCGACGAGCTTTCTGCTCGTAAGTCTTTGTTCTTCTCTTTGCTTGAAATCTTGTCTCTTCGATCATGCGATGACTTGTGCTTCCTTCTTGTGTAGGCCTGCTCGGGGCGGTGGAGGCGAAATGCCTGGTGGAGGGGGAGGTCACGGCTGCCAAGCAGGAGATTTACAAGATGCAGGTGATGCACGAAGGTAGTGTCCCCTTACCTACTGCTCTGATTATGCGACCACCTTATCTAGTGTTTAATGTATTTGCAGCTTACCGAGGATACGTTCAACTTCAATTTACAGACCTCCAGGCCAAAGTGGATGCCTACTACGACCATTTCTGGTTGCTGGCGAGGGAGGTCGCCTCGATGGTCAAGTATGTCAACAGGAAGGCACTGATCCCTGAGCGCGCTGAAGGTTCACGGGCTTTGGGGCAGGCTCTGGTCGTTCACCACTTCTGCGGCACAGAACTTGGCTGCTCATGGCTTTGCCATGCTGCGGTCTCACTACCCGAAGCTGGACTTGGGCCAAGTGGCGACCGGTTTTGTGGCGGGTACGTCGGAGGAGGAGATGGACCGTCTAGAAGGTGAAGCTGAGCTAGTGGCCGAGACAGTAGTTAGGGAAGTAGAGTTGTTTCCCGCGGGACAGCAGTAGATTTTATCTAGGATACTGTCGGATACCTAGAAATAGGGCACCCAATTTACTAGACTCCACAAAAAACAAAATCACCATCAGGAGCTCTTCCGCCTCGCCCGAGCCAAGGTAGCGTCATCCGAGACGTCATCAATCCACAGGGGCTCTTCTGCCTTGCCCGAGCTAAGGTGGCGACATCCGTGACGTCATCAATCCTCGGGGGCTCTTCCGCCTCGCCCGAGCCAGGGTGGCGTCATCCGTGACGTCATCAACCCTCGAGGCCTCTTCTGCCTCGCCCGAGCCAAGGTGGCGACATTCGTGACGTCATCAATCCTCGGGGGCTCTTCCGCCTCGCCTGACCCAGGCTGGCGTCATCCGTGATGTCATCAACCCTCGGGGCCTCTTCCGCCTCGCCCGAGCCAAGGTGACGTCAACTGTGACATCATCAACCCTCGGGTGCTCTTCCGCCCCGCCCGAGCCAGGGATACGTCATCCGTGATGCCTCTCACCGTCGGAGATCTAGCTGCCATCAATAGTCAGGGATGCCCTAGTCCATATAGTCAAAAGGTCCACAGTACCCTCCGTCCTCAGGGATGGGGTTCAAGACATGAGCCGCCATGCCAACCTCTGTTCACCATGCGGTACAAGGTCCTGTGCTGCCTAACCGGCGAATTCCGCGCTCTACATCCGTGCCATGCCTCTAACGGACACTCCAACAGGGATTAGGGCATTATCGGCCCTGTATGACGGAACGCGGGGTTATCCAGTCCTATGCGACCAGCCCCAACCCATGCCCAGGTAAGGGAACAACGGAGTTCCCGATCACAAGACGCATGGCTACAGTACCACAAGGACGAATAGGACCCGGACATGTATCTACTGGTGCAATCTTCCTCAGGAAAGAAGACAGAATGAAGACAAAGCTCCCCCTCGGTAGCAGCCCAAGCCGGGCCCACGTTCACTCCCCCTCTCTGTACTGTACTCCTCCATCTCTCCCTACGTATAAAGGGAGAGAATGGACCTCCAATCTCGCTCTCTCGACATCCCAACATTCATTCGCACACACTCAAACTCGCATACACGCGGGCACACACCAGAACTAAGAGCCTCATATGCACGAGACCTGGGAACCGCCTTCCATCTCTCACCTAAGCTTGTAGCTCCCCTCTACGAGCTCTCTACGCTCGGTAATACAACCCCGCAACACACTGGACGTAGGGCGTTTGTGCCTGAACTAGTATAAACCTCGGTGTTCTCCGAGCGTAACCATCCGAAGTCCGACACGCTTAGAAATTTACTCGTTGGCTGTCTAGACTCTGCCATTTTAGACACCGACAGTTGGCACGCCAGGTAGGGGACCTTTGCTGTCACCCGTATTTTTGAGTTTCGGATGGCTGATCGCCACGTTGACTTCGCTCTGGGCAACACCGTTCGTTTTGGTAGCCTAGACTTCCAGTGCCACGGGCAGGGGGCTGACCTGGCTCTCCGTCGCTCTACGGCATCCTCCGAGGTAGCCATGGACGCCATCACCGTATCCATGGCCAACCTCCATCTGTCTCCCTCTTGGGAACAAGCCGCTCGTGGGGCGGTTGTCCCGCGGGCCGAATATCCTCAGTTCGAGCGCCAGCTCGACACGCTCATGAGACCCCAGCCAACTCAGGAGTCCCTGCACAAGCTCTACTTCGCGTTCGCCAACGTGACGGCATAGCTCGCGGGAGGGAAACCGCTCTCTCCTCGGCGCGTCAAAGCATCCGTCTCGGAGGCACAACCTTTCGGCATGAGGAATGCCACCGCGTCGTATGCGGAGATGGTGGCCTCGTGGTTCCATGCTGACCCCGCGGAGGGGACATGCATGGGGCTCGCGCCCCACCACCCTTGCTCCACCTCCAATTTCCTCACGTGTTCCAAGATCACGTCTTACACCGACTCAAGCTGCGGGAGCGTCGATCCCTGGGACCCCCTGGACTTCGACAGTCTGGGGGATCAGGAGGCCCTTCACGGTTTCCTCCAGGCCAGCGACTATCTGCTCAACTCTTACTCGAACGATCCCAGTGAGGACCAACGCCGCGAGTGCTTCATGTGCGACGCATCGCCACCCGCAGTCGTGGTCGACCCCACACTCGTCAATGAGGGGGACGACGACCGCGATGGCAACCACACGCCCGTGTACCAGATAGGTGTTCCGGTACCTCAGCCATAGCCCGATCCGCAGTATTCGAAGGCCTGACAGCAGCAGCTTCGCGACCTCATTGACGTAGAGCAACAACTCGCGGAGTGCCAGCGAGAGGTGACGTTTGAGCGCGAGAAGCTTGAGCGTGAAGCCGCCAGGGATCCCGCAGAGCCCCGCGCTCGCAGGGAGGCCCGGGTGGTACACCACCGCATCATCAACGATGAACATGGCACGCCGCAGTTCATGCGGGCAAGCCAGAACATCGCAGCAGCAAGGATGTTGCTCTGCAACCTTCCGATCCCAGATGCTCCCGATGGCAAGAGCTGAAGACCCTTCTGGAGCGGGTCACGAAACAACAGGCCGAGAGCTCCGTGTCGCAGAGGCGTGGGCTCACCGCCTGCCTCCCAGCCGGTGCAGCTCCTAACGACCGCGAGGGGTCGGTCCAACCAGATCCCGCACCGACCGAACACCGGCGCCCCACGGTGTACGCTCGCGTAGGCGAAAAGCGCAACGTGCGCGACATGCTCAACGCGCGCAAGCACGCCAAGCAGGACAGCGTAAGCCGAGGCTACCACGTCCGACATGGCAGTCGATATGATAGCGATGAAGACCGACCTCCCATGCCGGAGCCATCAGGCCCCTTGGCATTCATTCGCCACATCCAGCGCGCGCCGTTCCCGCACCCTTTCCTATAGCCAACCAAGTCGTCCGGTACTCCGGGTAAACGAACCCCGGGCTCTGGCTCGACGACTACCGCCTCGCATGTTAGGCCGGTGGCGCGGACAATGATGATTTCATCATCCGCAACTTGCCTCTCCACCTCTCGGACTCGACCCGCACGTGGCTCGAGAATTTGCCTCCCAACACCATTGATGGGTGGGAATCCCTGCGACAGGCCTTTGTCGGGAACTTCCAAGGCACCTACATGCGTCTAGGGAACCCCTGGGATCTCCGCAGATGTAGGCAGAAGTCGGATGAGTCCCTATGGGAGTATATCTGCCGCTTCTCCCAGCAATGCACAAAGCTCCCAACTGCGGCTGACGCGTACGTGGTCGGGCCTTCCTCGCAGGCACCACCTGCAAAAGGCTGGTCCACGAGCTGGGCCGCAGCAACCTTCACACCACCGAGCGACTCCTCGACATCGCCACTAGCTACGCATCGGGAGAAGAGGCGGTCGGTGCAATTTTCCACCCAGACAAGGGAAAGGGCAAGGAAGTCGAGACCGTCGGCGAAGGCGGCTCGAACCGCGCCCAGAATACGAACAAGAAGAAGGGCAAGCCGCAGCATGGCGGCGGCGACAACGTAGTCGCAGCAGCGGACCGCAAGCCTCCCCTCCCCTAGAGCGGGAAGAAGATGGGCAAGTTCAACGACATGCTCACAAAGTTGTGCCCTTATCACAATGGATTGGTCAAACACACACTCCAGCAGTGTGACATGATGGCCAGGTACTTCAAGGCCGCCCCTAACATGCACAAACCGAAGGAGTCAGAAGGCCAGGATGGAGACGGGGGTCGCGAAGACTCCTACCCCCACGTCAACAAGTGCCTCGTGATCTTCGGAGGCACGAAGGCCTATGGTTGCAAGCGCCGGCAGAAGAAGGAGCGGCGCGAGGTCTTCGCAGTCGCCCCGGCAACGCTGGCATACCTCAACTGGTTGGAACCCAACATCACGTTCGGTCGAGATGACCATCCAAGCCACGTTCCTCACCCGGGCCGTTATCCACTCGTCGTGGACCCGATCCTAGGGAGCGTTCACTTCACCAAAGTGCTGATGGACGGGGGCAGCAGTCTCAACATCATGTACTACAATGCTTTCGAGGCCCTCGGCCTACGTAGGGAAAAGCTCCGACCCTCGGGGGCTCTCTTTTAGGGGATCATTCCCGAGAGACAAACGGTACCCCAGGGGCAGATCGACCTGCCCGTCACGTTCAGGGAACCGGATATCTTCCGGACCGAGTACCTCACCTTCGAGGTCGTGGCTTACCGTGGGACCTACGATGCCATTTTGGGAAGGCTGTGCTATGCAAAGTTCATGGCCGTCCCAAACTACACTTACCTAAAGCTCAAGATGCTGGGGTCGTGTGGCATCATTATAGTCTCCTCCGATGTCAAGGTGGCGTACCAGTGCGAGCTGGACTGCTGCGAAAACGTCATGGCCGAGGTGCGCAGCAAGGAGCTGGTGGCGGCGATCGATGCCGCTGACAAGATGGACGTCGACCCCTAGAGCGCGAAGAGCTCGGACACCCATAGCACCAACAGCTATGTCACCTTCTTCACTATTATCTAGTATACCTATCACCATGTACATACGCATGTAAGTTCTCTTAAAGAGCAAAAAGTTCGAGGAATAAAAACGCGGGAACTCTCGGACCGACCGCTTAGCAAGGTGCACTCTCGGCACGTGCTAGAACACACCTCGCTCGGGGGCTGGGAAGAGGGTAACCCCCTGTCTTTCACTCCAAAAAACTTTTTCGCTCAAAAAACTGTTTTGCCGATCTGCTAAGCGAAAGCTAGATTTCCCGCACCAAGAGAAGAAATCTCCTTGGGCCGTGCCGAAGGGCCACGAGGTACTCCGACTCTCCGTAGCCAAGTGCCTCCTCCCAACTGCCCGCCCGAACAGATCAAAACTCTTCCAGGGAAAATCGGGCAAGTAGCCCAAGCAAAAAGCAAATGTGAAAACCAACAAGCAAACAAACTTAAAACAAAATCACCAAGGAGCTATCAAAGTCGTCCGAAGCCCCCTTGGGGGCATGTCACAGGATTACTTAAATTGTTTGTTACAAGGGCCCTTGGCCCTGATCTCTGACCACGCAGGGTCACTCCTCTAGCGACGAGAACAACTCATCATCAAGCTTGGCGGCCAGGACCGCCGCTGGCTCCTCCGCGTCGGCCTCAATCTGGTCGAGTAAGTCCTCCGGGGCATCCGGGGGATAGCCCTCGCTGACGAGCGTGGGAGTCACCGTGTCGTAGAGGCAGGCGGCGATCGCCATCGTGCAGTGGACTCCGATGCGCAGGGCCTCTCAGATTCGTGCTTGGCCCCGCTCCCACAGCAGGCCAACGCGGGTTCTGGCCGCTGCCGGACCGCCCTCGACGGATTGAACACCAAAGAGGTCGCACACCTCGTGCACGGCTTCCCGCAACGCCTGCGCCTCCTATGCACCGCCCTGCAACCCTGAAGTGACAAAAAAGGGGACCTCAACCTCTAAAAACAAACTACACACAATGCCAAGGCAAACGGGCAGACGGAGGAAAGATACCTGCGTTCTCTCCCTCCAGACCATTGACCATTGCGCGGAGCTGTGAGGCGACCGTCATCAACTCACCGACCCGGGTCGAGAACTCCAGAATCCTCTGGTTGGCGTCAGCATTACGCTCGTGCGCCCGGTTTGACAGGTCCTCGAAGTGAGCCGCGGCGTCGTCTCGCTCCTGACGGTTGACGTCACGCTGGCGCCGCATGGTGTTGCGCTCCTCCTCCATGGAGTTCAGCACCGAGACGGCCCGACGCCGCGCTTCCGCCTCGGCGTCGCGCTCGGTCATCAGACGCTCAACTTTGGCCTGATGCGCCGCGCGTTCGTCCTCCAGCATCCTGCGGATATCCTCGGCACCGGTACGGGCTACGTCCAGCTCTCGTTCGACCCACTCGATGTCGGTTGTGTTCCGGCACGCTAACGCCCTGGCGTCCTCCTCCCTCGTCGCCGAGGCCCTCAGCTCGTCCTCCAACTCGATCACTCGGCTGCGGGTGGTCAAGAGGATCTCATCCTCGTCTGAATCCCCGTCTTCTGCCCATGACCCGGGGTCCCATCGCCCAACCTCACGGCGGAGGAACTCCAACTTCTCAGCACTCGTCTCCATCAGGATCTGCGCGAAAGGGATGTCAGGAAGTCAATCGAAGCAGAAGAAACAACACTTACGTCCGGGCGGTCTCTCACATTGCCGTGATGAGAGAGGTCGTCGTTAAGCAAAGCAACCGATCTTTGGAGCTCCTCCACCGCACGCATCATGCGGCGTCCATGTTCCCGGCGAGAGCCCGCAACACGTTGCCAATGTTGGAGTTCGCGCTGATTGTCCTGCACTAACACTGGCTCCCCCGGGTTTTCCCGATTGACCCACGCGACCGGGTCAGCATCCCCGAAGGCGTGATGGTCGGCGCCAAGCTGGCGTAGGGTCCCAGGAGTGCCCCCCGGTGCCACCCACCTCGCCCGACGAAGCCATACTGGACTGTGGGAGAACGGCATTCAACGCACGCGCGGATGCCAACTCTGTTGGGAATATGCCCTACAGGTAATCATAGAGATGATTGTATTTCCTTGTATCCATGACATATTATGAGTTCAATGAATATCCATTAAAGACAACTTGTATCGATAAGAAATTATGTGAATTGTTTGTGAAACTCTTTTACTTGTATGGTTATTTTAAAGTTGTCCCTGATCGAAGTTTGTACTAGAATGTACATGAATATTGGATCATCATATTATTAGTTGATGACTATGTTTCACAAGTCATGGACATGGAGATGTCGAACTAATAATGTGGGCACATGTAGGACATGGTGCTGGACAGACGCGGCATGAGATTGTCTCTATACACATCATGTACGTTATGTCCTTAGACCTGAGATTGCCGTATGTACTCAAGATGTGAAACGACCTACCTTGGGACTACCAAACACTACTCCGTGACTGGGTAGTTATAAAGTTGACTTTCGGGTTTGTCAGTTAACATGCTGTGAAACATAGTCAATCAAGATAGAATTTGCCACTCTCCATGAGAGAGAGAGATATCACTGGATCACTCAAATGATTAGATCATGAAATGCATGGCCGTGCTTGGGTTAAGTGTTAACCCACGAGTTGGACCAAATATCATAAGGTAAAGGAATAACATGTATATTGTATTGTGGTGGTTCGTTTGATATGATCGTAGCGTATGCATAGGAGTTGACACACCTTGCCAGAGGCCGCTATCAACTATTGGTCGAGTAAGAGTACTTGGGCCATGTCTATGTGTTGTGATTTAAATAGACATAAATTTTCACAAATAAATTGTCCAAGGTGAATTATTGCCAATGTCTCTTACCATGAGTCATGATGGAAAAAGTGTCAATTCAAATGGAATGGCTCCAACATGATGTTACTGTCAAAATTGGAAATCCTTTTATTTTCGTCTATTAAAGAGTATTTAAGTCCTTGAAGTACTTGGAAGGTTTGTTTCAAATTGTCAAGGAACAAGTATTTTTTTAACAAGATCTGATTATGCGTTAATAAATAGTAAGATGAAGAAAAATTCACCCATAGGATCGCACGCTTAAGGGGCTGGAAGCCTAATTCGGGTTGGACCCGAATTAGACTAGGTTTAGGGTTGCTAATTGGCCTCCAATGTGGGAGCTCATTAGGACACCTATATAAGCAAGGGGAGGCGTGGGGCGAGTTAGACTTACGTCCTTTGGCAGCCGCCGTCGCCCTCCCCATGCTTGCGCCTAGTACTCCTCGTGGACCAAGCAGTCCAGAGGGGTGACGCTTCTTCCCTGCACGTGTGGGATTCCTCGGAGGTCCTGCATCTGGAGCACAAGGATGAACCGCGAGAAGGAGACGTTGAGACGGACGACCTCGCAACTGCATGCCACTGCTGCGATGCGCACGACTACATCAAGTCGCTTCCGCTGCACCTGCGCGTCTAGTGGTAACCCCATGATCTATAACTTGCACTAGTTCCTGGTTTATGGGGTAGAAAATTTTTGTTTTCTGGCTAGCGTAGCAACCTCATAACCCTACAAACTCCTCCTCCATAAACGACCTAGGGATTAACACGCCACGAGGCAACCCGCTGCGGGGACAGGGGCCACCCAGGCATCTTTCCTCCCCCGCGTCGGTTGCCACCGCCACGTCTCCCAGCGTCGCGTCCGGCTAGGCCTCCCCGAAGTCCATTGCCACGGTGACATCCAGGTCACCTCCCTCCCCAGAATCGTCGACGACCACCACTTCCAGGGGAGAGGACGACACGATGGCCGCGGGGCCAGCGTTAGCAGGCCCTGGCGATGCTGCGCCAATCGCGGCGGAAATGTTCGGGGTCGGGACACTCCCGGTCCCGGCGGCGTCCGTCGAACCGGCGGCCAAGGCTGCAGAGCTCCGCCCTAGACCAACCAGGGGCGCATCCCGGCGCAGTTTCTTCAAGCCCGCGTGTTCGGGGCTCTCGGTGATCCTGCGAAGTCCATCCCGTGCTTACGCCACGAACAATCGTATTCCATTGATAAAATGGAGAAGAACTTCGCGCGACGTAGACTAACCGCGGGGAGAAGACGCGGCCACGCTTTCACATGGCCTCCATCGCGCCACAGCTCGAGGACCCTAAACCGCCGCTCTGCTCGCCATCCCCGCCTTCCGTGAGCAGGACAGGAAGAGGAGTGGTCGGACTGCTGCCGGAGACGCCGCCCCCAGAACTACCGAGGGCCAGGTGTGCGCCGAGCACCCTCACCGGCGGCACCTCCACCGTGGTCGCGGTCGCGGCCGGCCGATGCACGGTCCCCACCATTCGAAGCGAGGGGACCACCTCCGATAGAGGACGCCTGTCCTCGTCGTCATCATCATCGTCATCCTCCCCGTCGATCTCCCAGTCCACGTCCGCCGGTTGCAGTGGGACCCAGCCCATGTTTGCTGCGCTTTGAACAGGAAGAGGCACGGCCACATGACGAGCCATCGAGAGGGGCCCCTGCAGAAAAAGGACGAGCGGCGCGCGAATCAGTACCACCAAATAAAAGAAGCACGGGGAAAATATATTACGACACGGTCTCAACTTACCAACTCGACGAAGTTGAGGTCAGGGTGCATTGGCAGACAACGGTAAACGCCATCCTCGTTCAGGGCGTCTCTGAGTAGCCTCCAGGTGACGTCGACCGCGTCCCCTAGCTCCAGGTCCACCTCCGCCATGGCGGATCCCTCACACGATGCCCCGGGCACCATGTCATTTAGCGCACGCACCCGCGCCATAAGCGGAAGCACCCGGCGCTACAGGAATTGCGCAACGACCCCCGAGAGGTTCAACTCCGCATCACGGAGCCTCCTCAAGCTCTGGAGATAGGGCGCTATCCCCGCGAGCTCCTTTGGGTCAGGTCGTCATTCTAGCTAGGGGGCTCTTCGGCAAAACGCCGACCCGTGTACTCCGAGAGTGGCGCCTTAAGGTGGTTCCGAATATAGAACCACTGTGAGTGCCACCCCCGGTTGGACGAGCTCGTCCGCGCCGGCATATAAAGAAGGCAGTTGGCGGAACGAAGACTGATAGCGCAACCTCCGCTCGATGGCACCCGTCTCACCCCTCCAAAATAAAGGAGGAACACCATCTCATTGAAAAAGAACCTCCACAAGTTGTAGTCCGGCTCCATCGCCAACATCCCCTCCGACATGGCCGCGAAGGCCGCAAGGTGGAGGACGGAGTTAGGATTGAGATTGTGAAGCTCAATCCCATAATGGTGGAGGATCCCTCGAAAGAAGCGAGACGGTAGCGTCCCGAAACCCCGCTCGTGGAACGGCAAGAAGGAGACCACATACCCGCTCGACGGGTCCGTACTCTCGACGCCGATGGGGACGATCCACTCGACATCATTGTCTGCGGAGAGCTCCGGGCATAGCATCCCCACATCCACCAGCGCGAGCGCTCGCTCATACTCAGCCTTGCATCGGGGCGAGCTCTTCTCCAAAGGCACTCCGGCCATCAGAAATCCTCCCGGGAAGCGGCGCGTGGCGTGGAGCAAGGTGTGACTAAGATGGACGCACTACGACACAAACCCTAGCTTTGGAGGATTCGGCCTGAGCAAGACGATGCGGCGAAAGAGGCGAACAATGCAGGCTCACGGGGCTGACGCGGTGTACAGATATTTATAAGGGGTCGGAAGGTGGAGCGATGCCTCCACAACTCCCCACGCGCACGACCCCACAACCCGGGTCGCATTAAATGCGACCGCTCGGTTATGTCTACTCCACCGTATGCTGGAATACCGGGAGCCGCGCGTGACGGCAGGTAACTGACACCGCCCGACTTTCCCCTTGCTCCAAATCCTGCATCTTGTACCTATCATCATTACAGGATCCACCCTGGTCCCACCACGCCACACGTGCAAGATCTGTTCCGTACGCGTCCCCACTACACCACAACGAAACCTCCGGCCCGTCCGAGTTCAGCCGACAAGCACAAGGGTCGGAGGGACGCACACATGGCACGACCAATGGCGACAGCTTATGGGCCTAGGTAAGCCAAAGGGATAGGGGCTATGGATGCCCCGACGGCCCACTATAGTCCAGAGATACGAGGGCCGACCCAGCGGGGTTCGAAACGGCTATCTTAGGACAACACAGCGAGGGGCGAATAGGGAATGGACACGCTAGCGGTCATTAGCCTGGCAACCGGATGCCAAGGCCATTCCCAGATTTCATATTTGAGTCCGTCTTCACGGATGATTGGTTCATGGTATTCCTACCGAAAGAAGGTAGTAGGCCCCCGGGACCTATCGAACAGACCAGACTACTAGATGAAACCGATTTGGGGTGAGCCACGACATGGGCCGCCAGCCGGGACCCCAATGAACGGGAACCGAGCACCCCACTCATATTTTCCCGTTATTACCTCGACGAGCATCCATGGTTCGTCCGACTTGAGGATAGAATGGATCGGCTCATATTCCCCTTCTCACGGAGAGATGCGCGGGGAACGCACGAAAAGATGGCACAGACCCGAGATGATTTCTTTATGCCAAGTAAAGACTTGGGGGCTGCCGTCGCACCCCTCCTACCGGTTCCAACAACTGGATAATGGAGCGGGAAAAAGGGCGCACTATACCTTGCTCGTCAAAGGTCTGCACAGGTAAACACAAAACACCTCTTTTCATTTCAGATACACAAATGTTGATCCTTGTAGGGGTTAGACGCTCTCTAAGAGCCACAGGGGATAAGCCCGATCATCAGACACCAAAAAACACGAAGACGTTTACAAGGTGGACTGAAGGGAAATCCCAGGCTGAACAGGCAAAAGCTAAAGGTGCCCGAGCGGCACCCGCGCTAAAAAACTCACCACCGCCCGACGCGCCTATGTGTCCAGGCGAAACAACCCAGCCGCGAGGGTCGGGAGGCGTCTGCCTGAGATACAAGGTCGCCTCGGAAGGCGGCGCTACGACCCAGGGGCCACCTAGACAAGACATGCTGCAGCTATGGGAGAACAGCAGCCGCCTCATCTTCATGGAACCCCAGGACGCGCCCCTCCTCCGGAGTCGATTGGGCACGTTGCAGCTAAGTTGCCTAAGTTGCCCCGGGACCGAGGACACCTTTGGCAAAGGGCTCCGAGCCCGCCATACGTCGGCAGCTCCGAGCCCACCCGTCTCGCCGACGGCGGCATCACCATCAACCAGCAGCCAAGGGTGAGCCAAGTATTGGAGTCATGCAAAAAATGCAATGACTTTTCTAGTGGGTCACATCCTTGACTGCCCCCTGGGGAGGGGAAGCATGCCGTCGCCCCCCGGAGGCGGAAAGCGGGATCCAACCGAAAGGATGGACTCCACACCTTCCTCCCTCCGGGAGTGATTCGTGCAGGGGGTGGTGACACCCCTCTTCCACCCGGTGGTCAGGATAAGAGGAAGCCATGCACACCTCGCAGAGCCTCCTCTAAGTCCTGCCACTAGGCGAAGAGGAATGCACCCACCCCCAACGTAGAACTTCCTCTGAATCCGGTTTTGCTCTCAAAAGGCCGCTCGCCAGGGCGGTTCAGGGGACTCTCCGATGGGACCTTAGAGGAAGAATCTAAGGCAAGCCATACTGTGAGGATGTGAATCTTCCCACAGGAGGCCGCCCCTATTTATAGCCCGCCAGGGCACTCGCGCGGCAGCCGGCTCGTGAAGCTACAGCACCGCCACCCAACCACCTCGCACTGTGCGACAGCACCCACTTTAAGGGAGTACAACGAGGCTATAAATAGCCAAGTAGATGGTAGGCTCAGGGCGCGCTGTTTGGAGTCAGGACCACAGAGCGAGCAGTGCCCTGGCACCGCTCCTCAAACGGGAAAGACACGGCACGCCCACTTTCAGGCTACAGGGGAGGGGGCGTAGTCAGACCCCGAAATCCGACAAACATGTCTTCGACTGGTCAATCGACCGTGCAAGCCGAAAGACAGCACGGCGCAGAGCCGACTCGTCATTTCAAGATGCGTCAGCCCGAGGCTAACAGTGCAGCCCATGGCAGGGCTGGCGTGTGACCAGAGCTCTAGCCCTGACGTATGGAGCAGTCCACTCCCTCCCCGCCTCGTGAGGGAAGCGAAGGGTCAAGCACTGTGCAAGACTTTAGAATAAGCCCTTAGGAGGAACAATGTCCCTCCTAAGGCCTCGGGGGCTACACCCGGCGGGTGCGCTCGCGCGCACCCACCGAAATCCAAAAAACTAACCAATCACCATAAGCGCTCTCGGAAGCCTCCATTGTAGTCCTTCACTACATCGAAGGTTCGGGGGCTACTGTCGGATACCTAGAAATAGGGTACCCAATTTACCAGACTCTACAAAAAATAAAATCACCATTAGGAGCTCTTCCGCCTCGCCCGAGCTGAGGTAGCATCATCCTATACGTCATCAACCCTCAGGGGCTCTTCCGCCTCGCCCGAGCTAAGGTGGCGACATCCGTGACGTCATCAATCCTCGAGGGCTCTTCGGCCTCGCCCGAGCCAGGGTGGCTTCATCCGTGACGTCCTCAACCCTCGGGGGTTCTTCCGCCTCGCCCGAGCCAAGGTGGCGACATCCGTGACGTCATCAATCCTCGGGGGCTCTTCCTCCTCGCCCGAGCCAGGGTGGCATCATCCGTGACGTCATCAACTCTCGGGGGCTCTTCCGCCTCGCCCGAGCCAAGGTGACATCAATCGTGACATCATCAACCCTCGGGGGCTCTTCCGCCCCGCCCAAGCTAGGGAGACGTCATCCGTGACGCCCCTCACCGTCGGAGATCTCGCCGCCACCAACAGTCAGGGATGCCCTAGTCCATATAGTCAAAAGGTCCACAGTACGCTCCATCCTCAGGGATGGGTTTCAAGGCATGAGCCGCCATGCCAACCTCTGTTCACCCTACGGTACAAGGTCCTGTGCTGCCTAACCAGCGACTTCTGCGCACTACATCCGCGCCATGCCTCCGACGGACACTCCAACGGGGATTAGGGCGTCATCGGCCCTGTATGACGGAACGTGGGGGTGTCCGGTCATGTGCAACCAGCCCCAGTCCATGCCTAGGTAAGGGAACAACAGAGTTCCTGATCACAAGACGCATGGCTACAATACAACAAGGACGAACAGGATCCGGACATGTGTCTACTAGTGCAATCTTCCTCAGGAAGGAAGAGAGAATGAAGACAAAGCTCCCCCTTGGCAGCAGCCCAAGTCGGGCCCACATTCACTCCCCCTCTCTCTACTATACTCCTCCATCTCTCCCTACGTATAAAGGGAGCGAATAGACCTCCAATCTAGCTCTCTTGACATCCCAACATTCATTCTCACACACTCAAACTCGCATATACGCGAGCACACAGCAGAACCAAGAACCTCATACGCACAAGACCTGGGAACCGCCTTCCCTCTCTCACCTAAGCTTGTAGCTCCCCTCTACGAGCTCTCCACGCTCGGTAATACAACCCTGCAACACACTGGACGTAGGGCGTTCGTGCTTGAATCAGTATAAACCTCTGTATTCTCCGAGGGTAACCATCCAAACTCCGACACACTTAGAAATTTACTCGTTGTCCGTCTAGAGCCTGCCAATTTAGACACCGAAAGATACAAGTGGTCGGACTTGTAAGTGAAATGCTACAAAGATGTATTATATTCAAGGCGGTGAGCTTTTGTTTCACTTTTATGTCCCTTCGTGCCCCGCTAAGTCGTGAGCCATAGCGATGAATCATTCGACCTTGGGTTCCCCATGGTCCAGATCGTGGGGCCAGGAGCCTCTACATGCGTAGGTGCCATAGGGATTACCAAGGGGGCACGCTGCTAGCAACCCGCAGTGCACATGGCGATCAGCTCATGCACGCTTAGGGAGATACCAGGGACAGGGCCTTTTTCCGAGAGGCTCGATCGTGGTGTGACTAGGGCCTGTGGAGAACGTTCCTACAGACGCTGGGCGAAAAGCTATGCTGCTTGTAGAGTCGTCGACCGTACCTTGGTCGTATATAGATTCTGGGCATATAACCTTTGGTGTCGTGACCCCGGAACTACCCTTGATGCTAGGGCTAGTGTGCGGGAGCCTGTCGTCTTAGGTATAGCGTGTAGGGTAGCTACTTCTCCACGCTTATGCCTAGACATTAGGCCTGAATCGGTGGCTTTCCGGTTATAGTCAGGCTGTTTGGAGAGAACACCTTAAATCATTTTAGAGAGGTCGTCGAATGCTGTGAGAGTGTTATGGAGAGGTCATAATGAGCATTTTGTAGAGGTCGAATGAATGCACAGGTGAATGGAGAAAAGCATCAAATCTTGATTTATTAATGGAAGGGTACATAGTACAAGACTTTATTGAGACGCTATAGCTTCTAAAATCTCCTTGCGCCGCTTGGGGCTGAGGGTCTCCATATCTAGCTGCGGGACGGGTCGGAGCGGATCGCTACTGGTTCTGCTTCTTTGGGTTTCCTCGCGGCGGAGTTGTCGCCAGGTTCGGAGTCATACGTATCTTGGGCGCGGAGCTTCCCGAGCGCGTCGAGAGTCTGCTGCTCGCATTCGTATGCAACCTGAAGGTTGGTGCGGAGGCTGAGGACACCCTGCAACGTCGGGATCTTCAGCACCATGTAGGTGTAGTGTGGGACCGCCATAAGTTTGGCGAGGGTTGGACGGCCATGGATGGCATGGTAGGTTGTCTCAAAGTCGGCGATGATTAAGTGGATGTTCTCAACCCTGAAGTGATCCTGGTCATCAAACTGCACGAGGAGGGTGATCTGGCCGACTGGTGTGGATGCCTTTTCTGGGATAATCCCCCAGAAAGGAAAGTTCACCGGTGAGGGATATTTCTTCGAGTAGTCAAGCTGGCGAAATGTTGTTGGCACAAATTATGATCAACTTTTACATGGCTAAAATGTTCCCACCAACCTCAGGAACAAGGATAAACAAACACATCATGAGCATAATTTATCAAATAACTAGTTCCGCATGTCCATGAGTGTTTAAGTGCAGGAATGAAGAAACGAAGCAAAGGAGAGCCAGTGGGACCTACATAGGGGGTCGGTCGACCACCCTATGGGCCCACCTAGCTCCCCTCTTGGCCATGATCCAAGAGAAGCATCTCCGAGAGATTTCCAACCCTTGGATCACTCTGTGCTTTCTCTCAACGGCTCACATGCATAGCACATGGATCCATGGGCCCACACCAAGGAGGTAAACGTGAAAACCATATCAGAATCAACATCCAACATCCTTGACAAGAAGGACCAGCACCTGGGAGACAGAGGTGGGCCAGAGCCTCCAAGAGGGGATCGGCCAACCCCCCATTTGGGCCTACCAGGCCCCCACTTGGTCCCTGACTAGTGGGGCCACTTCTAGGAGGTCAGAGGAGGGCCCAACTGCCATAGGGGCGGTCGGCTGACCGCCTCTATAGGTCGGTTGCATCCCTCCAACCGCCATACCCCTTGGCACATGTGGAAATCACCACCATCCATCCCTTGGTCGGTTCAAGGGTCGGTTGGATCCAAGGGTGGAGGATGGAAGGCCCTGGATTGCTGACGTGGCGCTGGAGTAGCCCCTACTCCACCCCCACTATAAATAGAGGGTCACACCCCCTATCTACACATGGTGAAGAAGCCTACAAGCTCTATTCCTTAGATTGTTCTAGGAGTTAGTCTAGAGTGGGAGTTAGAGTTGAGTCGAGCTATGATCGAGATTTGCGGAGTTGTCTTCTGGGAAGTCTGGTATAGCTCTTGTATCTTTCCTTCTTTGTAAGACTTTACCTTTATCAATATATATCTTTTCTCTCTACTTTACTTAGTAATTACTGTGAGCATTTCTATACTAGATATAGTCTTGTTATATGCTTTTGCTCTTTAATAGCCTTTACATTCATAGTCAGTGATCCTTGTGACCTATCCTGTATGTGATCATTGCCTGTAATAGGGTGCTTTGGTTATAGATCATAGTCAAAGTAATAAGTTGTGTGTAAGCATGGTGCTTATACATCATCTTATGCTTGGTTACTGCTTGCTGCATGGATTGTTTGTGGTGGCTAGCAAGAGGTGACAATGCGAACACATGGTGGATAAGTACTCATGTATGTTCATATTTATGATGAGTGATCGTCGAACACGTGAGTGTTTCAGTTTGAGTGGCTTACCCTAAACCCTTGCGAAAGCAAATGTGTGCTTGTCTATCAGCTTGTGGTGTTCAGGTGCTATGCCTAGTGATAGTGGTCAATGGCGTGGAGAAGGTCGAGTAGAGGCTTGCCATGCCGATGGACTAAGAGCGGTGAAGGGGGGAAGCGGGGCTCGGACTGAGGGACCATGGGCGCCGGCGGACTAGCTGTGGTGGCTAGTACGTGGCACCGGCGAGTGCGAGAAGACATGGAGGTAGACCGAGTCGACCAAGTCAAGACGACAGACGAGCAGGTCGAGCGGAGGCTCATGGGACTCGGAGTCCGACCGGGCGAGGAGAAGGTGGCTCGAGTCGAGCAGTTTCGTGGTTTAGGCCTCAAAACCATCCGAGGACGGTTTCCGAGTTTGGGCCTCAAAACTCGGGGTTCGGTAGTTGAGCCCAAAGCTACCGGTGGCGGGTTTCCTGGGTTTGTGCCTCAAAACCTAGGCAGAGCTTCCGAGGAAGCGGGGATGGCACGTGGCGGAATCCTGGAGGTTGCGTCGAGGCAACGGCAACTCCCGATAGGAAGCGGGGCCGTCCATTCAAATTGCGGGAGATATTTTCCGGAGCTTGGACTGCAATGCTTAGGCTAGGGAGTTCACTCAATGTATCTAGGGGGGTCTTTGGGAAATAGCCAAAGCCCGATAAGTAGGGGGTGAAGGGGTATCCCTCATCCCATCTCTTGAACCCTAATCATTTGCCCCAACTCTCTCTCTCTCTACCCTCTCTCTAGTTCATGAGATCCCTAAGTTGTTTCCACCAACCTTTGTAAGAACTTGAGTTTGTTGTGAGGAATCAGAGGTCGTAACCTCCGTAAGCCATGGTGGCTTCGATTTCGTGATTGTGTCCCCGTTTTGCTTGTGTTCTTCGCATTTTGCTTTTGCTCCCTCTTTTTCCTGAGATGATTTCTCTTTGTAGGGAGTAGCTCTTCCAAATCCATTTGAACCAAGTTGTTCATAATCGTGAGGAGCATCTTTGCACCAAAGGAATTTTCCTCAAACCTCACGAGTGCGTAGATCGGGCGTTTTCTTTGGGGTGTTCTTAGTTCTTGAGCTTTTCCCCAAATCTCTTCTCCTCCCTTTGCTCTAAGTCGAATTGAGCGATGATTTCTTCGGGATAGCTCCCCAACTGCACTAGGATCATTTCTACAAAGTTTGGTTGCAGTTGGTGATCACTTGGTTGGGTTTTGGGAAGATTTGGTAGAGTGGATTTGGTTTTTGCGGGGTGCAGAGGTTTTGTGTGGGAGCGTCGGACCACTCTCCAGACGACTCACCCTTAGCTCTAGACCGTAGCAAGTGGTCCGGTGGTCTTGACTTTTCTCGTGTCAAGCAGCAAGGGGCGTCGGACCACCCTCCAGACCACTCGGTTCTTAAGCACTGGACCTTTGACAAGTGGTCCGGTGGCTATGCTGAGAAAATCTACCATGCATCGGACCACTCGCCTTAGTCCGACGGGGTAGTCCGGAGGTCCGGTCCGGAGCCAGGGTGTTCACTGCCCAGTTTCGGCAGTGGGCAGACGTGAGCACCGGACCACCTTCCTTGGTCTGGAGGTGACGTTGGACTAGTCCGGAGCAGGTCGTCCAGAGGTCAGGTGCTCCCTGCATAAGTTTTGTTTCGGCTGGTCGAAGTGTCGGACCAGCCACCGGACCAATGGTCATTGGTCCAGAGGTCCAGGCTGTACTGGTCCGGAGCCTCTGTTTGGTTGCTGTTTTCTCCGTTTGGGTTACGGTGTGTTTCTCTGGGTTCGTGGCTAGCTCCGTTGTGTTCCTAGGACATCTCCTAGAACATCCACCCACTTGTGGGTCGTGAGCCTAGTTCATGCTTTGGGTCGTGCTTGGGACAAGGGTCAAGATCTTCTGAAAGGAATTTTTATTTGGCTCCCATTCACCCCCCCCTCTGGTCGCCGTTTCCGGTCCTTCAGAGAACCTTGTCTAGTCGTTGTATTCCACCACGTGTTGTCTAGGCAAGTTATTAAAAGGTAAGGCTCCCGTAAAACGAGGGTGCAGTCCGGTAGGCGTTTTGTCCTCCTACTAATCTATCCCCTCGCCTAGCATACTTGTATTGACGAGACAAACTATAGTGTTTAGACTAGTTAATTGGCTAAGTATATTGAAGTAGAGTGAATTGCTTAGGAGTCCCTATACTCTCTCGTTGTCCTCCCACCTAGCTGTTCTATCTAGTCGATTCTAAGTATCATTTAACGTAGCTTATTCATTCATCAATCCCTTCCTATCACATTTATCGTTTACCCCTCTATACTAGTTGGTATTAAGTTAAGGTGCTCTCTAGGATCTCTCTCTAATTATTATTTCTAGCCCAGCTTTCCCTTGGGAAAATATAAATTAAGATACCTTGGAATACTCCTAGGTGAAGTGCTACAACGGTATAATCTATGCCCTTGCGCATTTATCCAATAGTCATAAGAAATACCAACAAATGCATCGGCGAAGATGATGTTGAGGGAGTTGCCTCCGTTGACTAGCACCTTTCGGAAACAACACGTGGTGATAGTTTGGCTGACGATGAGGGGAAAACGGTCGGGGTACCTGTAGTCCGTCCACTGGTCTTCCTCGGAGAAGCTGATGGATTGTTTCGACCAGTCGAGGTAACGAGCGTCAGCTGGATCATCACCAATTGCGGCGACTGATCAGATGTCCTTTCGGAAGATGGTGAACGTTCTCGCGGCGTTTCAGAATTCTTGTGATGGGGGCTCCTTGTCTTTGTTCTCATCGTTGTCTTCCAGCCTTGGCTTCTTCTCGTCTCTTCCTCGCATGGCCGACTCGAGGACCTCGCAATCGCACATGGAATGCTTGGAGTTCTTATGTATGGGGCACTGTTCGTCAAGGATCTTCTCGTAGTACTTGTCATAGTTTCGTCTTGGTCGGGTGGCCGCGTTAGCGACGTAGGGGCCGCTGCACCTATAGTCGTATCCCCGTCAGTAGCCTTCTGAGTTGTGCGGTCGATAGTCTCGGTGGTCGCATCCCCTGTCATCGGACCTAAGTTCGTTGTGATCGTCGGATCAGCGGTTGTTGCCCCTCGTGTTTGTCGGGGAACGTGAACGGCGTCGTCTATCTCGGCTGCGGGTAGTGTCGTCTTGGTCAGCATAGGTGTTCACGATGGTCATCAAACCATGTATTGTGGCTATCTTCTTACGGACCAACTTATTTCGGAGCTCGTCGGTGCGTAGGCCATTGGAGAAGATAGAGATGGCCTCTGTGTCGGAGATATGCGAGATGTTAAGTTGTTTATCGGAGAAACGACGGATGTATTCCCTAAGGATGTCGCCGTGTCATTGGCGAATGTTCTCTAGGTCGTAGCGCGTCCCTGGCTGGTCGCTCGTGGCTTTGTAGGTGTTAATGAACACCTCCTTGAGTTGTTTCCAGGTGTCGATGGAGCCCTCCGGGATCTTATGGAGCCAACTGTTGGCCGACGCCAATAGAGCATGACCGGCAGGTATTAGCCACGACGCCAATCTCGTAGTTGGTCGCCCACTGCTCCGGGTTTGCCTTGCCATCGTATTTCTCGACCGACGTGATCCTAAAGTTCTGAGGCCATCTGGTGGCCTGAAGGCGAGTGGAGAGAGGCTGAGGACCCACAGCGGTCGGGTATGCTGGTACGGGTGCTCGGTCATGTCCGGGTAGATCGTACTCACGGTCGTTGCGTCGCGGAGATCTTGCGGGTGCACGATCATGCCGAGGTTGATCGTACTCCTAGTTGTCGCATCATGGAGATCTCGATCAGTGCAGTCGCTAGGGGCTTTGAGGATAACATCGGCAATAGGACTAGCTGGAGTATTTGGGTGGGCGCCGATCTTGTTAACCTAGACCGCAGCTGCCTTGATATGGGCTTAATGGAGACATGGATAGCTCGCAAGCGGCTACCGCCAGGTTAGCACTGGGGTCTGGTATACCTAGAGGTCGCCCATCTGATCAAAGTCTTGTTGGAGATTACGACATGGGAGGCGGACGTGTTCTGCTTGCTCGCGTTCGCGTCGTTCCCGCGCTAAGCGTTCCTGCTCACGACGCTCCTGCTCGCGCCTCTCCTGTTCGCGACGCTCCAGCTCGCGTCGTTGCGTGCGTTTGGCATTATGTTGTTCTCGAGCGGTGCGTTCGGCGTCTATCTCATTGTCGCGGGCGGCGCTGTCAACGGAGACTTGAAAAATCTTGCCTCCGAAGGCGGGGGGAACTCTAGGAAGTCACTTGATGATCCGAAGGAATTGATCGCTACGGTTCTTGTGGCGGATTCGGATGAGGTCGCGCTCTCAAAAGATATTGCCTGGCCGGAGTCTCTAAGGATCATGGAGATGATGACTGCGTTGACGATGGGTGCCGCCGGGACCTGATTGAAGAGTAGTTGGAGTGCCTGGTGCTAGAAAACGGCTTCCTAATTGCTGAGCCCGTGAGGCAACGACGAAGGAGGGCAGGCACCCCTGGTTGTCTTGGTCATCACCTTCGTTGGAGTACGGTGGCGGCGCGGACGATGACTGTGATGGCTGGAGAGCCGACGTCGCTTCGTCTACACGAGTTAGATGCAATCGATAATGCCGGCGTTGGAGCGGTCGATGGTGTCGATCAGATCGTCGATGCTGACAACCTTTCCCAGGTGATACTTCGGTGTGGCGGGCCAGTGTACAGGTGATGACACGACTGACACGCGCGGCGTAGATCTGACAGTCTAGGATATAGATCCGATCTGGAGCACGGTGTCGGCCGCAGATAGGACCATCGAATCCGGGAAAGTGACCGCTTGAAAAGCCATGAAGTCGTTGCACACACCCCCTACCTGGCGCGCCAACTCTCGACGAAATATGCATTGTCGTCTACCTAGGGGGTACTCTACGGTAGTAGATTGTAGGCGGAGGTGTGGCGACGACGATCATGCGTAACACAGAGAGCGTAGACACGAAGATTTATACAGGTTCAGGCTAGCAAATCGCCGTAATACCCTACGTCCTATGTTTTGGTGGCTGGATTGATATGAATGTTAGGTTACACGAGGTGTAGATGGATCTTTTCGAGGGGGTCCCTGCTCGCCTTATATAGCCGAGGAGCAGGGTTAAAGTTTCTATATCCTAACCGATTATGATCGGTCCCTTAAGGTAAGGGATCTGAGTCTATCAACTAGGATCTTCCTTGGTGAGCAAGGCTCTTCAGAGTCCCTGGCGAGTATGATGGGTTGGTCACGTGCCGCAGGGCCTCGCGAGCTGGGTCGTCTTCTGGTCGTAGGCCCATAAGGTCCCTGGGGATATGCCGAGGTAATATCTACAACAAGGATGTCATCCACCCATCCTATTGATGGCATGGTAAAGGGTCATGCTCATATAAACAAGACAGAGATCAAGTGCATGGGCTCCATCGGTGGGAAAACACCAACAAAACCAAAATTTTATTCATAATTCTTTGGCCTAAACATATTGAGCAAAATTGAGTATTTTGTTTAGCCATGACATGAGTGATAAGATCATAACAGGAGGATGAATGTAGCATTTAAAAAATACTTGGCAAATTAGATTATTTTAACACATGGAAGGATTGTCTATGAATAATGTATCATCTTCCAAGGTTGGATATGCAACGTTCCAGCTCATATTGAGTTAATGAGGTTGGATCAAGTAAAGTTGCAGCTCAAACATGTTTAGATCTTTATTAATGTAAATACCAGAATCAAAGGAACACTTTTAGAGTGATGATTACTTTCCTCTACCTTTGTTGAAGAATGATACCTTTGTAATACCTCATGAAAGCTTCCTTTGATCAACTGGTTGTGCATTAACAACTTTTCTCCTTTGTTCCATTCCTTTCTCATCCTTTTTCTTTTGATTTGACATTCTTATTGATCTTGTCTCAAAGTTTTGTTCACCCTCTTCCATGGATTGAGTAGTTTGGGGTTTTATCCCTGTATTCTGTCGACGAAATATGCATTGGTCGCCTTTGGAAAAGGTGTCTTGGTGCTTCAACCAGTCGGGGTGTGCAGAGTCGCTGTCTTCGCTCGCAGTGCTCGCACGGTGATGCCACTTCTCGTTGTTGGTGAATTGTCCACCAAATATGGAGAAGGTGCGCGCATCCGGTTGGAAAATGGGTGTGGGTGGCTTCGTTTCTTCTAACCCGTTAGAACCGTCGTGCGCGCGCTTCTTGCTCGGCTTGCTCATGATGGCCGACCTCAGAGCTATGCACTCTCTCATAGAGTGTTTGGCCCTCCCATCGAGAGGGCACGGACCATTGAGGATCTTCTGGTGGGTGTCCTCACAGGAGCGTCCTTGTTTCATGTTGGTGTCGGTGGCATCACGCGTCGGGTGATGCGCGGGAGTGAAGGACCGAGAACGGCGACCAGAGGGGGGTGAATGGGAGCCTCAAATTTCTCTCGAAATATTCGGACCACTCTTCCCAAAAACAACCCCAACAAGAAAGCTTACTTCACCAGCAAGATCACGACCCTAGAGAGGGTGGATACCTATGGTGATGACCAAGAGGTACAATGGATCTTCCGGAAACCAAAAACTCAAACCGAGACACCGGTAGTGTGGCTCTCAAACCCTAAAGAGAAGAGAAGAGAAGAGAAGAGAGATCACCCAAAAATACTTATGAGAACTTGTCTCACAAGTGCTTCATCAAGTTCCCTGCGTGATTACGAAACCAATGCAGCAAACGGAACTCAATTCGGAGTCCGGACGAGGGAGAAATGACCAAAACAGCGACGAAGAAAATCCTGAAAAACCTTGCTGGAAGGCCGGATGCTGGTGATGGACGGTCCGTTAAGGGGTGACGGACGGTCCGTCGCAGCGTATGTTCGACGAACGCTCGCCTAGGGAAAAGGCAGCGTCTGACGCCAGCGTCCGACGCCCCCGAAAACTGCGCAGTGAACACGAAAAACGCCAGAACTCGCCGGTTTCAACTCCGATTGAATCCAAACTTTGTGGGGAGGTTTCTGAGGTAGATGTGACTCTACTCTTGGAGGATCTAGTCCACCCTTCCCTCACAAATTCGTGAATCAAAGATGAACGAATAAAACGGAGTGGAAAACATGCCAAAACGCAAACAGATCGATCTCTTTGCTCACCCCATCCTAGCCCGATTCCTTCGGTGGATTTGATCACAAGGGGCAGCAGAAACTTTCACTTCAAGTGGAATTCCAAAACCTGCAGCGAGGAGGGAGATCGAGCAGAGGGAATCAAGAACGAAAAAGCCAAATCGCGAAGAACATGAGCAACCGGGGACTCGATCACAAAATCAAAGCCACCATGGCTTACGGAGGGTAAGGCCTCCGAAGCCCACCAAAAACCGAGTGCGAATTCTTACAAAGGTTAGAGGGATGAACCTAGGGACCTCATGAACTAGAGAGAGGGTAGAGAGATAGAGAGTTCCTGCAAATGATTAGGGTTCAAGAGGTGGGATGAGGAATACCCCTTCACCCCCTACTTATCGGGCTTTGGCTAATCCCAAATACACCCCTAGATACACTAAGTGAACTTCCTAGCCTAAGCATTGCAGTCCAAGCTCCGGAAAATATCTCCCGTATTTTGAATGTACGGCCCCGCTTCCTGCAGGGAGTTGTCGTCGCCTCGACGCAACCTCCAGGATTCCGCCACGTGCCATCCCCACTTCCTCGGAAGCTCCGCCTAGGTTTTGAGGCACAAACCCAGGAAACCCGCCACCGGTAGCTTTGGGCTCAACTACCGAACCCCGAGTTTTGAGGCCCAAACTCGGAAACCGTCCTCGGATGGTTTTGAGGCCTAAATCATGAAACCGCTCGACTCGAGCCACCTTCTTCTCGCCCGGTCGGACTCCGAGTCCCATGAGCCTCCCCTCGACCCGCTCGTCTGTCGTGTTGACTTGGTCGACTCGGTCTACCTCCATGTCTTCTCGCACTTGCCGGTGCCACGTACTAGCCACCACAGCTAGTCCGCCGGCGCCCATGGTCCCTCAGTCCAAGCCCCGCTTCCGCCCTTCGCCGCTCTCAGTCCATCGGCACGGCAAGCCTCCACTCGACCTTCTCCATGCCATTGACCACTGTCACTAGGCATAGCACCTACACACCACAAGCTGATAGACAAGCACACATTTGCTTTCGCAAAGGGTTAGAAGTAAGCCACTCAAACTGAACCGCTCAAGTGTTGGGCAATCACTCATCACAAAACTGAACTACATGGGTACTTAACCACCATGTGTTCGCAATCTCCCCCTTGATGAGTGCATTGTAAATACAAGTGCATTTCAGATTTGAGCCACAAGGTAAAGCTCTCCAAATGACCAAAAAGCTAAGAAAGCCAAAAACGGGGTCACTTGGGAGAAGCAAATTGAATCCAAAACTTGGTTCCCAAAGACATGGGCAACGGCTCGATGCAACCAAGCAAAACAAAGCTAGCCCTCAAGAAGAGGCAGAAAAACGGGCTCAACACCGCTAGCAAGTCCAAGAAATCAATCACAGCTCTCAAAGCTCAGCATACCAATTGAAACAATAAGGGAGCTCAAAAGATACCAATTAAATCACTTAAAGCTCAAGAAGAAATCGAAACCTGTCGAAGCCGACAAAGCAAGCTAGACCCTCCAGAAGAGGCAACGACTCAACACATCTAGCACAAACTCCCCCTGGGAACAAGCACACTCAAGATACCAAGAAAGGGTGAAACGAGCCAACAGATACCAATTGAAGAACAAAGCTCAAAACCACATTTTCTCCCCCTTGACTAGTGCAAGTATGAAAATGCACCATTTTATCCCCCTTGGTTGAATATGAATGAAATACACATTTCTCCCCCTTGTTGACACATGAAGCTCATCAAAGCTCAGAACTCAAGATTTCGGCCACAAATGCCATGAAATGCAAAATGAGTGCAACAAGCTTCATACATAGAGCAAAGACAATGAATAGATGCTCTAAGTGATGTGATCCTGTGAGAATAGGAAAAGCTCTAAGTGCCCAACAGATACTCAAGTTGAGCTTAAGATCACTTTAGAAGCGATTTTAGAGAGCATTACATGTGTGAGCAAGGAATGGGTATCACCTCATAGAGACAACTAGACATGGCAAACAAGATAGGATCTATCCCAAAGAAAACTCATGTATAGCAAGTAAAACTATCCCTACCAAAGTTCATACAACACGCCAATGACCCAACTAAATGAATTTTCCAAATTTCAGAGTTTTGCAGCCAAATTTCAGTTTTAGGCACATTACATGTTGTATGCGAGTGGTTGTAAGCAAGGTGATGCCACTGCTTACCAACCAGGCGAAGTCAAAGGACTTGACACACCGGTTTTGGTCATACACGACACCACTCAAGTATCAACCCATATGGGAAGCAATCTCAAACACACGGTGAAGTGCTCACAATGCAGACCCAACTCGATCTTTCCAATTCACAAAACAGAGAGCAATTTCGTTTTAGATATTAATCATGGTGCTCAAAGGTAGTGAATGAATCAATGAAGAGCCATATTTACAACCTATATACAAGGCAGCCAAGAAGGATCTTCAAAAAGCCTACACATGCTAGTGCCATTTCAGAGGTGACATGGGGAATTAAATTCAGTTTTAAAGCTTTTCTAACTTAGCTCTATTGCATATCATGAGATCAAAGAGAGTCTAAGTTAGGAAACACCATAGACACATAAAGCACCTCAAACAGAGCATAGATTCATTATATAGGCTATAGATATAAAGCTTAAAATGAACTGTGTTACAAATACAAATGAGATGCAAAATGCAAACTGACACCAATTAACAACTAAAAAGACACCAAAAGAAAGAAAGTCAAAGAAAAAACACAACGAACCAAAAAGAACTATGATACACAAAGAGAGCTTCCCTCAACTAAAAAGGGAAGCAAACACCCAACTCGCCCCGAAGGCGCGAAAACGCAGCTTGATCCAACGATTTTGTGAGAATATCCGCAAGCTGGTTTTGGGTCTCGACATGCCGGAGGTCAATGTCGCCCTTCTGGTAATGATCTCGCAAGAAATGAAAGCGGACCTCAATGTGCTTAGTCTTTGAATGAAGCACGGGATTTTTGCCCACACTAATTGCACTCATGCTATTGCAAAGCAGAGGCACCTTAGTAAGCTCAAGACCGAAATCTCTCAAAGTGGCAGTCATCCAAATCAACTGCGAGCAACAGCTAGCCGCGGCAACGTACTCAGCTTTGCACGTCGACTGTGCCATGCTAGATTGTTTGCCAGAAGACCAAGAAACCAAAGAAGACCCGAGAAACTGGCAAGTCCCAGAAGTGGACTTCCGATCAAGACGGCAACCGGCAAAATCGGCATCTGAATATCCACAAAGCACAAGAGAGGAAGCGGTGGAAAACCAATGTCCAAACTTGGGAGTGAAGCGCAAGTACCTCATGATGCGTTTCACTGCCTGCTTGTGCGAAGTCCGTGGGGACGCTTGAAAGCGTGCACACAAGAAGACGGCAAACTGAATGTCTGGTCGGGTCACCGTCAGGTACAGGAGCGACCCGATCATGCTGCGGTACTCCATCTGGTCCACCGCCTCTCCTTCCTCGTCCACATCCAAGGCTGTCATAGTCGACATGGGCGTCGAAACAAGCTTTGCCTCACCCATGTCAAACTTCTTCAAGATATCCTTCGTGTACTTGCCTAGGTGCACAGACGTCCCTTCTCGGGTTTGCTTGATTTGCAACCCAAGAAAGAAAGTCAACTCTCCCATCATGCTCATATCAAATTCCCTGCTCATAAGATCTCCAAACTCGGCAACAAGAGCATGAGAAGAACCACCAAAGATGATATCATCCACGTATATTTGGACAAGGAGAGTGTCTTTGCCTTGCTTGAGGAGAAACAATGTCTTATCTACTCATCCCATTTTAAAGCCCTTAGCAAGCAAAAAGGTTTTTAGCCTATCATACCATGCTCTAGGTGCTTGTTTCAAACCATACAAAGCTTTGTGAAGTTTAAAAACATGGTTTGGAAAGTTGGGATTTTCGAAACCGGGAGGTTGTCTTACATAGACTTCCTCCTCTATGTAGCCGTTTAAGAAAGCACTTTTAACATCCATTTGGTAAAGCTTAAAACCCTTAGAAGCCGCAAAAGCTAGAAGGAATCTAATGGCTTCTAAACGAGCTACGGGAGCAAAGGTTTCCTCATAGTCTATTCCCTCGTTTTGACAAAAGCCTTGAGCTACCAACCTAGCCTTGTTGCGCACTACCACCCATCCTCACTTTGTTTATTTTTGAAAACCGATTTCGTACCTATGGGGTGGCAACTAGGTGGTGGAGGAACTAAGACCCAAATGCGATTTCAGTCTAAGTTCTCTAACTTCTCATGCATGGCATTAACCCAATTCGGATCCATCAAAGCATGCCCAACATCTCGGGGCTCAAAAGACGCAACAAAAGCTGGATGAGCAAAGTGAGAGAGTTAGGACATCTCGGGGCCGTGAGCCGAAGTAGACATCGTAGGGTCGACGGGGGCAGCTAGTGGAGTCGGCTCGGGATCACCTCAATCGGCATCATCCTGCTCCTCCTCCACAAAGATGCTAGTGTTCACCTCATCATCACCTGCAAGCTCAAAAGCAGTGGAAACACAGGGCATGGTTTCATCGAAGGCAATCTCACAAGTCTCCATCACTCGGTTAGTCTCAAGGTTAAGTGCACGAAAAGCACGAGAGTATGTAGAATAACCAAGAAATATAACGTCAGAAGACCATGACTCAAATTTGTCCAACTTACCGAACTTTTGAGGATGAAACACTTGCACCCAAACACCCGTAGGTGACTTACCTTGGGTGGTCTCCCAAATCGCAACTCATAAGAAATCATTTTCTTCAAAGCTCGGAGAAAAATGCGATTGGAGACATAGCAAGAAGAACTGAGTGCTTCGGCCCAATACTACCTAGGAGTCATATGCTCATCGAGCATCGTCCTGGCCATCTCAACAAGGGTCCGATTCTTGCGCTCAACAACACCGTTCTGCTGAGGAGTGTGAGGTGAGGAAAACTGATGACCGATAACCAAAGAAGAACAAAGAGTTGCAAAGTGAGCATTCTTAAATTTTGTGCCATTGTCACTGTGGATAGCTCTCATGGAAATCTTAGGTAGCTCATTTTGCAATCTCAAAATCAGATCTCGAACCAAAGGGAACGCCTCATCCTTACTCTCCAAAAAGAACACCCAAGAGTACCTCGAGTAGTCATCAATAAAGATGGCAATGGGTAAAATCCGCGCGAATACAAGTCCACAAACCCGCACCCGCGAGCAAATTTTTGTTCCCGCGCCCGCCACCGCCACGGGCAGAACCTCGCTCTCGCACCGGCTATCCGCGGGCAAATCTTGCCCGCGGGCATGTTGGGAATATGCCCTAGAGGTAATCATAGAGATGATTGTATTTCTATGTATCCATGACATATTATGAGTTCAATGAATATCCATTAAAGACAACATGTATCAATAAGCAATTATGTGAATTGTTTGTGAAACTCTTTTACTTGTATGGTTATTCTAAAGTTGTCCCTGATCGAAGTTTGTACTAGAATGTACATGAATATTGGATCAGCACATTATTAGTTGATGACTATGTTTCACAAGTCATGGACATGGAGATGTCAAACTAATAATGTGGGCACATGTAGGTTATGGTGCTGGACAGACCCGGCATGAGATTGTCTCTATACACATCATGTACGTTATGTCCTTAGACCTGAGATTGTCATATGTACTCAAGATGTGAAACGACCTACCTTGGGACTACCAAACGCTACTCCATGAATGGGTAGTTATAAAGGTGACTTTCGGGTTTGTCAGGAAACATGCTGTGAGACATAGTCAATCAAGATGGAATTTGACACTCTCCATGAGAGAGAGAGATATCACTGGATCACTCAAATGATTAGATCATGAAATGCATGGTCGTGCTTGGGTTAAGTGTTAACCCACGAGTTGGACCAAATATCATATGGCAAAGGAATAACACGTATATTGTATTGTGGTGGTTCGTTTGATATGATCCTAGCGTATGCATAGGAGTTGACACGCCTTGCTAGAGGTCACTATCAACTATTGGTCGAGTAAGAGTACTTGGGCCATGTCTATATGTGCATGAACCCATAGGGTCGCACGCTTAAGGGGCTGGAAGCCTAATTTGGGTTGGACCCGAATTAGACTAGATTTAGGGTTGCTAATGGGCCTCTAATGCGGGAGCTCATTAGGACACCTATATAAGCAAGGGGAGGCGTGGGGTGAGTTAGACTTACGTCCTTTGACAGCCGCCGTCGCCCTCCCCATGCTCACGCCTAGTACTCCTCGCGGACCTAGTAGTCCAAAGGGGTGACACTTCTTCCCTGCACGTGTGGGATTCCTCGGAGGTGCTGCATTTGGAGCACAAGGACGAACCGCGAGAAGGAGATGTTGAGACGGACGACCTCACAACTGCACGGTACAGCTGCGACGCGCACGACTACATCAAGTCGCGTCCGCTGCACCTGCGCGTCTAGTGGTAACCCCGTGATCTATAACTAGCACTAGTTCCTGGTTTATGGGGTAGAAAAATTTTGTTTTCTGGCTAGCGTAGCAACCTCATAACCCTACAATGGTATCAGAGCGGTTAGATGCCTCGTTATAGATTCGGGTACGAGCATATGGTGATATGAGCGGTTTAAGATCAATCTCTGATCATGGTTCGTGATCTTGCCACGTTGGTATTCTAACGATCTACTCGTACCGGTCGGAATTCCGCCATCCGAGTTAAGTGATACCTGTAAACCCAATTATGTTGAGTTAGAGATCAATAAGATTGGTCGAATCGAACCTAGGTCAAGTTCCAGGCGTATACGATGCGCGGCGGCGACGTATTGGATCAGCCGTCGGAGGGGAATTTTGCAGAAAAGTGTTGTTTGGTAAAACGGTGATAACTTTTGCATACGACCTCGGAACGAGAAAAACCTTAAACGAAAATTGTGCGCCAGAAAATTTTGGCGGTTTCGGCGAAAATTAGATTTGCGAAAAACAGCTTGCAAAATTGAGTTTTCGGCGTTTTAAGTTTAGACGTCGGAATCGGTTAACTCTGTTTTGTAAGTATTCGTGATTGGTATAGCCCTTATGTGTATGTGATGCATGTATGTAATTAATTCATGGCTTGCACGTCATGATTAAGACAATATGGCTGGAGCCACAAATATTGTCCATTCATATGTAATGGTTTGTGTGTCAATCTATGATGATCCTACGACTATGTAATTTTACTTCACTATGTTACGGTAGTGATAGATAGTCTTGGTGGACTCATCACGGAGGATGACATACTTCTATCATGGAGATGGCGATCACCATGATGAACAGATTGATAGAGATGGAGATCTCCAAAGGAATAATGGGCTATACCAAATCAAATATGTGTTTATGTCAATCTTACGATGTTCTACTTTCACGTGCGATAATGTTTTTGTCTACCTATGCGGTTGTTGACGCAAAAAGTCATCGAGGATCTACGAACACCTCGGGCTTATACCCGAATTCGAAATCTGAGGGCGTGCCGGTCGATTTTACCAGTAAATCGACAAGGACGATAAATAGAATAAGATCTGAACGAGACAACGGCGATGCGCCCAGATGTCAAGGCTCAAACCTGATCTGGATAACTAGAGTAGAGCTGAACAAGACGACAGCGATGCGCCCGGACGTCAAGGCTCAGATTGCTCAAACGCAGAACTTGCAAGGGTTGACGGAGGTCGATGAGATGCAGCCCGTCGAAACTTGAAAGAACTCGTAGATAGACTAATACTAATGCGGTAAAGGTAAATTACTAGTAAAGTAGATAAAAAAGTAATTGATTCATTTGATATGCTTGGATATATCTTTTCACGACCTCTAGATACATATTTATACTCCGGCAAAAGGAGTTGTAGATAGACACGACTCGTACATTTCCTAAACAAAAAAACTCATATTTTAAAGGAAATAAACGACTCACGCCAAAGGAAACAAACGACTCATGCAAGAGTCTGACTCGAAATAAATCTATTAATACTGGCATGAAATTACCAGCTTCCATATCTATCTCCTTCACGATGAAACCTTCCATCGGCAGACTTCCTTCAATCCGCAACTTTCCTTCTATTGCCATCGGCAGTTCTCTGCTGACGCCAGTCACTTCATCCTGCTTCCATCGGCATCATCATTCATCGGCAGCTTTCCGTCCTCATCGGCAATATTCCTCATATCAGCAACAGGCTTTGGCTCCCATCGGCAACGCTTTCTTGCTTCCATCAGTAACACTGTTGCCTTCATCACATCGATAATGAGCCTCAATTCTCATCGGCAATGTTCTTCCCGTCGGCAACATCCCCTTGCCTTCATCAACAGTGTCTTCCTGCCTCAATCGGCAACAAGTCTCTGTCTACATCAGCAACATTCTTGCCTTTATCGGCAATCTGACCGGTAATATCCCGATGCCGATAAGGAACGGCAACTAGCCTTTTACCGATCAGCACAATCCTTAGATCATATTGACACATGTCAAAAAAACGGTGTCAACAGCGGTAGTGAAGTAGAACGATCCCTCAACAATGTTTAAGTCATAATGCTTCCCCAAACCTTGCACTGTCACGTGTCTCGTACGATCGGTGGCGGGTCTATGAAATTAGGGTGCCACTAGTTTTCCTTGACTAGACAGGTTTGTGTCGGACACTTACAAGCAGAAGGTTTGGTTACCTGAACAAGGTTATCCTAACAGTTAGGGACCTTGGAGCATTAGTTGTTGGTAACACAAGTATAGAGATGCCACCCAAAAACAAGAGTCATATGTGATATGATTAGCAAGGAGTTGCTTACCGATCTATCATGTCTCCTAGCAGTGATGCTAAAGCTCACTAGTAGACTTGTTAGTTGCGGGTCTTGAATCACTAAGTTTCAATAGAGCGATATTGATTTTAGTGGGAGTAGATTCTATTAAAAGGTTTAATATGTTTTTACTTTGTCTTGGATACTTTTGTCTTAGTATTTTGCATTACTTTTGTTGTAGATGGCTCCCAGCAATCAACCATTTACTTTACGTTCAATTCTTGAGAAAGATAAGTTGAATGGAACAAACTATGCGGATTGGATCCACAACCTGAGAATTGTTCTCAGGGCTAAGAAAAAGGAAGATGTTCTAGACACCCCATTACCAAATGAGCCTGCTGATAATGCACCTGCTGCAGAGAAAACCGCTTACAAGAAAACATGTGATGCTAATCTTGAAGTGGGTTGCCTTATGCTCGCTTGCATGGAGCCAGATCTCCAGATGCAATTTGATAATAATCATACAGCATACGATATGATTGTGGCGCTTAATGATATGTTTCAGACTCAAGCCAAGACTGAAAGGTTCAATGTTTCCAAGGCTTTTGTCGAAACCAAGCTTGCAGAAGGTGCAACAGTTGGCCCACATGTGATCAAGATGGTTGGTCACACTCAGATATTGGAGAAGCTAGGCTTCCCAATGGGCCCAGAGTTGGCCACTGATTTCATACTTGCGTCTCTTCCACCTAGCTATGGGAACTTCATTTCAAACTACCATATGCATGGGGCGGAGAAGGGCTTGAATGAATTGTGCGGCATGCTTAAAACAGTAGAAGCTGATATCAAGAAAGGTGCTGGCAGTAGCCATGTGATGGCAGTCCAAAACAAGCCTAACTTTAAGAAGAGGGCTTGGAAGAAGAAGAAGGCGATGGCTAAAGATCATATCTCTAAGCCAAACCCTCCTCCTGCGCCCAAGGCTGTTGGACAAGCTGCTGAAGCTAAATGCTTTCATTGTAATGGGAAAGGTCACTGGAAAAGGAACTGCAAGTTGTACTTGGAATCCTTGAAGGATGGCGGTGGTAAAGGTACTCCCGCTGCTTGTACACTTGTTTTTTATGTTACAGACATTTTTCGCGCTGATTCTTATATTAATTCCTAGGTATTTGATACTGGATCGGTTGCTCATATTTGCAATACGATGCAGGGAATGATAAGAAGTAGAAGCGTGAAAAGAGGAGAAGTTGATTTCCGCGTGGGCAATAATGCAAGAGTTGCTGCATTGAGCGTTGGGACGATGCAACTTCACCTCCCGTCAGGATTTATTTTGGAATTAAATAATTGTTATTTTGTTCCTAGTTTAAGTCAAAACATTGTATCACCTTCATGTTTGATGAAGGATGGTTATTCATTTGCGAGTAAAGACAATGGTTGTGTGATCTCAAAGAATGACATGTTTGTGGCTTTTGCATCCATTGTGAATGGATTGTTTATTTAAAATCTTGAGGATGCACCTATCTGTAATATTAATGCTAAAAGGCCTTGGCTTAATGAGTTAAGTCCTACTTATATGTGGCATTGTCGTTTAGGTCATATAAGTGAGAATCGCATGAAGAGGCTCCATTCAGATGGGCTTCTAACTTCGTTTGATTTTGAATCATACGAGACATGTGAGGCTTGCCTATTGGGTAAGATGACCAAGTCGCCTTTCACAGGTTTTCCTGAGAGGGCGGCAGACTTATTGAAACTTGTACATACTTATGTATGTGGACCAATGAGTATGACAGCTAGAGGTGGATTTCAATACTTCATAACCTTCACTGATGATTTTAGTAGATATGGATATATCTACTTAATGAAACATAAGTCTGAAACATTTGAAAAGTTCAAAGAATTTCAGAATGAAGTAGAGAATCAACGTGGCAAGAAAATTAAAGCCTTGTGATCTGATCGTGGAGGCGAATATTTGAGCCATGAGTTTAGCAATCATCTAAAGAGTTGTGGAATTTTTCCACAGCTTACGCCACCTGGAACGCCTTAGAGAAACGGCGTATCCGAGCGACGTAATCGGACTTTGTTGGACATGGTTCGGTCTATGATGAGCCAGTCAGACCTACCACTCTCGTTTTGGGGATATGCTCTAGAAACAACCTCTTTCACATTGAATAGGGTACCGTCTAAGTCCGTAGTTAAGACACCATATGAGATATGAACTGGTAAGATTCCCAGTTTGTCTTTTCTAAAGATTTGGGGTTGTGAAGTTTATGTCAAACGACTTATGTCGGATAAACTAACACCCAAGTCGGACAAATGCTTTTTCGTGGGATATCCAAAGGAAACTTTAGGATATTATTTCTACAACCGATCAGAGGGCAAAGTGTTTGTTGCTCGGAACGATGTCTTCTTAGAGAAAGAGTTTCTCAATAAAGAGTAGAGTGGACAAAAGGTGTATCTTGAAGAAGTTCAAGATGAGCCAATAGGGGATAACTCTGTGAGTGATGCTAATGTAGCAGAACAAGTTGAGATACCTGTGGCAAGAGAAACACCACCACAACCACGAAGGTCGGCAAGAATCCATGAGGCTCGTGGGGAAGTGTTATTGTTAGACGATGACGAACCTGCGACTTACGCGGAAGCAATGATGGACTCAGATTCCGGATCATTCTAGCAATTGCTGCTTATTTTGATTATGAGATTTGGCAGATGGATGTTAAAACAGCCTTTCTAAATGGAAATTTGGAAGAGGACGTGTATATGATACATCCCGAAGGCTTTGTTGATCCTAAAAATGCTAGAAAAATATGCAAGCTAAAGAAATCCATTTATGGATTAAAGCAAACATCTCGAAGTTGGAATATTTGTTTTGATGAAGAGATCAAAGGGTTTGGCTTTCATCAGAATGAAGAAGAACCTTGTGTTTACAAGAGGGAAAGTGGGAGCGCTGTTGTATTTCTAATCTTGTATGTGGATGACATACTATTGATTGGGAATGACATTCCTATGTTGCAATCCATAAAGACTTCACTGAATAATAGTTTTTCTATGAAGGATTTAGGAGAAGCAACATACATTTTGGGCATTAAGATCTATAGAGATAGATCAAAGAGGCTTATAGGATTAAGCCAAGATACATACATTGACAAGGTGTTGAAATAGTTCAACATGGAACAATCCAAGAGAGGGCTCTTGCGTATGTCACATGGTATGCGTTTTAGCGAGAAGCAGTGTCCTACGACAGCTGATGAGCAGAAGCGCATGAGTAAGGTTCCATGTGCTTCAGCCGTTGGTTCCATTATGTACACCATGATATGTAATCACTCAGATGTCTCATATGCTCTAAGTGTTGCGAGCAGGTACCAAGCTAATCCAGGTGAGAGTCACTAGACGCTTGTTAAAAACATCCTTAAGTACTTGAGAAGGACTAAAGATGTGTTCCTAATCTATGGAGGTGAGGAGGAGCTCGTTGTAAATGGTTACACCGATGCCAGCTTTCAAACTGATGTGGATGATTCACAATCTCAATCAGGTTTTGTGTTCACAATAAATGGTGGTGCTGTAAGCTGGAAGAATTCCAAGCAGGAGACGGTAACCGATTCTACAACAGAAACCGAGTACATTGCAGCTTCTGCCGCTGCAAAGGAAGGTGTTTGGATGAGGAGGTTTCTCATCGAGCTTGGCGTGGTTCCAAATGCGTCTCGCCCATTGAATCTGTATTGTGATAACAATGGGGCGATAGCGTAGGCTAAGGAGCCTAGGAATCACCAAAAGAACAAACATGTACTACGGAAGTTTCATCTCATTCGAGAGTTCGTCGGTCGAGATGAGATCAAGATGTGCAAAATACATACGGATTTGAATGTTGCAGATCCTTTGACAAAGGCTCTTCCATAGCCTAAGCATGAGGCGCACGTAAAAGCTATGGGTATTAGATATCTTCGAGATTAGCTCTAGTGCAAGTGGGAGACTGTTGGGAATATGCCCTAGAGGTAATCATAGATATGATTGTATTTCCTTGTATCCATGTCATATTATGAGTTCAATGAATATCCATTAAAGACAACTTGTATTGATAAGCAATTATGTGAATTGTTTGTGAAACTCTTTTACTTGCATGGTTATTCTAAAGTTATCCGTGATCGAAGTTTGTACTAGAATGTACATGAATGTTGGATCAGCACATTATTAGTTGATGACTATGTTTCACAAGTCATGGACATGGAGATGTCGAACTAACAATGTGGGCACATTTAGGACATGGTGGTGGACAGACCCGGCATGAGATTGTCTCTATACACATCATGTATGTTATGTCCTTAGACCTGGGATTGTCGTATGTACTCAAGATGTGAAATGACCTACCTTGGGACTACCAAACGCAACTCCGTGACTGGGTAGTTATAAAGGTGACTTTCGGGTTTGTCAGGAAACATGCTGTGAGACATAGTCAATCAAGATGGAATTTTCCACTCTCCATGAGAGAGAGAGATATCACTGGATCACTCAAATGATTAGATCATGAAATGCATGGCCGTGCTTGGGTTAAGTGTTAACCCACTTGTTGGACCAAATATCATAAGGCAAAGGAATAACATGTATATTGTATTGTGGTGGTTCGTTTGATATGATCGTAGCGTATGCATAGGAGTTGACACGCCCTGCTAGAGGCCGCTATCAACTATTGGTCGAGTAAGAGTACTTGGGCCATGTCTATGTGTGCGTGAACCCATAGGGTCGCACGCTTAAGGGGCTGGAAGCCTAATTCGGGTTGGACCCGAATTAGACTAGGTTTAGGGTTGCTAATGGGCCTCCAACGTGGGAGCTCATTAGGACGCCTATATAAGCAAGGGGAGGCATGGGGCGAGTTAGACTTACGTCCTTTGGCAGCCGCCGTCGCCCTCCCCATGCTCGCACCTAGTACTCCTCGCAGACCTAGTAGTCCAGAGGGGTGACGCTTGTTCCCTGCACGTGTGGGATTCCTCGGAGGTGTTGCATCTGGAGCACAAGGACGAACCATGAGAGGGAGACGTTGAGACGGACGCCCTCGCAACTGCATGGCACTGCTGCGACGCGCACGACTACATCAAGTCACTTCCGCTGCACCTGCTCGTCTAGTGGTAACCCCGTGATCTATAACTAACACTAGTTCCTAGTTTATGGGGTAGAAATTTTTTGTTTTATTGCTAGCATAGCAACCTCATAACCCTATAGGGCACGCCCACATACCCGCAGAAACGGGGACGCCGCGAGTGGGGACGACGGCGGGGAGGCGGGGTGCCTGCTGCCGGGGTCGTGGGGACGCGAGATCGATGGGGCGTGGCCTTGCCATTCGCGGGGATGCAGACTGCCGATGCGGGGGAGCCAGGAGGCGCGCCACACGTGGAGAAGTGGCGCTCGTCGCGGCCTGCGACTGCCGGTGCGGGGGATCCGGGAGGCGCGCCGCGCGTGGAAGAGCGGCGCTCGCCGCGGCCTGCGAGTGGGAAGGGTGAACCGCCGGAGGCGCGGCATTATGCCAGTTCGCGAGTCGCCACTACGATGTGGGGGAGGCGGAGTCACGCATCCACGCATGAGGGAAGGGGCGGTCAGCGGTTGCTGGGTGGAGAGGAGGGGGATTGGATCGTGAATTTGGGATGAGGAAACCCTAGAGTTGATGGTTATATACTTCTTTGGCGGTGGCCCCACATGTCGGTGCGGGTTTGGCGGGTTTGCGGGTGCGAGTACTCTATTTTCTTACCTGCGTATCTTTGCCCTTCGGGCACAACTCCATGCCCGTGCCCGTGCCCGTGGGAACAGAATGGCGCCCGTATCTGCGTCCACCGAGTCAGGTGCCCGCGGGCATGCGGATATTTTCTACCCGTTGCCATCTTTAGTAATCAATGACTAAAACAACATACCACTTCCCTCCCTCCGACCTAACCCGAGCTAGACCAACTGTGTCCACGTGTAAGAGCTCGCCGGGTCGAGTGGTCATGACCTCAGTCACAGGAGGATGGGAAGCGGCAACCATCTTGCCATGCCTGCAAGGATGGCAAACCAAGTCCTTCTTAAACTTCAGCTTTGGCAATCCTTGGATAAGGTCCATTGAGCTAAGCCTTGCAAGCAAGTCAAAACTCAAATGTCCCAATCTCCTATGCCACTTACAAAGTTCGGAAGAAGAACCGGCAAGAAGACAATGAAAATGTCCGAAAGAGATAGTAAAATCCGCACGAAAAACCACCCCGAAGGGTAAAATCCGGTAAACAAGCTCACCATGAGAGTCCAAAATCCGAGAGAGATTAGGCTTGAAACTCACTTCAAAACCGTCATCAAGGAGTTGTGAAACCGAAAGAAGGTTAAAATGCAAATTCGCAACCAAAGCAACATCCTTGAGGACAAAACACTACTACAGAAAAGATTAACCGTGGCGATTGTTTGTGATTAACCGTGGTGGTTTTTCCAACCGCCACGGATCAATGGTCACGGTTGATCGGACCATTAACCGTGGCGGATGGCCAACCGCCACGGTTAATGCCATTAACCGTGGCGGTTTTACTAGGACAACCGCCACGGTTTATATATATTAACCGTGGCGGTTATGTAAGGACAACCGCCACGGTTAATAGCATTAACCATGGCGGTTGCTTATGTAAACCGCCACTGTTAATTAGTATTAACCGTGGCGGTTTCTTATAGCAATCGCCACGGTTAATATTTTTCAAAAAAACAAAAAAAAATGTTTTTTTAATTTTAAAAATGATTTCAAAACATTTCTCAAATTCAAGCACAGATTATATAACATTGATTAAACAAGCATATTACATGAATGTGTTGTCTTCTTCCAAGAGAACCGATATCACAAAGTTCATTATATATACAAGTTCATTATGCAAAATCATTTCCAGCAGTTCATTACAACAAGTTCATCTAATCAATGTCCGACAACTTGTAGTCAGTCATGTCCAAACCAGTAGTTCTCCAATTGGCTAACGCACGGTACTGAGGTAATGCCGCTAGCGCGTTGCCCGTGTAGAAGAATTTCCCACTCATTTCAGCACATTCATCGGTGACAAACTTACAAATGTCGGCTATTGTGCGAGTGTTGGTCGTTTGATTGACGGTTCCTTTCTGCCACCATTTTGTACCTTTCTGGAGCTGCCGCCAGCTTTGGCTAAATTTCGGGCATCTCTTGAGGTACTCACAAGCATAGTATCCACACAAGAGTGAGCCTTCAGGTTGCTTGGCACACTGCATGTAAGGTATACATATGTAAGAGTAAGTATGTAGTAGTAGTGTTGTTGTAGTGCTTGTAGTTAGTAGGATAGCAGTAGTACAAGTCGTATTACCGGGAATTGTCGCTTAATCCTGAGTTTTTTGCCCCACTCCGCCTTCACGTCATCGGACCTACGGTCAATGTAGGTGGGGTCTTCCACGTACATCCTGTAAGCGCTGAATGTGCATGCCACTAGTGTCAAACATCAGATACAATCATATACTTTGAGTGCTTAAAAGAAAATATGTGTAGTCACGTACTATCGCAGACATCCTTCAAAATTCCTATAGCCTTTCATTTGTGTGTCCCGCATGGAGTCCAATATGACTGCCATTCCATCCTGAGGATAGATCATGAATACAATCCAATGCCCCGTGACGCCCGTGCTACACCATTCAAACAATAAGGATCAAATATCTTGAATTATGGAAAGTGGTGAAGCCAACCTGCATCAAAGCCAACATGTATCATTTGGACTTACCCGAACTGGTCAGCGGCAAGTATACACCCTTCTCCCTTGAGCTGTTTCATGGCGTTGAGAATGTAGTGTCCCTTATTGTACTTGATATCGCCTCGCATCAAAGCTATGGCTTCCACTCGCTCCATCCGTGTCAAGCTTGCCAACTTCAGATCCTGATCCATTATCCCATGGCCAATGATGGCCCTCTCTCTAATATGCGTAGGAGATAGGTAAATAACCTTTTGCGGCAATTCCTTGCTTACATATGCTTGCATCCTACAAGCAGCAGTAATCATCATTGCATATGTTACTTCGATAGTAATGAACTTACTTAGCTATAGAGATGTAGAGGTGAAATAACTTACATGGCAAACACGGTGACTTGGGCGACATCAAGGTCTTTGCGCCGCAGCATTCTATGCATGTCGTGGAAGTCAATTGTCAAATAGGCGTCATCATGCAAGAGGAAGTACTCCTTGGGGACCCTCTGGACGAATGACCTCATGCCTAACCTAGCAGTATGCATATACCAGAGATGGAACCTTCTAATCTTCCACGGTTCCTCGACAAGCTGGCCTAACGGCACCATGAACCTGCCATTCTCAAAGTTAACAGGGCAATCTAGAGACAGAGGCCAAATGCATGGCAGGGTTTGCTCCCTATTATTGAGACAAGACAAGAGTGTGTTATTATGATATATATGTGCACACATACTCTGCTGGCGATGTTTGGTTGCCATTTGTACCTTTAGAACGACATTGTGTAATGGTGCTTTGCTGTCAAGTCCCACACCGCATATTTGACCTCGGTGCCTTCGGGGGGTTTGTCCCCCTCTTCTTCTGGCTTCTTCGGTGGTGGTGGACACTCCACATCTTTCTGGCTTTGAGGCGGCGTTTGGTGGCCCGTTTGTTCATCTCCATGTGGGTTACTCATGTCCGGACGTGGGCTATGCGACGGGCTACCTGGGCTTTGGTGTCCACCAACACCGTCGTCGTTGTTGTCATTATCGTCGTCACCTGGGCCACCACCTGAGGGATTTGGTGACCGCTCTGAGCTTTGTGGCGACGGTGGTGCCATAGGGAAGTGAATGTCGTCCTTGTTCCATAGCACTTCCTTGCCCAATGCACTTGCGAGGGTCCTTCCTCCCTCTTCATTTGTGAAATCAAGTTCATCATCCTCGTGGTGATCGTCCGTCCACACCACTGCGACCTTGGCATACTCGGGCGGGATGGGCTTGCCTAGGTACCTGTCTTCAGGGTTGGGCGGATCTACTGAGGCCTTCGCCACCTTCTTCTTCCTTCCCGCTCTGCCAAACAGCACCAAGAGGTGGACGTATGTGGTCTCCAAGACCTCATCGACCGGATACCTTTTGGGTGCTGAGGTGCCTTCACCTTGTGATGGCATCACACCAGCCTGGCGAAACATCTGTGTCCTCAGCTCCACCATCTTGGGGTCGGTGCTCGTGAAAGCATCTTGTATGGACCCCATGATTATTTCCTTCATCGCGGCTTCCTTGCCGGCCTGGAATATACCTTCCTTGTATCCTTACCTCGTGTGGTATGAGGACGCATCGGACTGCCATGACCCGATATTCTTCTAGCTCTGCCTCGACGAAACACCCCGGACGCGGTCGTAGTGCTCGGGGTTTCCCAGTGCCTCGGTGAGCTCGTCATGGTCCCTGCGAGGTACGAACTCCCCGCGTTTGTTTGCCACCTTGACTGTGAACAAAGACTTCTCTGCCTCCTCGATCTTTGGCTCATTCTACTTGGTCATCCCCTCCTTCAGCTTCTTCGGCCGACGAGCATAGAAGTAGTCATGTGACCTCTCGTCAATGCCTTGTAATGGATAACTCTGCCCAGACGCTTCTGCGTTCCTTTCTTCCTAGCGCCAACTCGACCTCTTACCGGCGTACCGGTCATGCCTAGGTGGTGCGACAGCTCGTTCTTCTTTGCAAGCTCCGAGAACTTCTGGCTCTTGGACTATGCTTCGTTAGTGCTCATCTTCTCAAGATACTCACCCCAGACATGTTTCTTAATGAAGGTGTAGTCCACGAAGGCTGTCTTCCTGGTCTGGTGGGTGCGAAGGGATTTGCCTGCAACAAACAGCGCATGCCCCCTACATCTTTCCACATTGAATTGGTCTGGTGGGTACTGGAAATATTTCTTGATATCAGTCCATACTTTGTCCTTGAGTTCATTCGGCACCATCTTCCAGTTGGAGTACGTGATCAGCACGTGCTCCCTGACTATACACGAGCATTGGTTGTTGAAGGTGCCGATGATTGACTGTGGCGCCAAAGGCTCTCCATGTGACCCTATCTGCTCGATGACATGCACTTTCTTGGTTAACTGGTGCCTCCCATGTTGGCCCCTCTTCAAGTTAGACTTGTTGCCTTTGTTGGCACCTCCCGTTGTAGCGGAAGTGCTCGGGGTGGGACCCGATGCATGCCCCTCTTCTTCATCGTCGGGGAACTCCAAAGACATAGGCACCGTAGGTAACTGTCGAGAGTATATTATGAGCATGCATTAGTTGTATACTTACACGTGGCGAATCAATGTAGTGTAGGCTAATTATATACTTACGCGTTCCTCGTCATCTAAAAAGTGTCATCCTGGGGTGTTATGAGATGCTCGAGTTGAGGGCCCCGTTTCTTCTGCTGGCTCTTCTTCTGGCTCATAGTCTGGATCAAGCTCTACCTCTAGGGCTACTTTCTTAGGGGCCCTCGGTGTAAATACCTCCTCATTCTCGACATCATACTCGTCATCTGAGGCGGACTAGTGAGGAGACCCCTCGCCGTTTGAGGCGGACTTGTGTGGAGACCCCTCGCTGTCTGAGGCGGACTTGTATGGAGACCCCTCGCCGTCTGAGGCGTCGTCGTCTAAGCCCTTATAACTTGGGGCTGGGCTTGGCTCGCGCCATTCTTTTCCTCTATGTTGGTCTGCCATGTATCTACTACAAAGATGATAGAGTAGTGCATTAACATATGAGAATATGAAAACATGGATATTCATTTGGAATCATGAATTGTATTAATTTGGAGCCAAACATTACACTTTTTCATGTACATTAGGTGTAGGATACAAAATGTGAGGAAAAGTACAAAATTGTCCAATGAAAATTACAAAAGTGTCCAAAGAAAAATACATAATCATTAAAAAAGTATGAATTTGGCTCAGACCACCCCAATGTCATGTCACACTCCAAAATTTATGATTTTGGATTGTGCTTGGAAAACAACTAAATAAATAAATGATTTCAATGTTGATATAAAAGTTTCCAAGAGTAGTTTGAGTTTGCAAAAATTTAGTATAGGAAAAATGAATTTATAAATTTTTCCTAAATTAATTTGACAGGATTTGATTGTTGTGGTGGTTGTTTGTTGCTTGTCTTGATGCATGTGAGTGTTTAAAGTTTTTAAAACGCGTTTAGTAAGTCGTTTATCGGTCTCTAGTTCATCTCTATCTTTTTCTATAATCAAATTCTTGTTCTCGATCTTACTCTTTCATTTGGACATTCCCAGGATCCGTTGTCTCTTGATCCAAATGATTCCCTTGAGTTCATAATTCATCAACATGTCTCTAAATTCTTTCCGGGAATTTTTCTGAATTTTTCCGAACCTTTTTCCTATTTATCTACAAGCAAATTCTAATTTTTAGATGCTCCAAAGTATCTTTTCATGAGCTCCAAATACTTTATTTGAGTTCATCATGTTCCAAAGTTCCTCCAAGAATTTCCCCCAAATTTCTAGAGTATTTTTCGTTGCTTAAATATTAATTCTGGACTTTTCTGGAATTATTTTATTCACCAAAATAATTTATTTCGAAAATAAATAATATGCATCTCAATTTCTCACCAGCTCACAAAGCCCATGTGCAATAATCCTCATATATCACAAAAGCCCAAGCATTTATTTACTAATGGGCTTTGATGGTTAATTTGGCCCGTTAGTAAATGTGAAGGTGCACCATCAATTAGTACTATATCGCTAGTTGATATTGAGGTGGAGAGTATTTCTCCCTATAAATATATACCCACCCCTTGACCAAAGCACACCACAACTACCGAAGAGGAGCCCCTAGTTTGGGAAATTCCTCGTGTAGTAAATTACAATTTTCTCTCTTCCTATCATACCACTGGCGGTCAACTCCGGCAAGCTTTTCTGGTACTATGAGGTTCGTCTCATTTTTCTCTTTACCATAATAATGTATCCCTTCAATCTGATCCATCATCGTTTAACTTTTCCCCGGTTGGTTTTGGTTTCCGGTGGAGCCTTTACCGAACACGCTCCGCCCCTACCGACGTGTGCCCCTGCGCGCAGTCCCGCCACCTTGCTGCCCACTTAGGACCCTGCCAAGCCGCTGGCCGAGGCTCCTCTCCTTCCCCTGCACGAGAGCAGAAACATCCGACCACCATGGTCATGTACGTGAGAAAAAACTTGGATCAAGGAAGGAGAAGGTATATTTACAAGTTTGCCACTGCTCTTCCAATCTTCGCCGTTTCTTCGTTTGATCTCCGTTTTAGTTTGTTCAAGTTGCGTTAGATTTGTAGCGATGCGCTCTATGTCATAATGTTAATGGTTTTCAGATAACTTAGTTATGAATTTTCGTTAATTTAAATATTAATTTAATTAATATTCATCAATAGTTAATTAATTAATTAAAATTAATTTAAGTTCAATATCTTTTTGCATTGCATAATTTGTGTTTGTCTCATGTTGATATGATCTTTATGTTAGTGTCGATGTTTTTCATTTCATATGATTTTTCATGTATAGTTATATATTAGGTTGATTAAATATGTTTGCAATTAGTTTAATAATTACAATTAACATAGGTTTATACTTTTAGGTTTTATCTACAAGTATTAATATGAGTACTTGCTATGCTTCTAGGATATAAGTTGCTTAGTTTAAACATGCACCATATACTTAGATGCTCTCACATGTCTATTTTCTTTTTCAAAGATAAATCTTAACTTGTTTAATAGATTATGTGATCATGTTTATAAATAAAATATGATTAGTTTAACTTGGCTTCTAGAATTTAAATATGCTTTTATGAAATCTAAATTAATATGTTTCACATAGTTTTAATCAATTAAAAATACAATCAAGCATGCATGTTCTTCTGTTATAATATAGTTAACTTAAGGTAGTTGTTTCTAATAACGATAGTTCCGTTAGTGGTGTCTCTTGCGTTCTCTCAACCGTAGCAGCGAGCTCTCTTTTAATAGACTGTTTTCTTTTGTGTGGTGTATTGTTCTTAGTTGTCTCTTTTGTTTGTTTGTCTTTGTGTGGTGCTTGCTACGAGTAGAATGAGAGTCGTTTGTGAGCGTTAAAGATTGGAAGGTGATGACCCGAAGCTGATGACGTGAGAGTTGAGCAAGTGTTTAAGGCAAGTATAACATGGGATTATCCTTGATGTCCTATTCACAAATAATATAACTCATATGCATGATATTCCTTGTTTTACCATAGATTGAGCCTAGTGATTGTTATCCTAAAAACCTTGTCACCTATGATTTGATCCACCACATATGATTAGTATTGCTAGCGCTCATATCAGATGTACATGATCTTAATGTGTTAATGACTATATGCAATAATGGTAAAACTTGCTTTTTAGCAACATTTGATTATAGGAGCTTATCTGTCGGCAAAAGCTGGGATATACAGTACAACCACGAGGGCTATATGGCTCTGGCTTTAGCTTAGTATGGAGACCTTTTCTAGCTTGTCAGTGGTTACCTTTATGGCGCAAATAGGAGCGTGCCAAGACGGGTATAGTGTGGTTCCTAATCTACGGGCCAGCCGCGAAGGAGTGTGACCGTAGACAGGTTGGCTCTACATCCCCCTGCCACGAGCCTTGCGGCCCTGACTTGTTAGACGAACCCTTGAAAGGTTTCATAGTGTACCCTGCCCGCTCACCTTGGCAGTGTTTGGGAGTTGCAAACCCGGGCAAATGGGCAACACGACTCGTGGGTAAAGTTGTACACCTCTGATCAGAGTTAATAAACTATCATGATAGCCGTGCTCACGGACACGAGCGGCTCGGAAAACTCACAGAATTATTGGGTTCTTATTTCTATGTGACTTATGCATGTGTTATTTATTCATTGTATATCATTGTCATTTACTTTATGATCATGGATATTGTAGCTTATGCAAATTACCTTGGCAATTGTTGATATTAATATGAATTTGATCTACTTAAAATGCTTACCGCTATGAACCATGCATACCCTTTTGAGCCTCATGAACCCCTTGTTATCTTGTTGAGTACGATATGTACTTACTCTTGTTTTACTTTTACACTTTGGATAAAAATCCCGGATGGGTAACAGAAGGTGGATCTAGTGAGTTTTTAAGGAGTGCTAGGTGTATGCAACCCCCAGTCAACGAGTCCCTGTGAAGCTGAAGTTGAAGTATGAAGAAAAGTTTAGTAATCGTTCCGCTATACTCTGATGTAAGTGTCAATATAAATATGTTTTTGCTATATAATATTGTTTCTGATATCTTCCTATTATGTTGTTGTATGTGTGGACTTCCTGGGCACACATATGATGATCCTGGTTTTGTTCTTAAAACCGGGTGTGACATGTCATCACATAGCTTCCAAACTGGTTGCTTGCAAGACATGCCATCCTAGTTAAGGAGCTTATTATCAGGAGGAGATTTGATCATCATCGCGCTGCCTCAACATATTTTTGAAGTTTAATCAGTGCAAATGCCTCAGATATGGGAATTCCCTTCTCAGATTACTTGTCATCAATATCATTAGTGGCTGCCTTTTGAAAAGGAAGCAAAATAAGGTGAGCAGTTTGTTCAATGTATGTCTACCATGCATGAGCACATCCTCTAGCACTCCCAAGGCCACATAAGGAGTGAAGGGTGGATTCGGCCCTTCCGAATGTGTCTCATGATGAGTTATGACGTAACATGACAAAGATAGTCACAACTTCCACATAAAACCTTGGAAAAGGCAAGTGCACAAAGGCAACCACCTCAATTGTTGGTTGTTATTATCATCATAGGCATTAGTTAACAATAGTGAAGAACAGTGAACAACCAGCCAATAAACATCACTAGTAGAGACTAGGAGTCAAAGTATAAAAGTAGTAGACTAGTACAAGTAGTAGAGACTAGGAGTAGTAGTAGACTAATTGCTCTCAAAATAGCGGGTTTCTGTACAACGCAGCCTTCCAATGCTTATGGTGATCATTGATCCTCGACTAATGTGACAACTCTTCTTACCATAGGTAGCAAAATCTCAGAGACAGGAAAACTCAAATCATAACAATCATGGAACCATGGCACACGTCCAACCTAACCATCAACAGAGCATGACTATGCTTTTGCTTAGGTATGGACTTAAGCCACGGTTTGATGAGAGTCATGACAAAAACTGTACAACTCGGCTGTCACATTGTCTCCCTACACCGCTTTTTATCATCGAGCAACAAAACAATCAAACTGTCCAAGAAATATAACACCAAAGTGCTCCCAATATTGGATTTTTATAATCAACATCATTGCAAAGTGCCTTAGGTCTCAGTTCATTTTACAAATTTTCATCATTGCAATGTGCAGTTGTACTTATTAGAGCAAAGATTCTAGTAAACAATTATGGCGCGACTGCCACACCTAAAGGTGCTCCTCCTACGCCAACAAGTGTTTACACAACTCAAAATAACCATCATCATATTCAAGAAGCAAAATAACATCATATACCTACTGCACATTGCTCAGTATGTAAGAATTGAAATAGCCATCATCATTTCCAAATTGAAAAAACATCACTGACCTAAGACACTTCGCTCAGTTTGTAAATATCAAAATAGACATCATCTTCTCAGATTCAAATTGAAATAGAAGTAGTAGCAATAGTAGTAGGTGCTGTCAACATAGTAGTAGTAGGATAGCACCATAGTAGTAGTAGTATATTAGTAGTAGGAGGAGGTGCAGCACCAACAGATTGGTACAAGGGAGGAGAAGAGTAGTAATACAAGTAGTAGGAGCAGTAGTAGTAATAGAAGCAGTAGGAGCAGTAGTAGTAGAAGTAGTAGGAGCAGTAGGAGTGGTAGAAGGGAGGAGTAGTAGGAGGAGTAGTAGTGGAAGTAGTAGGAGTGGTAGAAGGGAGGAGAAGAGTAGTAGTAGAAGAGTAGAAGAAGTAGTAGTAGGACAACACCATAGTAGTAGTAGCAGTAGGGAGAAGAGGAGTAGTAGAAGTAGTAGAAGAGATGTGGCAGTAGGAGCAGTAGGGAGGACATGAGAGGAACAACATAGTAGTAGGAGAGGAACAACATAGTAGGAGTAGTAGGGAGGAGAGGAGCCGGAGTAGCAGTAGTAGCAGTAGTGTAGTAGAGAGTAGTATGAGTATTAGCAGATGTAGAAGCAGTAGTTGTTGACACAAAAAGTGTCAGATCTGTGAACACCTCGGGCTATTACCCAAAGCTCGATGTCGAGGGCATGCCAGTCGATTTGACCAATCAATCGACAAGGATGATAACTAGAACAAACTGAACGAGACGACAGCGATGCGCCCGGACGTCAAGGCTCAGATTGATCAAGGATAACTAGAGCAGAGCTAGACGAGGCAAACAGCGATGCGCCCGGATTGCCAAAGCCTAGAGGTACTCCCACGCGGAACTAGCAAGGATTTGACGGAGATCAGGGTGATGCAGCCCGTCGAAATCTTGAAGAACTCGTTAAAGCTATAACTAATGCATAATAAGGGTAAATTGCGATAAAAGGTAGAATAAGATAAAATTGGTTTGGTTTGAATTGGATTGATTGTTTTTTCCATAGCCCTCGGGCACATATTTATACTCCCGCATGGAGAGTTGTACAATGACATGACACATATCTTTCCTAAAACAAACTCCTACTTTAAAGGAAACTGACTCGCGCAGGAGCCGGATAATAATATTTATTTTCTAAACAAACACACCTATTTTAATAAAAAATAAATGACTCACGCAAGAATCGGACTCAAACTACTATAATAATACTGGCACAGAACACCAGCTTCCTTATACTTCTTCTCGATGGAAACTTTCCATCGGCAGATCCCTTTAATCCGCACCTTCCTTCTTTGGCCACTTGTAATCCTCTGCTGCCGCCAAGTGCTAAATCACGCCCATCGGCATCGGTAATACTTTCCCGATCGGCAATCGGCAGCATCTTCCTCATCGGCAATCGCAATGAGCCTTAATCGGCAATCGGCAACCATCTTCCATCGGCAATCGGCAACGAGCCTTTATCGGCAATTGGCAAGGCCCCTTTATCGGCAATCGGCAAGACCACCAATTAACCTTTGTCGGCAAAGATTACCCAGCCTCCATCGGCAACACACATGGCCTTTTGCAGCATTCTTCCATCGGCAATATTGGCTCATACTTTACCGATGCCGATGGAGAACGATCATTGACCAGTCAAGCTTCAACCCATTTGACACGTGTCGAAAAACGGTGTCAACACATGCCCCCCAGTTTCGGAGCGTATAACTTTACGTGCCGAAATTCTCTCCACTGTAGCCGTCGCTGTAGCCGTTACCCCCGAGATAAGCGTACGGTTTCCTCGATCCCCGCGTGCGGAACTGCAATTTAATAATAAAATCCCTCGATTGTAGCATGAACAGTTACAGACCACCTCGATCACCGCGCATATCTACCGCAGGCCTCCCTACATTCTTGCACAGCATGGAACAGAACCCCAAAATGCCCCTGAACAGGATTATAAAAGTTACCGGGATCCACACTGCCTTTTTACCCGAGCCCATTTTCACTTTCACCTTCCTGCCTTCGTCTTCAACCTCCAGCTGCCCTGAAGAACACAGGCTCAAGCAACAGTACTTCTTCGCACTTCCAAGGACGAATCAAGCATCCCTCCGGCTCCAAATGGCGATCCACGTTGACATCCCGAAGGTAAGATTCATTTCCCATCCAATCCAACCTCTCTGCACAGTTCTTTTCTCCGCAAAAACCTGGTCTTTATCCCCATTCTTCCTTCTGATTCGTCCCTTTTTCTTTCGAACCCTAGGAGTTGTACAACAAAGTCATCATCCCTCTCACTGGTTCCAACCTGAGCTGCTTAGGCCCAATGGGCAATCGAGACCCCACCTCCATCATCAACGCAGAAACCAACCGGATTCCGCTTAGATCTGAGAGCTTTGGTTTAGGATTGTGGAAGGATACATTCCGCTCATGGCCCAAGCACACTAAAGGATGGAAGAACTGGTTCTTGAGATTAGCCAGGTCACAGCAGGTGTACTAGCAGGAGCGTAACTTAGATCAATGCATTAGGCTCTCAATTGTCGATGCAGAGAGGAACGAAAACTTAATGATAGTAGCTTCATACTTCTGGTCCGATAGCATGAATGCCTCCTCTTCAGGCATGGACCAGTTACTCCCACCCTTGCCGATGTCTACATGCTGACCGGCTTGGATATCACTTCTGCCGATACGCTTAGCCTCTTCAACAGAAAACCTCAGTACAAGGTGAACACCCGTAGCATCAGCGGTTGGACAGGTTATATTCAGGAACATCAGAAAACCGGATCGGTAACCCAACGGGAGCATGCTATCTTCTTAAACATGTGGTTGGAAAAGTTTGTCTTCTGCGGTAAGACTATTGGCCCGACCACCATGCACCTCCCTGCGGCCGAACTGCTCGCCAACGGCACAAGGCTCCCTTTGGGCAGGTATCTCCTCGGATCGGTTTACCGATTGCTTCATCAAGTATCCAACAAGCTACTGCTAGGAGAGCCCATTGGCAATCTCGGAGGCCCCTGGTGGTTCATTAACCTCTGGTTGAATGCACATATGCACAAGGCCCTCGGGTTTGACCTATTTGCCCAACAATTCCCAAGGGACATATCAGAAGATTACCGATATGATGATGATGAATCGGCAACTCGAGCTCCGCTTAACTTTGGAGAAGCCGTCATAATGCTGCCGGGTACCGATGCCGATGTAGAGCACTTCGGCTACTTTTTCCAGAGGTTCTACAACGGACTTCCCTCCTTAGAACGGACTTGGTGGCCGTATCTTGATGAACAGAACCAGTTCCCACTGCTGTTCAACTTGACCGATATGAGCTTGCCTGAGAACCAAGCAATTATGAGGGCCAGCATCACTCCCTGAGCTCTCCCGGTAAACATCTTTGGATCTGGGAGAGAACGCCCCACCGTCGTACGAGTTCTACTATCCATCGGCAGCGGCGAGACAACTGACATTTGGTCAACTGCCGATCAAGTTGTGCTTCTCCAGGGTAGTAAGACCCAGGCAGGCAATCTCCAGCAGTCTAGATTGGAATAAAGTCATCAGCCTCCCTGCCGATGCCGATCTGTCAGATCTTGACCTGTCCTCCTGTTCGCCAACCTCCTTCATCACCAACGAGTTCAAGTCTTGGTGGCAAGAATGGAAGTGTCAATTACTCACCAAGTCTTCACATTATTATCGGCACTTGATCGACGCCGATTACGTCATTCCCGATGACGCAGTAAGTCTGCTATCCGATGTACTTTCATTACTTCATTTGTCATCGGTATCAACACTTAACTCCTACATCTTTGTACTTGACAGGCCGATGATCCAGTCCCTACAATGAGCAACAGCGGTAGACCCTTCAATCTTCGGATGATGGGCCCTATATCAATCATCGGCAACAAAGCTCCGACGTTGGCTGCCTTCACGCCTCAACAGGTACCTACGCCAATGCCTACAACAGCTCAGGCTACATCGGCTGCCACCATTGCCTTCACGCAAACTTATGTAGTAAACTCATCTTTACTTGTACCGATCACATGTTGTTTCATCGGCAACATTTATCTTGCATAACTCGCTTTGTATTTTCAGGCACTATGGTCATCGGCATCTTCTTCCAGAATACAACTGACTTCTAGCCCTGTTGCCGATGCCCCCCAGTCTTCATCCAAACGGATCGGCTCCCCTGCTGCTGCGCCGACGAAGAAGAGGCGCTTGAGGCTGGATTCTCCTCCACCATTGGCTCCATCTGCACCACCAACTGTCGATGCGTCGCCAATAAGACTGCTTCCGGTCCCAGTCGCACCACCTGCCGGCGGGTCATCGACAGAACCTCCATCGGCTTCTGTGCCCCATCAACCGATGGATGACGCCCCCGGCCAGGAGATAACTGTTGCAACGACCGAAGCGACATCGGCATCGGTACCGGCGACGCTGAATGAAGAAACAGCTCCTTCCATAGCAGCAGCGACATCGGCATCGGCACCGTTGACTCACGTCTCCGGCGAAGGAACAAGTCCACCTCCCGCAGTAGCAGCGACGTCGGCATCGGCACTGTCGACCCAAGTCCCCGATGTCAGAACGGAACCGCCACAAGATACCGCCACTACATCGGAGGCGACGCCGGCCGCAGCTATACCAGCACCAACGGTGTCGGCTGCCCCTCCAACAAGAGCTCAGTCATCGGCATCTGCCGCCGATGTTCAAGATGAAGCCGGACCGTCCAGCATGCCAAGTCCCAGGCAGGAGATCCGCTTCAAGACGGTAAGTAGATTACCTTAAAGCTCATAGTATAGTTTTGCAATCGGCATATTTTAACCTTTGTTTTCAGGCCCAAGATTCCCCGGACAGCCTCTTCTCCTACAACTTAAATCTTCAGAACGAAGATGAGCGCCAGGGTTGCCTTCAAGCGGACAGCATGTTCTCTTTTGCCATCAACGTTCCTGATGACGATGAAGAGGAAAGCTCCACCCCGGCTCTATCGGCAGAAGTCAAGTCCAGACTGGAAGAATTGCTTACCCTGCTGCTACAAGACACCTCTCAACTCGTCCAAGACTCATCGGTGGCAAGGACCATATTCAAAGATATCCAAAGCCATATTTCCGCTGATGCAGCAGAAACCATCCTCCAAGCAGCTTCCATTGACGTCAAACAAATCCAGTACCAGAGGCTCATGCGTCGCATTGCCGATAGAGCGGCTCAAGCTAAAAACGAAGATGAGAAGCTCAAATTCAAACACCTTGCCGATGAGAAACACAGAAGCATTGGTCAAGCCAAAGTTTCCATCGGCAACCTTGACCAAGAAATTTCTCGACTGTCGGCAAGGAAGGAGGAGTTGCTGGCAGAGCTGCAAAAGGTTGAAGGAGGTCTGACGGCTGCCAACCAACAAAGGACCCAACTTTCCGACTCCATCGGGACTCTACAGCAAGAAAGAGATCATAAGGCCCGTCAAGCCATCCTATGGAAAAAGAAAATCAAGCCGGTTGAGGGTTCTGCCGATGCCGACGCTAAGGAGATAGATGAAATAGATCAAATTCGTCTGCGTGCGATAACAGTTATCCATTCCTTATTCTAATGCCTGCTGTATTGGCAATGATGTAACCCGATACTTGATCCTGTCTTGTAATTATAACGCTAATTTGTCTTACCGATGTTTTTATAACTTTTCTTTTCATCGGCATTTGATTGAACACTATGCATCTACCCATATGCTAGGGTAATACCTCTTTAAGTATTTGCCATTGATCGCCCTAGAAAATGCCACTCCCTCGAGAGTTTCTAAAATATACGCATTACCAATAGCAGACTTCTTTATCTGATAAGGACCCTCCCAATTAGGGGACCACTTTCCAAACTTAGCGCTCTTAGTCCCAATCGGTAAAATCAACTTCCAAACCAGATCACCATCGGCAAATTCCTTTACCTCTACTTTCTTATCATACCATCGGGCAACCCTCTTCTTGTTCTCTTCAATACTAATTAACGCTCTCAACCGATGACCTGCCAAATCTTCTAACTCATCCTTCATCAGAGTGATATAACCATCGGTCGTCAACTGATCCTGAAAAGATAATCACCTGGAACCAGTTTTAATTTCCCAAGGTAGGACAGCATCGTGTCCATAAACCAACTGATACGGTGAGACCTTGGTTGCACCATGACAAGCCATCCGATATGACCACAAAGCTTCGTTTAATACCATGTGCCACCTTCTAGGGTTTTCCTCAATCTTGCGTTTTATAAGATTAATGACTCCTTTATTAGTCGCTTCAGCTTGACCATTAGCTTGAGCGTAATAAGGAGAAGAATTTAACACCTTGAAACCCATGCTAGCAGCAAAGTCATCAAACTCTCCCGATGTGAACATAGTCCCTTGATCTGTAGTAATGGTCTGAGGAATACCAAATCGATAAACGATGTGCTCCTTAACGAAATCCACCATGTTTGTCGATGTCACCTTCTTCAACGGGATTGCCTCAACCCATTTGGTGAAGTAATCGGTAGCAACAAGTATGAATTTGTGCCCCTTGCTCGACGGCGGATAAATCTGGCCGATGAGATCAATAGCCCATCCTCTGAACGGCCAAGGTTTGATTATAGGATTCATTGCCGATGCAGGTGCCCTTTGCACATTACCAAACTTCTGACAGTCTTGGCACCCTTTGAAATAATTGAAGCAATCTTCCAGGATTGTTGGCCAATAATATCCATTCCGCCTAATCATCCACTTCATCTTGAATGTCGATTGATGCGCTCCACATACACCTTCATGGATCTCACCAATCAACTCTTTTGATTCCTCTTTGCCAAGACATCTGAGTAAAACCCCATCAATTGTCCGATAATACAACTCATTATCAAGGAGCACATACTTAGTAGCTCGGAACCTTAGACGCCTTTCAACTTTTCTGGATGGATCCCTCAAGTAATCGGCAATCCCCTTTCTCCAGTCATCGGCATCCGTTACCGATGTCGTGACTTCCTGAATCGGCTGATATCCTGAGGCATTCTGTGCCAGCCGATTAGCTTCTTCATTATGCAACCTTGGAATGTGCTCAAGGCGGTATTCTTTGAACTCCTTTAACAACTGCAAACACTGCTCATGGGCTGCAATTAGTACTTCACTTCGACATTCATATATCCCGATCAATTGATTAATCACTAACATGGAATCACCGAAGATTTCAACAGCATCGGCACGCGCCTCCCTGAGTAATTCCAACCCCTTAAGCAAAGCCTGGTACTCAGCCTGATTATTTGTCGAAGTAGCAACAATCGGCAATGAAATCTCATACCTCTGTCCTCGGGGTGAAATCAACAGAATACCAATACCTGCTCCATCCTTGCACGTAGATCCATCAAAGAATAGAGCCTAAGGAGCAATCTCAACAAAACTCACCATATTGCAGTGCTGAGTGACAAAATCGGCCATCACCTGACCTTTAACAGCCTTTGCCGATTCATACCTTAGGTCAAACTCTGACAGTGCCAAAATCCACTTACCGATTCGTCCCCTCAAAATCGGAATTGACAGCATGTACTTAACCACATCATCCTTGCAGACAACAGTGCATTCGGCCGACAGTAAATAGTGTCTTAATTTAATGCAAGAGAAGTATAAACATAAGCACAATCTTTCTATGGCCGAATACCTGGTTTCAGCATCCACCAACCTTCTGTTCAGGTAATATATTACGCGCTCCTTCCCTTCAAACTCTTGAATTAAGGCTGATCCGATAACACCGTCATCGGCAGACAAATATAACCTGAAAGAATTCCCGTGTTGAGGTGGAACTAAGACTGGAGGATTTACCAAGTATCTTTTAATCTCTTCTAAGGCTGACTGCTGCTCCTCTCTCCATATAAACTCTTGATCGGCCTTCAACTTTAACAGAGGACTAAAAGATTTAATCTTGCCAGACAGATTGGATATAAATCTTCTAGTGAAATTAATCTTGCAGATTAGAGACTGCAGCTCAGTCTTGTTTGTGGGAGCAACTACCTTGTTGATTGCATCAATAGATTTTCTACCGATTTCAATGCCTCTCTGATGCACCATGAAACCCAGAAACTGCCCTGCCGATACGCCAAACGCACACTTGTTAGGATTCATCTTCAACCCATGCTCCCTCGTGCACTCCAATATTTTCCGCAAATCGGCAAGATGCTTTTTGAAGTCTCCAGACTTAACCACCACGTCATCGATGTAGATTTCAACTATTGTGCCGATGTACTTATGAAAGATAAAATTCATTGCCCTCTGATAAGTAGCACCGGCATTCTTCAAGCCAAAAGTCATGACTACCCATTCAAATAAACCAACGTGACCTGGACATCGGAAAGCAGTCTTGGGTATGTCTTCTTTAGCCATGAATATCTGATTATACCCAGCATTGCCATCCATAAAGCTAATAACTTGGTGCCCAGCAGCAGCATCGATCAACAGATCGGCAACAGGCATCGGGTAGCCATCCATCGGCGTAGCCTTGTTCAGGTTCCTGAAATCAATGCAAACACGAAGTTTTCCATTCTTTTTATACACAGGAACCACATTAGAAATCCAATCGGCATATTGGCATTGCCGAATAAATCCAGCCTCGATCAACTTAGTAATCTCAGCCTTAATATCGGGTAAGATAGTAGGATTGCATCGGCGTGCCGACTGCCGATGTGGCTGAAAACCAGACTTGATGGGTAACCGATGTTCAACTATCGATCGGTCTAAACCAGACATCTCTGTATAATCCCAAGCGAAACAATCTTTATTCTCTTTTAATAAATCAATTAACTACTGCTTACATTGGGAATCTAACTTAGCACTAATAAAAGTAGGCCTAGGTTTACTACCATCGCTGATGTCGACCTCGAGCAAGTCATCGGCAGACGTGAAGCCCTGCCCTAATTTTCCGTCATCGGCGAACTGATCCATTAAAACTCCTCCTTAGGACCGACTGCTTGGATCATGCAAGAGTCGGACTCAAACTACTATAATAATACTGGTACAAAACACCAGTTTCCTTATACTTCTCTTCGATGGAAACTTTCCATCGGCAGATCCTTCCAATCCGCAACTTCCTTCTCCGGCCACCTGCAATCTTCTGCCAACAGCAAGCACTAAGTCACCCTGTACTCATCGGCACTCTATACCCATCGGCATCGGCAACACTTCCCAATCGGCAACCTTGTACTGATAACTATCTCCACCAATCACTCCCTATCAGCAATCGGCAAGCACTCTTCATCGAATCGGCAATCGGCAATACCTCCTCATCGGCAATCGGCAATGTCTCTGTCGGCAATCAACAACTTCATAGCTCAAGCTATCCTACTTCACCAATCAACCTTCGTCGGCGAGGACCATCCAGCTTCCATCGGCAGCAAACTTAGTCTTCCCGCAATATACTCCCATCGGCAATATTGACTCAGGATTTCCCGATGCCGATGGAGAACAACCACTGACCAGTCAAGCCTTAGCTCATTTGACACGTGTTGAAAAACGGTGTCAACAGTGCCGCGCTCTTCTTGTCCTTCTCTTTCGTGTGAAACTTGTGTCCATTGATGTCATACCCTTGCCACGTGATGATTTGTTTGGACGGTCCCGATGCAAGCCTAGATTCTTCAGTGCTTCCGTCGGTGGGGATGTCCTGCTTTTGGATCCACGTCGTGAACTTGATCTTGTGTTGTCTCTATACCCAGGCCTCCGTACGACCGGCCGCAGTTTGGCAAATCTCATTCAGGTGCTGCTCGACCCACTGTTCCATCGACACTAACTGATTAAGGACGGCATGATGGGCTTCTTGCAAGATTTCCTCGTCTATATCAGTGCGTACTTTCCTTCCCGTGCACCCATACCCGTTGTTTTGCCTTCGTGCAGGTGGACGGGCATCCCAATAGCATTTCCATCTCGGATGTATCTCATGCAACAGTTAATGGCCTCCTCCGTTGTGTATGCCTCGATCATGGAGCCCTCCGGGTAAGCACGGTTATGGACGTATCTGCTGAGGGTGGACATGAACCGCTCATACGGCCACATCTGGTGCAAGTAGACAGGACCAAGTTCCTCTATCTGATCCACCATGTGCATCATTAGGTGTGGCAAAATATCGAAGAAAGAAGGTGGGAAACACATTTCAAGCTGGCAAAGTGTCTCCGCAATAAACTCGCTTAAGGAAGGCAGGTCACCTTCATCGATGACCTTCTGTGTGTTGCGGTTAAAGAAATAGGACATGTGCGTGATGACCATCTTCACATACTCTGGACCGATAACCTTTATCACAATAGGAAGGAACACAATCAGCATTATGTGGCAGTCATGGGAGTTGAAGTTGGTCATTGTCAGGTCTTTCATCAAGACCAGACTCTTGATGTTGGAAGAGAAACCGGTCGGGACCTTTACATCCCTAAGCCACTTGCAGAAAGCCCTCCTCTCATCTTGTGTGAGGTTGTAGCTCGCGCCTAGAAGGTCAACTTTATTTCCACTTTGTCCCGCCGGTGTTGGGTGGATTTCGTGCCTGATGTTCTGTTTCACAAGGTCCATACGTGACTTGATACCATCTTTGGTCTTAGTCTTCATGTCCAGGAGGATCCCGATCGTGCTCTCGAAGACATTTTTCTCTAGATGCATACAGTCAATGGTATGCGGTGTATTGAGAAACTTCCAGTATGGCAGGAACTTGAAGAAACATGACTTCTTCTTGAATGAAACCTTCACGGTAGGTTCTTCCTCGTCCTCCTCATCCCGCTTTCTCTTCTTCCTTGGTTTCTTCTACCCATCTTCGTCCTCTTTCTTCTTCTTTCCAAACTTGAAGTTAATGTCCTTCACAATATCAAATACCTTTGGGTCGTAGCTCGTCCTCTCCGGCTCAGTCTGTGGCTCGGCCTGGTTATCGAAGGACTGATTCAATGAAGAATGATGGTACTTGTGCTTCTTGTGGAGGAATCTTCTATGATTCATATACACCGTCTTCTAGGATCCACTAAGATAAGTGGAGCAGGTACCATCAATGCATACTACGCAACCAGTCTTCCCTTTAATCTGTCCCGATAGTGAAAAATGACCAGGGTAGTCGGTGATGCTGACACAGATGATGGCTTTTAGAGTGAACTCCTTCTTTATGGATGCATCCATCATCCGGACCCCTTCCACCCATAGTTTCTGCATATCCTTCATCAATGGCTCTAGGAACACGTCTATATCGTTGCCGGGCTGCCTCGGTCCTGAGATAAGCATTGATTGTAGAAGATACTTGCGCTTCTGACATAGGTGTAGAGGTAGGTTATATATGGTGAGGGTGACTGGCCAGGTGCTATGCGTGCTGCTGAGGTCACCAAACAGATTCATCCCATCCGTACTCAGCCTGAACCTCACATTCCTCGGCTCGTCCCCAAACTCCTTCGTGAACATGACATCGAACCGCTTCCACTGCTTACCATCAGAGGGGTGTCGCAGCTTGCCATTGCCCTTGATACGCGAAGTTGATGCATGCCAGGACATGAGCTGGGCATCCTCTGGGTTCCCGAATAATGCACGTAGCCACTTTGGATTACCAAACAGAACATTGTCATGGTCCTGATGGTTAGCAATCTCCTCAAGAAGCTCTACATCCTCGGGCCTCAGCATATCAATCATCGGGTCACCATTGTTGTCGTCCCCGGCGCCAGTAGCTTCGTCTTGGAGCAGATCGGGAATAGTGATGTAGTCGCGACTCTCATCATCAATGCTCGGTCTCGCGGTGGGTTGTTGTTGTCCTCCATCGCCAGACGCAACTGTGGATGTCGTCAATGAGGTTCCCCCATGTTCATTGGCGACACTCGCCTCTTTCTCGCCGTGAAACTTCCACACAAGGTACTTTGGATCCTTAATGAAACCATATCGTACAAGGTGTGATTGCACCACTGCATCTTTCTGGGCAAACCGATTCTTGCAGTCATTGCATTGACAAACCATGAGCTCCTGATCCAGACTGAGGTGATGCTTCTGCGCAACGGGAATGAACTTCTTCCTCACATTTTCTAGGAATCTTAGATCCATCCTCGATGTCTTGTACATCTAGTCATCCTTGTGCTCCATAACCTTTCAAATGCACAAAAAACCCCAAATTAGCTTACCATGCATGTGTGTATCTCTATAGATCCACTATTCTCTCTCCCTCTCTAGATCTAGTTGAAAAGCACAAAAATCATCCAAAAGAGAGGAAATCGACGCTAGAGAGTAAAGTCAACATCTTGAGGTGCCACCCTTCACCAAATCAACCTCCCCAACATGTGTGTAGCCTCTAGATCTAGTATTCTCTCTCCCTCTCTAGATCTAGTTGGAAAAGCACAAAAATCATCCAAAAGAGAGGAAATCGACGCTAGAGATTAAAGTCAACGTCTTGAGGTGCCACCCTTCACCAAATCTAAGGGAACAACCTCCTCAACATGTGTGTAGCCTCTAGATCTACTATTCTCTCTCCTCTCTATTGGATCTAGATCTAGATTAGGGAAAAAGCACCCAAATCATCAAAAAGAGAGAAAATCGCAACTTGGAGAGTAGAAATCAACCTTTTGTGGTGCCAAACTTCACCAAATCCAAGGGCAAAACCTCCCCCCTCAAAAAATGGTCAATTTGATGGTTTTGAGCTCAAAACCATCAAAAATGGAGAAGGATCCACGGGGAAGAAGAGAGGGGGCTGCTGTATTTATACTACAGACTTAACCGTAGCGGTTATCTTAACAACAACCGCCACGGTTAATGCATTAATAACTGTGGTGGTTAAGTAACATCAACCGCCACGGTTAATGCCACCACGGTTAATGGGATTAGCCATGGCGGTTACGTAATACCAACTGCCACGGTTAATGCATTAACCGTGGTGGTTGTGCAACATTAACGCCACGATTAATAGGACAATAACTGTGGCGGTTAGGTTATAACAACCGCCACGGTTAATGCATTAACCGTGGCGGTTGTGCCCCCCAGCCGGCCGGCTTTCCGGCCACATATTAACTATGGCGGTTTAGGTGAAAAATCGCCACGGTTAATAAATGCCAAGTGCTATGCAAAATCTTTTGTGTAGTAGTGAAAGAAGAATTCTCTCGGATGGACCCTCGGGAGACAACCTTACCTTTACTCTTGTCCTCGAATGTAATGTACTCGGTGTGGCGCACGGGGTCGAGGTTGGAGAATCACTTGGCACTTCCGGTCATATAACGTGAGCACCCGGAATCCACAAGCCAAGTCTCCTCCAGTCCTCCTTCCTACATCAATAAAAAGACATAGGGTGAGCAAACGTTGCAACACTGGGGTTAGTAAACTGTGAAGGATACCAGTGTTGTCCCATTTGCCCAAAGAATGGGTAAGGAGAAAAACCAAACATCTCCTACCCCAAAGAGGGATAGCGATCACCACGATAGGGAAAACGTGGTCCACTAGAGAAGGGTGGAGTAAAACCACCGCCACGAGGCCCGTAGTCATATGGGTCACGACTGGTACCATGCCAGGACAACCACCACGTGGTCTCACCTCCTGAGGCCTAGCACCTTGAGGCATTGTACCTCTAGGCCTAGTAGTGAGCCTCTAAACTTCCGGTTCACGCACCCCAACTAGTGGGTGGTACATGTCCCGGTTGTTCCACTCAAACTACCTCCGATCATCTCTCTTCCTCCTATAGCAAAACTCAGCCAAATGCCCATCCCGCTCACAATACTCACAATGGTACCTCATCGCACTCTTGGTAGGCCCTGTCTTGTTGGGTTGGGTGGCTCTAGCTTTCTTAGGAAGGGGATCACTAGAGATATCTGACATTGTGTCAAGTGGATTGTGAAGATGGTTCGGTTTGGCAATCCACACTTGCTTCTGTGGAGTGGTTTTGGGTGGCTCTTCAAAACACACCATCTCTCATAGGAAACTCAGAGGGGTTGGTAGTCTTAGGTGGAGTGATCTTGGTAAGCTTGGGAGTTGTGGTGGATTTCTCATTCTCACTCAAACCACTGCACTCCACCGATCTTACCTAAGCATTATCCCCAACTGCGGATCTCAGCAAGACACCCAGCTCAAGATGGACTGAAGGTATGTGTTTTCTTCCATGGTACGCATCTTGTCGTGTCTGCATGACACAATCTCAAGCTCCAAAGCCTCAAAGCGATCCGACTCTCTAGTGCTATCTGAGCTGACCTTCTCTAGCACAACAATCCTAGCATCTTTCTGTGCCAGCTCAGAACGCAAGCCTAAGCAAGACTTGTACGCACCAAGTAAGGTAGGCCTAGCCTTCAGCTCACTGACCTCCTCAAGTAGAGTGCCACACTTGTCCTGGAGAGTGACAAGACTAGACAAGTGAATGGCGCAAGCATCACACTCTACCTCCTCGGTAACCACCACTTGTGCCTTAGCAAACTCTAGCTCATGAAGCGTGCTAAGGTACTTCGCCTTGAAATCATTCCTATCACAAGCAGCACGCTTGAGCAAAGCATCCTGACTCATCAACGTGTCGTTTAGGGACTCAAGCTCGAGAGAGAGGGATGCGATGGTGGGTGATACCTCGGGTGTGTCGGAGTCGTAGTCGTAGTCGGGGCTATCTTTGCGCTTGCCGACCTTTCCATCTTCAATCGCCATGGTGCAAAATCCACCGTGCTTGGCGTCGGCGTAGAAGCTTAGGCCGTTGAACTTGTCCTCAACCTTTCCCTTCGACTCATCCTCGCTTGAAAAAGCACCTCCGTCGGAGGAGGCATCGATGTCGCTGAGGGAGGCAAGGAAGGCTCGGTGCTTTGCCTTCACCTTGTCGATCACCTTCTTGGAGGACCTTCGGTGGTAGCCGCCCTTGGGCTTGTGCTTGTCCTCGAAGTGGTTCTCGCGCTTGGTGAAGTCGCCCGTAGCTTTCTTGGGGCAGTTTGCGATGAAGTGATCCTCATCACCGCAATGGTAGCACCCCTTGGTCGAGCCACCACGTCGTTAGTTCAAATGGTTGTTGTGAAACCATGAGAACCTAGTATTGACTAGGGCCAGCTCGTCTTCTCCAAGAGCCTCCACTTGCTCCTCTGTCACAGAAATCAAAGACAAAGAGAACAAAGAGTGTGAAGAGTCAGAGGAGGAAGAAGACGTACCGCTGGGGCCAGAAACCAATGCCATGGATGGTTTCGACGGGTTTTCAAGCTTGCCCTGGGTCTGGTAGTTAATCTCCAAGGACTTAAGCTTGCTAAATAGCTCGTCCACTATCAGGGGATCATAGCCCGGTGACTCCTAAATGGCAGCCACCTTCATTTCCCACACCTTCCGATCAAGAGCATGCAAAAGTTTGATAGCCATCTCATGATCCACATAAGGCAAGTTGGCTCGATTAGCACGCATCTTGTTGACAATAGATTGGAAGCGAGTGAACATCCCGTCAACAGATTCGCCAGCCAACTGAGCAAAGTTCTCGTACTCTCTATGGTACGTGTTGAAGAGTCTGGACTTGATCTGAGGATTTCCCTCATGATATCTCAAGAGTGTTTGCCAGATCTCCCGTGCCACAGTGAGACTCGAAACCCGCTCAAACTCTGGAAGAGACAAACAAGAGAAGAGAATGCTACGAGCTCTAGCGTTTGACGCATGCTGCGTGACTTGGGCATTGGTGATCCGAGTGTTAAGAACCACGTAGTTCTCATTCTCGCAAATCTCCCAAAACTTTGTGTCAAGCCCTTGGAGGTAAGCGGACATGCGCACCTTCCAATAGGCAAAGTTGGTTCCATCAAAGTAAGGAGGTTTACCAGCACCTCTCTCCATGCGGCCTTCGCGGATCAAGAACCGTGTAAGGTGGATTGATCCTTAACCGGCTTTGATACCAATTGAAGGACCGAGAACGGCGACCAGAGGGAGCCTCAAATTTCTCTTGAAATATTCGGGCCACTCTTCCCAAAAACAACCCAACAAGCAAGCTTACTTCACCAGCAATATCATGACCCTAGAGAGGGTGGATACCTATGGTGATGACCAAGAGGTACAACGGATCTTCCGGAAACCAAAAACTCGAACCGAGACACCGGTAGTGTGGCTCTCAAACCCTAGAGAGAAGAGAAGAGAGCTCACCCAAAAATACTTATAGAACTGGTCTCACAAGTGCTTCATCAAGTTCCCTGCATTATTACGAAACCAATGCAACAAACGGAACTCAATTCGGAGTCCGGACGAGGGAGAAACGACCAAAACAGCGACGAAGAAAATCCTAAAAAACCTTGCTCGAAGGCCGGACGCTGGCGATGGACGGTCCGTTAGGGGGCGACAGACGGTCCGTCACAGCGTTTGTTCGACGAACGCTCGGCTAGGGAAAAGGCAGCGTCCGACCCCAGCGTCCGACGCCCCCGAAAACTACGCAGTGAACACGAAAAACACCGGAACTCGCTCGTTTCAACTCCGATTGAATCCAAACTTTGTGGGGAGGTTTCTGAGGTAGATGTGACTCTACTCTTGGAGGATCTAGTCCATCATTCCCTCACAAATTCATGAATCAAAGATGAACGAATAAAATGGAGTGCAAAACATGCCAAAACGCAAACGGATCGATCTCTTTGCTCACCCCATCCTATCCGATTCCATCGGTGGATTTGATCACAAGGGGTAGCAGCAACTTTCACTTCAAGTGGAATTCCAAAACCTGCAGCGAGGAGGGAGATCAAGCGGAGGAAATCAAGAACGAAAAAGCCAAATCGCGAAGAACATGAGCAACCGGGGACTTGATCACAAAATCAAAGCCACCACGGCTTATAGAGGGTAAGGCCTCCGATTCCCACCAAAAACCGAGTGCGAATTCTTACAAAGGTTAGAGGGATGAACCTAGGGACCTCATGAACTAGAGAGAGGGTAGAGAGATAGAGAGTTGGTGCAAATGATTAGGGTTCAAGAGGTGGGATGAGGGATACCCCTTCACCCCCTACTTATCAGGCTTTCGCTATTTCCCAAAGACCCCCTAGATACATTGAGTGAACTACCTAGCCTAAGCATTGCAGTCCAAGCTCCGGAAAATATCTCCCGTATTTTGAATGGACGGCCCAGCTTCCTGCAGGGAGTTGTCGTCGCCTCAACGCAACCTCCAGGATTCCGCCACGTGCCATCCCCGCTTCCTCGGAAGCTCCGCCTAGGTTTTGAGGCACAAACCCAGGAAACCCGCCACCGGTAGCTTTGGGCTCAACTACCGAACCCCGAGTTTTGAGGCCCAAACTCGGAAACCGTCCTCGGATGGTTTTGAGGCCTAAACCACGAAACCGCTCAACTCGAACCACCTTCTCCTTGCCCGGTCGGACTCCGAGTCCCATGAGCCTCCACTCGACCCTCTCGTCCGCTGTCTTGACTTGGTCGACTCGGTCTACCTCCATGTCTTCTCGCACTTGCCGGTGCCAAGTACTAGCCACCACAGCTAGTCCGTCGGTGCCCATGGTCCCTCAGTCCGAGTCCCGCTTCTGCCCTTCACCGCTCTCAGTCCATCGGCACGGCAAGCCTCTACTCGACCTTCTCCATGCCATTGACCACTGTCACTAGGCATAGCACTTGCACACCACAAGCCGATAGACAAACACACATTTGCTTTCGCAAAGGGTTAGAAGTAAGCCACTCAAACTGAACTACATGGGCAATCACTCATCACAAAACTGAACTGCATGGGTACTTATCCACCATGTGTTCACAAGGAGCTTCCTTCATTTTCCTGTAAGAGAGTTGTGCGTCCGGCACCTCTGTCGGCGTATGGCGGCGGCGTTGTCGGCGGTCATGGCCTGAGAGATGGCGTCAAACAGCGTCTGCAAGGTTGATGTAGTCGGCAAGGTTGCCATTTGCGCGGTCGATGGCGTCGATCAGGTCTTCGGGCTCGATGGATCTGGTGCGCGACGTACTAGCGTTGCAGTGTGATTTAGGAATGACAGAGCGCTCGGCACGGGCGGCTGTGCGGGGTTAGTGATTTCTGAGATTGAAATGATGTCGTTTACTGTCCAAATCATCAATCCAATCTGGAGAGTGGTGTCGCTCGCAAGAAGAGTCATGGAGGCGGGGAAAGTAACTGCTTAACTTGCCATGGAGTCGTGGCACAAACTTCCTACCTGGCGCACGAACGGCCAATGAAATATGCTCGGTAGTCTACCTAGGGGGTACCCCAAGGTAGTAGATTGTTAGGCGAAGGTGTGGTGACGGAGGTCAAGCGTTATACAGAGAGTGTAGACACGACAATTTATACAAGTTTGGCCGGCAAATCGCCGTAATGCCCTACATCCTGTGTTCTGGTGGTTGGATTGATCTGAGAGATAAGTTACAAGATGTCTTTTGATGGGGTCCCTGCTCGCCTTATGTAACAACCCGAGCGTTAATTATGAATTAAGCAGTAATTAAGGTCAATGATGTCAGTGGATATAATTATCTAAGTTCAACCAAGTCTTGTAACCTTACGCAGAATACTCCAGCTGAACTCTACAACAAAAGTCATGCAAGGTTTATGTTGACCGGAAACAGAGAAAATGCCCGGAAAATATCCCGAACCCTGATCTGAGCTTAACCGATGACATTTTGACTAGCGTTGACCGACAATTTGGAGATCTCGCATGTCGACGCAACTTGAAGAGAAGTTGTAGGCTGGATCAAGACGAACAAAACTCGTTCAATCATCGAGACCTGAATCAAAGCCAAAAATAGTGAAACAGATGGTCGAAGATCGTCAGAATGCAAGTTTTCGATCCCCGCGAGATTTTCTCCGGGAACTCATAATTCACAAACCGTTTGGAATTTGATGGTAGTGTTTAAAGCAAAGTTTCTCTATTCGACGAGACCTTCGCAACGGTATATTCGGACGAACGCTTCAATTAACAGTTTGGAATCCGGAAAAGAAAAACTGAAGACAGTGGCAGTTTTGTAATTTGTTGGAAGTTTTAGATGGGAGTCGAGGGCAAAATGTCAACATCTTGCTCTGCCTGAGAAAAGGCCGACTCCTCTCTCTCTCACCTAGCGTCTCCCACTCGGCCGGCCTCCCTCCTGCTCCTCTCCTTCTCCCATGGCAGAGCTCTCCCTCCTCTCTCTCCCCACACTCCTTCCTCCAACTCTCCTTGGCCGAGCAGGGCCTGGCCCTCGCGCTCGCCCTCCGCCTGCTCGCCCCCGCGCAGAGCGCCCCCGCTCGCGCTGCCCCGACGCCGCTGCCGCGCGCTTGCATCCCGCCTGGCTGCTGCGCTGCTGCCTCCCGCGCGAGCAGCCCTGCACGGCTCCTACCGTCGCACCCATGCGCGCCCTCGGCCTCATGCTCGGGCGGGCGAGCCCCGCTGCAGGCCGAGCTGCTGTGGCTGCAGCCGGCTGCTGCTGTCTCCGGTGGTGCCGGAACGGCCGCCGGAGCCGGGCGCTGCTCCGTCCAGGTAGCAGCTGGCCCTAGCCGGCCACGAACTCGTTTCCGGCAACCACAACTCCTTCCCTAGCCGTGGTTCCGGCCATCTAGTCCGCCAAGCTTTTATTTGGTTTTTATGCAAATATTACGTGACTCATTGATTTATATACGTGTCCTTTATTTATTGCTTGAAAATGCACGGTGGCTGATGTAATTGTTATTCCTTTTATCTAAAAATGTAATTGTTATTCCCGAAATTGATTTCTTTGTTCTGTGCAGCAACTTTGAAAAATCATATAAAATAGTAGAAACATCGCATGGATGCAATTTAGGACTTTTTGGAATCCTTATGAAATTCTCTACGGACTAGATCAATTATATAATATGTTTCAGTTTGAATGAATTGCTCTAAAAATACTTTTGTGCTGCTGTGTTTAGAAGCTTGATTATGTGAATTAAATATTTATCGCCGATAGCGATTGCTCTAAAAATTATGAAATAATTATGGTGTGTTCACTATATGATGAGTGATGTTTGGTTAAAGTTTCATGACTGTTTGTTGAATGGTTTAGGATATATAAAAATAACAAGTGTAATATATTGTTGTTTTGGCTGCTTGCATAGTGTTTAGTAAATAAATATTATCATGTATTAAATAATGTTTTGTGTTGGTACGATGAATACCAAAGTTGTAGATGACATCACTATCTAGCTTGTGTTAAAATGTGGTGGACATATCTCCAGTAGTTTAAGAGAGATGCATTTTCTAAGTTGATATTGAAATCTGCCCACACCTCAGGACAGAGCTGAGTCAAAGTGCTTTTTGACTGAGTTATATTGTGAATCATGAATTGCTGATGTTGAGTGATTTGTAGAAATTTTCATAAGATTTCCACATTGTTTTGATTCATATTTCTAGGATGTTTAGATCTTGAGTTATAGCTATTTAAAGTAGGGTTACCAAATCTGTCCACTTTCAGGACAGAGATGCGTTCCTCATTTAAATCAAGTTGCTTAACTATTAAATCATCTTTACATGATTATAAGAAAGTTATAGACAACTTAATTAGTTTTACAAATATATAAGAATCATGTTTGTCGGATTTATATAACCCACTTATGTTTAAAACCGTGACTGCTATGTTGTTGTCCCAAACTTGCATGTCTGAGTTAATTACTTTAAGTTTTTTCTTGCTAGTTTAATCTATTAAGTAAACTTGTTGGATGAATATTTGCCATGGTTTGACTTAAATTAAATAGTATGTCATGCTTGATGTGTTTTTCTCCTTTTATGTTATGCTCGTGTTTTAATTAGATAAATAACTCTAATTGCTTGTTTATGCCTTTCATGATCTTGAGCTTGTCTTAATTGGTTGTATATGTGTATCTCGTGTTACCATTCTTCATATTCATGCACATGCATCTCGCATATCATTTAGGTACGATAAATGAACACATGAAGGACGTGATGACTGGAGCTAACCAAAGATGGTGTGGATGGTTGGATCCAGAAGATGGAATATGGATCAAGTATCAAACTGGATCGGAGATGCTCGCCAATCGAGTATCATCTAACATGCACTGACCTAGTGTCGGTTCCCAGGCAAGCCCCGGAGCATTACAAATCTCCTATCTTTACAAATGCAATCTTAATTAAGTTATTATTATTGATGCATTAAGGTTAGGAGTTGGGTGAAACCGTTGTTGAATTATACCTTGCCCACTCTACTATTACCACTATCCTTGTTACCCTATCAATTACGTGTCATTCATGCTTAGTTGGCATAGTTCGGTAGAAGTCGGGTGATTCCCATTGCCTGCAAGATGTAGGTGAATATCCTACTCACATGATAACGCTTATCTCGGAATGATAGCCGAAATGGTTAATCGAACTAAGATCGGTGGGAAACTCCCTGTACTTTGGATGGGGGTGACTCGACCGTGTCAACTAATGATTGTTTGTGTTGTTGTCCCTCTCGTCATGTTGAACGCATGCCCTACACTTAACTGGAAGGATAACTCGTTCCGACCGCGAAGCTGGTACACTATTCGGGCTGGGTTTGGATTGCGACGCATCGTGCTGGTGCGAGGTGGGGTTCGGACACAGGGGCGTGATCTAAGACCTTCACACATGCTGGCTTTCGGATGACCCTCGGGTGTCGGTGGTCCCTGTTCATCCCGCGACTTTACCCGAATAGCGTCTTCGGTGACCTGTAGCTCACATCACTTGTGAGTATGGTTTATGTAGGGAATACCCCCTCAGCTGAGTAAGAATTCGATTCGAATCGCCATCGCTCTTGGTTAGAGAGCACTTGACTAGGGCAATGACAACATTTACACAACTATGAAACTAATGTTGGTGATCCGGTTAATGGAAAGTCTGGAATGATGAAGGAATCTATTGTATGCTTTAATCAACTTGTCTGGCATAGACTAGTGGCTAATGTAGATGACAAGTAATATTGATTAAAATTTGATGCTACATCTTTAACTAAAGGGTTTATAAAAAAAGAATTATTATGCTTTTCTGCAAATGAGTCAAGCCAATCCACTACTATAAAGTCTTGCATAATCCTTGGTGTCATTTATTTTAGTTTATGACGGGTAAGTCTAGCTAAGTACATGAAGGACCGAGAACGGCGACCAGAGGGGGGGGGTGAATGGGAGCCTCAAATTTCTCTCGAATATTCAGGCCACTCTTCCCAAAAGCCAAACCCAGTTGATGGGTGCTCAACCTAGGGAAAAGAAAGCGAAATCGGCAGTGGAGAGAAAACCACCGGAAACCCCAAAACACAGGTTCTTAACCCCTAGGGAAAAGAGGCAAGAACCTAGGCAAAACAGGTGAGAACAGCAACCGTCGGACCACTCTGTCAGGACCTCCGGACCATAGCACAAGGTCCGGAGCCTTGGTCCGACGCTTCTGCAGGTGACCGTCGGACTGGTCCGACGCCCACTTTGGAAAGTCCGACGCTCACATAGAAACCACGAAGGGAGTGTCGAAGCTCCGGACCACTGGTCCGACGCTCACCGTCGAACTATGGGAAGTAGTCCAGTGCTCACTCTAGCCTCTACGCAAAACAACACTGCAAGCTCCCTAGCTCCGGACTTTGGTCTGACGCTTACCGTCGGACTAACACACCTGGTCCGATGCCCTTTGCTGCTTGACACGTTAGTTGGTCAAGACCACCGGACCACTTGCAATAGTCCGGAGCTCGGGGAAGGTCGTCCGGAGGGTGTTCCGACGCTCTCGAGCAGAAGCGAAAATAGTTTCCACTCTGCCAAATCTTCCCAAAACCCGACCAAATGATCACCAACTGCAACCAAACTTTATAGGCATGATCCTAGTGCAGTTGGGGAGCTATCTTGAAGAAATCATCGCTCAATTTGGCTTATATCAAAGGGAGGAGAAGAGATTTCGGGAAAAGCTCAAGAACAAAGAACTCCGCAAAGAAAACGCCCGATCTACACACTCGTGAAGTTTGAGGAGAAATCCCTCGATGCAAAGAAGCTCCTCACGATTACGAACAGCTTGGTTCAAACGAATTGGCAAGAGCTACTCCCTACAAAGAGAAATCATCTCGGGAAAAGAGGGAGCAAAAGAAAAACGTGAAGAACACAAGCAAAACGGGGACACGAAGCCACCATGGCTTACGGAGGTTATGGCCTCCGATTCCTCGCAGCAAAACCAATTTCTTACAAAGGTTGGTGGAAACAACCTAGGGATCTGATGAACGAGAGAGAGAGAGGGCAAGTGATTAGGGTTCAAGATATGGGATGAGGGATACCCCTTCATCCCCTACTTAACGGGCTTTGGCTATTTCCCAAAGATCCCCTAGATACATTGAGTGAACTACCTAGCCTAAGCATTGCAGTCCAAGCTCTGGAAAATATCTTCCTCGATTTGAATGGACGGCCCCGCTTCCTACCGGGAGTTGTCGTTGCCTCGACGCAACCTCCACGATTCCGCCACGTGCCATCCCCGCTTCCTCGGAAGCTCCGACTAGGTTTTGAGGCCCAAACCCAGGAAACCCGCCACCGGTAGCTTTGGGCTCAACTATCGAACCCCGAGTTTTGAGGCCCAAACTCAGAAACTGACGCGGATGGTTTTGAGGCCCAAACCACCAAACCACTCGACGCGAGCCACCTTGTCTTCGCCCGGTCGGACTCGAAGTCCCCTGAGCCTCCGCTCGACTCGCGCGTCCACCGTCTTGACTCGGCTGACTCAGTCTACCTCCATGTCTTCTCGCACTCACCGGTGCCAAGTACTAGTCACCAAAGCTAGTCCGCCGGCGCCCATGGTCCCTCAGTCCGAGCCCCGCTTCCGCCCTTCACCGCTCTCATTCCATCGGCATGGCAAGCCTCTACTTGACCTTCTCCACGCCATTGACCACTGTCATTAGGCACAGCACCTGCACACCACAAGCCGATAGACAGACACACATTTGCTTTCGCAAAGGGTTAGGGTAAGCCACTCAAACTGAAGCACTCAAGTGTTGGTCAATCACTCATCATCAAAGCTGAACATACATGGGTACTTATCTACCATGTGCTCGAAGTACATTCGAGTACTCAGGGTTTATCCCACCTTGTTGCAGGTGAAGCTCTCATGCTACTAAGGTGTAGCTAACCACCGGTGGGCTCGGTGACTCTATATTATCTCTCATCTTAATGTTGTTGTTGGAGGATGTTAGTATAAGCTAGCAATGTATTTCAACTTATGTTTTATTATCATTTCAATGCAATATTATTTTCAATAAATAGTTTTGAACTCCTACTTGTATTATTTATTTGTGAACTCAATTGTAATTTTATTTCCGCGGTAAACTCCGAGTAAGTGATTTGTATTTACTTGATCATGCGATCTTGGTTGTAAAGTTGAATTACCGAGGTTTTTTGGAACACTCGGTGGACTACCGGGTTTGTGCTAGGTTAAGTCGGTTAACCATCTGTCACGACAGGTGATTTTCTTACTTAATCTAGTATAAATTGGGCAGTTCTGTTACACCTTATATAGTCGAGGAGCATGCTTACAATTTTCATATCCTAACAGATTACGATTGGTCCCCTAAGTAAAGGGATCCTGATTCTATCTCCTAGGATCTGCCTTGGCGAGCAAGGCTCTGTAGAGTCCCTGGCGAGCACAGCAGGCCTGGTCGCGTGCCACAAGGCCTCGCGAGCTAGGCCGTCCTTGATCGAGAGGCCCATGTAGGTCCCTGTGGGTATACAGAGGTAATATCCCCAACATATTCTTCTTACTCCATGGAATTCATCTATCATGATGAATTAGCTGCGTCTCTCTTGTGAAAATTGTTGAATTTTATCTCTCTCTTCATCTTTAGTCTGAGTTCATCTCAGGACTTTCCCAATTTGATTTGATAGTTTTCCTGCAGGGTTAGTCCAACAAAATTTCCAATATCTACTATAGCATACTATTAGTTCAAAAATCTACCTAGACACCATGTCTAATTTGATTTAGGAAGACATTTTAACCTAACCAAGCTTAAATTAAAAAGCCTTTAGAAGTAATATCCAAATATCTTTGATTTAAACTAAGCACATGCGTACTTTAAAAGATATATGAAAGTACTTCAAAAACCTAAACATATACTATAGCAGACAAAGGTGGCATGAAAGTATTATGGAGATTTACTCAAGAGAGGATGAAAAAACATGATTAGCAGTTTAGCAATTTGAGCATGCCTTAAAGGTAGGGACAATCAAGATAATATAGCAACATGGAAAAAAGATATTTTTAATGGTGGTTTATACCCCCAAGCTTGAATTTTGCAAAAATCAAGATTGGTTGAATGTAATTTAAGGTTGTGTGATAATTAGTTGGATATACCTTACGCTTGTTGTTCCTTCAATCTTTCTGCTTCAAACCTGGAAAGGTTAGTAACAAGAATACCTGAAGGAATAATATATCTTTATGCTCGCTTCACAAGGTTAGGCAACAAAAAGGTGAATATTTATGTTAGAATCTGATAGGTGCTAGTTTTAGGACAGTAAGCTTTTCCTTGGGAAACCTTTGTAAGATGTGATTTTGTGAAGTGATTTCCCCTCCATCACCTATCTCAAGTTTTAACACTGCAATATTTATTATAAACATATGCATCGACAACAACCCTTTTGAATTTTTTGCAAATAGAAAGTATGAGGGTGTTGAAGATGTTATGTATGGTAATGATTGAGAGACCTAATGGTATGAGAGATGTCTCATATGAGCATGGATTTAATAAAACGATTATAGGGTAGATTCCATGCCCATTGATGTCATCTTCCTTCACCAATCTCTATGGTTGATTGTATGTTTAAAACTCCACTTGGATTGGTGAGTCTAGAATGGGTCTCATCCAGATCCTCCTCTAAGTCATGTTTTTACCCAAAAAGGATTGTTTCTGGATTATATCTATCAGATATGGATGTAGCTCATAGTCATCAGAAAGGATAAGCTTAGCTGATTGTGCTAGACTAGAGTTTTCACCCATATGGTAACGGTAAGAATAAGGTAGATTGGAATCTGTGTGGTCGATAAACGACACTACAAAATCCATAAAATAATATAAAAAGAAATAGCTGAGATGAAAAAGAAAGATAAAATTGTAATACAAGATTCAGCTAGACATTAAGATAAGTCAACACCGTTCCCGGCAACGACGCTAGAAATGCTTGTTGGTATAAATTATCTACACTCAAGTTATCCGCAGGCGCACAGATAAGATACCAATGTAGCACTTCACTGAGATAACCAAGTTTTAATATCAAACCCAAAGGAATGGTTGGAGTACTTAAGTATAAAGCTAATCCCCGAGTCGCTAACAAGGCTTGAGAAGTTAAAAGAAAGAAGGGATTGCAAAGGCTCTTTGGTCCTATTTTATCTATATATATATATGTATATTAATGTTCAACTGGGGGAATTATCTAGAAGGGTCGCAAACAGAGTACATCACAACTATATAACTATCTAACCTACAAGGTCATATAAACGAGAGGTGGACTATAGAAGATTCAACAAAGCTATAAGAGTTACCTCTGCAAGTTACGTACCACCGATCCAAAATATAGGGCACATCTATGAGCTAATGTGTTGGGGATATTATCTCGACATATACCCAGGGACCTTATGGGCCTGACGACCAGGAGATGGCCCAGCCCACGAGGCCTTGCGGCACGCGATCAGCCCATCATGCTCGCCAAGGACTCCGAAGAAGCCTTGATTGCCAAGAAGGATCCTACCTAGATAGACTCAGATCCCTTACCTAAAGGGACCGATCGTAGTCTGTTAGGATATGGAAACTGTAACCCTGCTCCCCGGCTATAAAAGGGCGAACAGGGACCCCCTCCAAAACATACGCATATGATCCCCTAGACCTCATCTACGGATCTTGTAACATAATACACATATCAATCCAGCCACCAAAACACGAGACGTAGGGTATTACGACGATTTGCTGGCCCAAACCTATCTAAATCATCGTGTCTACGCTCTTTGTGTTACGCTTGATCGTCGTCGCCACACCTCCGCCTACAATCTAGTACTGTGGGGTACCCCCTAGGTAGACTGCGACGCATATTTCGTCGACAGTTGGTGCGCCAGGTAGGGCGTGTCTGCATCGACTTCATGGCTCATCAAGCGGTTACATTCCCGGATTCTATGGTCCTTCCGACGGCCGGCACCTTACTCCAGATCGGATCCATGTCCCGGACAGTCGGATCTACTCCACGCGGGGCAATTGCGCCGCCGCTTGCACGTCGTCCCGCCATGCCAATATACCACCCACGAGAGAAGATTAGCATCGACGATCTAGTCGATGCCATCGATCGCTCCAACGCCAGCATCACTAAGTGCATTGACCTTATTCAGACGGCGCGATGCCGACTGCCCGGCCATCACGGCCGCCGACCACGCCAAAAACCGAACCCTGATGAAGACTACGACCATGACGACCAGGGGCAGCCACCCTCCCCTGACGATGCCTCACGGACTCTGCAATAAGGCGACAGTTTTTCAGCGGCTGATGTCCCGATCGGTCTTCGACCAGATCCAGGCGATCCTCGTCGTGAGCATCGTCATCATCTCTGCAGTCCCCAGCGACTCCGAGCAGGTAGTGTCCCTCGATTCTACTATCTCCCCGGGTTCGACCACCAGCGCAAGGACCGAAGTCGCCAACCTCTCCGGATCGACCGACAGCTTCCCAGAGTTCCCTCCGGGCTTCGGAGGGGTGATTTTTCAAGTCTCCGCTGACAGTGTCACCCCCGACAACGAAATAGACGCCGAACGCATCGCGCGTGAGCAGCACAACGTCGAACGAGCGCAGAGGAAACCGCAACAGCCAAATACGGAACCGCCAGGACACCAACTTCCTACGCCGTGATTTGGGCCGCTAACCACACAGTTAATTCGGCCCAATAACTCTCTTTCCCTTATTTCGTATTTTCTTCCAGAAAATTTCCATGATTTTTGGCTAATAATTTTTGAATTACCACTAACACCACAGTCCTGGGGAATGGACGTACGATTTCGCTATGATTTCTTTTTGGCAGGAACAGTAACACAGCTACAGTACACTAGTGGACAAGTCCCGCAGGATCTTTGTTACAGTGTCACTAGGGGACTCCGCCAACTGTAAACAACGACTCAACTACCTGCTCGCAGACTCTACCGGGCTCGGAGCCTCTGTCTAGGAGTACACCGAGCAAGGCTCGGGGACTGGCGCCATGGCAGAGGAGCGACCGAGTGGAACAGCAAAGCATCCGGGGGCTGCAACTTGGGGACTACGAATAAAGCAATGTGACCCTGACACAAGAACCTTCTAGCTCCACGCATCAGGCTCGGGGACTACGGGTATTCGCAGTCGTTTTAACCAAATTTATACTTCGTTCTTCTTTCTATAATCCCGATGAAAAAGCTCGACAGTGAAAGTGCAATCAAGCTCTTAAGTGGGTTTTGGTGACATGAGAACATATTTAGGAAACTATGAGACTTTGTGAGTTAGACAAGCATGTTAAACTTAAGGAGGTCGATGAACAGGTTGGCGGACTCCTCCAATTACAAAAGTGCATGGCAACAAGCTCAAAGGAGTTTAATTCTTTTATACTTTGAATTTGAGTTAGGTATGTCGTACTATTAAGAGGGATACAGCACGCATGCCAAGAAGTGAACCAAATGCATATCTACACATACATCACACCTCCACATACATAGTGGGCAAATCAGCCAGCTACTTGAAGATCTATACCTTTCTGTTATGCCCTGGCCGGCATTGCCGGGCTATAGGCCGGCACTGCCACGACTTGTTCTGCCCGTTGGGGAGGTATTTCTTACCCCCTCACTTCCTCCCAACGGCTAGTTCTGCCATTGTCACTCTCACACTTCGAAAGAACAGAAAAAGAAGCTCCTCTCTTGCTCTCCCTTCTCCCTTGGTGCTCAACCACTCACCTCCATTGATCTCCAATCATTCTTTGAGAGATTGAGTCTCCAAGCTTTGAGAAGAAGCTTCTCCCTCGGATCTTCACTCCTACAAGCATTTGGTTTGCGTGGTGGTCGGCGGTTTGAGTTCTTTACTCTTGGAGCTTTGCTCCTAGCCAGCTAGAGGTTGCCCATGATCTTGCCTCCTTCGTGTGGCAGCCTAGGAAGTTTGTATCGCCCATCTATTTGCTAATACACTTATTTCATCTCAAGGGTTCATTCCCTAGACTTGAGACCGAGGAAAGAGCTAGCCTTCTGTGGCGCACCTCAACAACGTGGACGTAGGCAAGCCTTGGTGGCGAGCTGAACCATGGGTCAAATCTTGTGTCACCGTGTGCTAGTTACTTTACTTTCATATATCTTGTGTGCAAGGTGATTTCTAGGGTTTGGACCTGATGTACTCGGTGGGTGCGTTGCTACCATCTTCAGGTGGTACTAGAGGTTCTCTACACCTCTAGGAAGGTTTCTATTCAAACACAATTTCCATATTCAGTTTACATTTTGAATTGTACTTTGATCTATCCCTGTGACCACACTGCTCCCCAGAGGCCAGCAGTGTCGGGCCTGTGCTAACAGCAAGTTGTCAAGTTCATTTTAAACAGGCATATTCACCCCCCCTCTAGGCTAATCAGGTCCTTACAAGTGGTATCAGAGCAAGGTTACCTCAGTCTACACTTCACCGTGCGAGGTAATGGCCGAAGACGGAAAAATTGCGGTGGTTGACCCAAAGGTGGTTGACCCCAAGGCTATGGAGGTGCACTCCACGGACAACAGCGAGAGTGGGAACTCAGAGAACTACCTAACCTCTGCTGCCCTGTCCGAGAAAGAGAAGGCAAGAAGAATAGAAGAAAGAAGATTAAGAAAAGAAGGAAAAATATTACAAAAAGAAGAAAAAACTCTCAATGAAGCAAGAAGCTTGAAGCTTGCCGAAAAGCTTCATAGAAGAGAGGTAAGAGCTCTCAAGAAGGAGCTCAAGGCAAAGGAGGAGGAGCTCAAGAAAAGCAAAGAGCAAGCCTCTCAACCGGAGGTTGAGTCTAGTAGCTCCGACGGTGATGATGATGTGTCATACCGCTCCTCCAAGATAGAGAAGAAGGATGAGAAGAAGAAGAAGAAGAAGAAGAAGAAGAAGAAGAAGAAGAAGAAGAAGAAGAAGAAGGAAGATGGCAGCAAGAAATACTCCGCCATATCCTTTGATTATTCATCCATTTCTAGGAATGAGCATAAACCTCTATTTCATGTTCCCGCGGGCAAATTGCCTCACTTTGATGGGACTAACTTTGCCAAGTGGAAACACTTGATGAAAGCTTATCTTGTAGGTCTTCACCCCGGTGCTTGGGAGATTGTCCATAGAGGATGTGAGCCTCCAATGGATCCTACAAGCCCTACCACCACCGAGCTCAGTTGCATACAATTAAATGCACAAGCAACTAGTGTGTTGCTAAGTGCATTGGATGGTGATGAGTACAACAAGGTCATGGAATTGGAGGTTGCCAAGGAAATTTGGGATACTTTGCATCTTGCACATGAGGGTGTGAGCAAAGTAAGGCAATCAAAGATTGATCTATTCATGGCCAAGCTCAACCGGTTTGTGATCAATGAAGGTGAAGGGCCACAAGAAATGTTTGATAGGTTGATGACAATTGTTGGCAAGATAAGAGGACTTGGTGGTGAAGAAGTCAATGACCACAAGGTTGTCAAGATCATGCTTGAAGCCTATTCTCCAAGAAATGAAACCGTGGTGACATTGATTAGAGACAAGAAGAGGTTTGAGTACTTCACACCAACTGATGTGCTTGGAAGGATCATCACCTTTGATCTACAAAGAGAAGAAGCACAAGAAAGGAAGAAGCTTGGAGAGATGCAAGAAAGGTTGGAGGGCATGAAGATCAAGGATGTGGCTCTCAAGGCAAACAAGAGCACAAATAAAACAGCCCCTAGCTATTGCAAAAACAGCAAGCAAGAAACTTCAAGCAAAGCTCAAGCAACCAAAGCCATCAAGCATCAACCCAAAGCTTCAACATCAAGTGATGGTGGAAGTGAAGACGAGCAAGAAGAGAACATTGATGACATGGCCCTATTCATGAGAAGATTCAACAAGGGCATAAAGAGCAATGAGTACAAGCTCATGAAGAGGAAGTTCCCAATCAAGAAATCTAGAACTTGCTTTAGGTGTGGTAGCACCAAACACTTCATTGTCGATTGCCCAAACAAGAAGGAAGACAACAAATTTGGCAAAGGCAAGAGAGAAGAAAAAGGTGACTACAAGAAAGGGAAAAGATTTGTGGGTGAAGCTCACATTGGACATGGTTGGGATGAATCAACCGATAGCTCAAGTGAAGATGAGGAGATGGCTACAATTGCTATTCAAAAGCCATCCACTTCACCAAGGCTCTTCAGCAACATGTCTGATGATGAAGAAAGCTTCCCTCACACTTGTCTCATGGCAAAGGGTGAGAAGGTAAAATCAAAACCGAAACCCCTAGCTCCTCCCCCAAAAGACATCTCTAGTAGTGATTCTAGTGATTGCTCTAGTGATGATGAATCTAGTGATGAAGAGATAAATGAAATAACTAGTAAAATAGATCGTAAGACCAAACTCTTCATTGCTAATATATTGGATGAATTAGAGACAACCAAAGCTGAGCTAGCATCTAGAGAAAAGACTCTTATCAAACAAGAGGATATTTATATTGCTAGTGAGGAAGCCCTTGCATTACAAAGAAGTGAGGTGAGCTCTTTGACTAAGGCTTTGGCCAAAGAACAAGAAGCCCATGCTCTCACTAAGGAGTGTGGTGATCTCAAGCAAAAGCATTGTGGCTTAGTTAAAAAACATCAAGAGCTTGAGACACAATACTCTCTTCTTTGGGAGGGCAACTCACATCTCTCTAAAGCAATTGATGCCTCTTCTCCATCCACTAGTCAAGGTTATGGAAAATGCTATAATGTTGGTATGAATGCCTATTCCACTAACCTTGCCAACATGGAGGCCATGAAGAAAGAGATAGCAAGGCTCAACAATGTCATCTCAGTTTCAAAGAAGAATGACAAAGACAAAGTTGAGCCAAAGAAGATTCAATACAAGGATGGAAGGCATCCATCAATCAAAGATGGGCTTGGACACACTCATGGTGGTAAAACCAATGGAAGAAAAATGATTAAAGGCATTGAGTGTGTCAAGTTTGAGAAGAAGGGAAGCATTGGTGCAGATAAGCCTGCACAGATAGCAGCTCTGCTGGACCAGAGGCCGGCAGTGCCGGACCTCAGGCCGGCAGTGCCGTGCCCCAAGAAAGGGAAGGCTACCATTGCTTCACCTGATCAAGCTTAAGCCCAAGTCCATGCCAAGAGGATGCCCCATCAAAAGCAGGTTTCTCAAAAACCTAAGGACTCAATCTGGGTGGCCAAAAACAAATTTGCATATCAACCCAAGACAAGGTCACCCCAAGGAAGTTTGTCCTCATGCTATATGTTGAAATGCAATGACCGTGGTAAAGTCATTGCAGAATTTGTGGGTGATGAGAAACATGATAAAAGAAGCATAAACATTTGGGTTCCTAAGATTGTGGTGACTAACATGCAATGCCCCAAGATTGATTGGGGACCTAAATCTAGGAACTAAACTTGTTTTGTAGGCATACTCCTCCGGTGGATCAAGTTGGGTGCTTGATAGTGGATGTACAAATCATATGACCGGAGAGAAGAGTATGTTCTCATCATATTCCCCTACATCAAATGCAAGTGAGAATATCGTCTTCGGTGACAACTCCAAAGGGGAAGTGATTGGACTTGGTAAAGTTGCTATCACTCTTGATCATTCCATCTCAAATGTATTACATGTGAATTCGTTGAGTTACAACTTGTTGTCCGTTTCTCAATTATGTGAGATGGGTTTTCAATTGTCTCTTTACGGATAAGGGTGTGGAAGTCTTTAAGAGGGAGAATTCCTCTATTGTCTTTATGGGTCATTTGAAGGGCAAGCTTTACCTAGTTGATTTCAACAAAAGTAAAGCTAATCTTGAGACTTGTTTAGTGGCAAAATCTAGCATGGGTTGTCTATGACATCACCGACTAGCCCATGTTGGGATGAGGAACTTGGTAAACTCCTAAAAGATGAACACATTCTTGGACTAACCAATGTTCATCTTGAGAAGGATAGAATTTGTAGCGCTTGCCAAGCCGGAAAGCAAGTAGGTACACCTCACCCACCAAAGAGCATTGTCTCCACCAAACAACCATTGGAGCTAATTCACATGGATCTCTTTGGACCGGTGGCCTACATAAGCATTGGCGGTAACAAACATGGTTTAGTTATTGTTGATGATTTTACTCGATTCACTCGTGTGTTTTTCATGTATGATAAGGCACAAGTGCAAGATAAGGTGAAAGCCTTCATTAGAAGAGCACAAAGAGAATTTGGGATCCAAATCAAGAAAGTTCGTAGTGACAATGGAACCGAATAACAAGAACACTCAAGTGGAGGATTGTCTTGATGATGAGGGCATCAAGCATGAGTTTTCAGTTCCATACACCCCTCAACAAAATGGTGTAGTAGAGAGGAAGAACCGGACACTCATTGACATGGCAAGGACAATGCTAGATGAGTACAAGACTTCAGATATCTTTTGGGCCGAAGCCGTCAACACCGCTTGTCATGCCATCAACCGGCTCTATCTACACAAGATCTTGAAGAAGACATCATATGAACTCCTAACCGGTAACAAACCAAAGGTGTCATACATTAGAGTTTTTGGGTTCAAGTGTTTCATACTTAACAAGAAACCCAAAACCTCTAAGTTTGCACCTAAAGTTGATGAAGGTTTTCTTCTTGGTTATGGATCAAATGAGCATGCCTATCGTGTATTCAACAAGACCTTAGGGAAAATTGAAATCGTGATAGATGTGACATTTGATGAATCTAATGGCTCTCAAGTAGAGCAAATTGATCAAGTGGTTGTAGGTAATGAGGAACCACCATGTGAAGCAATCAAGAACATGACTACTGGTGACATTAGTCAACAAGAAATCCAAGCCATAGAAGTGGAACCTCAAGATGGTGATGTTACTACCCCAAGATTGGAAGAAGATGGGCTAGCAGTGCTCCCTGGTCTGGGCTCTGCCCCTGTGGCTGACACTGCCGGGCCAGAGGTCAGCACTACCGGACCCAGTAGGTAGGCATCAGCCAGTCCATCACCTACTACACCAAGAAACCTACAACTAATATTTGAAGAGTATGAGTATGATGACCAAGCTGATCAACAAGAAGTCACAGAGCACCCAAGATTCAAGCAAACAATTCAAAAGGATCATCCCGTCGATAATATACTTGGGAGTCTTCGAAGGGGGGTAACTACTCGTTCACATTTGGCAAACTTTTGTCAATTTTACTCTTTTGTCTCCTCTTTGGAACCTCTCAAGGTTGAGCAAGCTCTAGATGATCCGGATTGGGTGATGGCTATGCAAGAAGAGCTCAATAGCTTTGAAAGGAACAAGGTTTGGTCATTGGTGGAAAGACCCAACACTAATGTGATTGGAACCAAGTGGGTCTTCTGCAACAAGCAAGATGAGCAAGGCGTGGTGACAAGGAACAAGGCTAGTAGACCGAGTTGACCAAGTCAAGACGGTGGACGAGCGCGTCGAGCAGAGGCTCATGGGACTCGGAGTCCGACCGGACGAGGACAAGGTGGCTCGAGTCGAGCGGTTTGGTGGTTTGGGCCTCAAAACCATCCGAGGACGGTTTTCTGAATTTGGGCCTCAAAACTCAGGGTTCGGTAGTTGAGCCCAAAGCTACCAGTGGCGGGTTTCCTGGGTTTGGGCCTAAAAACCTAGGCGGAGCTTCCGAGGAAGCGGGGATGGCACGTGGCGGAATCCTGGAGGTTGCGTCGAGGCGACGACAACTCCATGCAGGAAGCGGGGCCGTCCATTCAAGATGCGGGAGATATTTTCCGGAGCTTGGACTACATTGCTTTGGGCAGGTAGTTCACTCAATATATCTAAGGGGTCATTGGGAAATACCAAAGCCCGTTAAGTAGGGGATGAAGGGGTATCCCTCATCTCATCTCTTGAAACCTAATCACTTAGCCCCATCTCTCTCTCTCTAGTTCATGAGATCCCTAGGTTGTTTCCACCAACCTTTGTAAGAACTTGGTTTTGCTGCAAGGAATCGGAGGCTGTAACCTCCGTAAGCCATGGTGGCTTCGATTTGTTGATTGTGTCCCCGTTTTGCTTGTACTCTTCATGTTTTGCTTTTGCTCCCTCTTTTCCCGATATGATTTCTCTTTGTAGGGAGTAGCTCTTGCAAATCTGTTTGAACCAAGTTGTTCGTAATCATGAGAAGCTTCTTTGCACCGAAGGAATTCTCCTCAAACCTCATGAGTACGTAGATTGGGCGTTTTCTTTGCGCAGTTCTTCGTTCTTCCGCTTTTCCCCAAATCTCTTCTTCTCCCTTTGCTCTAAGCCAAATTGAGCGATGATTTCTTCGGGGTAGCTCTCCAACTGCACTAGGATCATGCCTACAAAGTTTGGTTGCAGTTGGTGATCATTTGGTTCAGTTTTGGGAAGATTTGGCAGAGTGGAAACAATTTTCGCGGGCTTCAGCTTTTCTGTTTGTGAGCTCCGGACTACCCTCCAGACTACTTGGCACTAGCTCCGGACCATCGCAAGTAGTCCGGTGGTCTTGACCAGTAAGTCAGCCAAGCAGACGAAGGCGTCGGTGTTGGGAATATGCCCTAGAGGTAATCATAGAGATGATTGTATTTCCTTGTATCCATGACATATTATGAGTTCAATGAATATCCATTAAAGACAACTTGTATCGATAAGCAATTATGTGAATTGTTTGTGAAACTCTTTTACTTGTATGGTTATTCTAAAGTTGTCCCTAATCGAAGTTCGTACTAGAATGTACATGAATATTGGATCAGCACATTATTAGTTGATGACTATGTTTCACAAGTCATGGACATGGAGATGTCGAACTAATAATGTGGGCACATGTAGGACATGGTGCTGGACAGACCAGACATGAGATTGTCTCTATACACATCATGTACTTTATGTTCTTAGACCTGAAATTGTCGTATGTACTCAATATGTGAAACGACCTACCTTGGGACTACCAAACGCTACTCCGTGACTGGGTAGTTATAAAGGTGACTTTCGGGTTTGTGAGGAAACATGCTGTGAGACATAGTCAATCAAGATGGAATTTGCCACTCTCCATGAGAGAGAGATATCACTGGATCACTCAGATGATTAGATCATGAAATACATGGTCGTGCTTGGGTTAAGTATTAACCCACGAGTTGAACCAAATATCATGAGGCAAAGGAATAACATGTATATTGTAATGTGGTGGTTCGTCTGATATGATCATAGCGTATGCATAGGAGTTGACATGCCTTGCTAGAGGCCGCTATCAACTATTGGTCGAGTAAGGGTACTTGGGTCATGTCTATGTGTGCATGAGCCCATAGGGTCGCACACTTAAGGGGCTGGAAGCCTAATTCGGGTTGGACCCGAATTAGACTAGGTTTAGGGTTACTAATGGGCCTCCAACGTGGGAGCTCGTTAGGACGCCTATATAAGCAAGGGGTGGCGCAGGGCGAGTTGATCTTACATTCTTTGGCAGCCGCCGTCGCCCTCCCCACGCTCACGCCTAGTACTCCTCGCTAACCTAGCAGTCCAGAGACGTGACGCTTCTTCCCTGCACGTGTTGGATTCCTCGGAGGTGCTGCATTTGGAGCACAAGGACGGACCGCGAGTAAGAGACGTTGAGACGGATGACCTCGCAGCTGCACGGCACTGATGCGACGCGCACGACTACATCAATTCGCTTCCGCTGCACCTGCGCGTCTAGTGGTAACCCCGTGATCTATAACTAGCACTAGTTCCTGATTTATGGGGCAGAAAATTTTGATTTCCGGCTAGCGTAGCAACCTCATAACCCTACAGTGGTATCAGAGCCGTTAGATGCCTCGTTATAGATTTGGGTATGAGCATATGTTGATATGCGCAGTTTAAGATCAATCTCTGATCATGGTTCGTGATCTTGCCACATTGGTATTGTAACGATCTACTCGTACCGGTTGGAATTCCTCCATCCGAGTTAAGTGATACATGTAAACCCAATTATGGTGAGTTGGAGATTAATAAGATTGGTCGAATCGAACCTAGGTGAAGTTCCAGGCACATACAACGCGCGGCGGCGACAGATTGGATCCGCCGTCCGAGTTAAGTGATACATGTAAACCCAATTATGGTGAGTTGGAGATCAATAAGATTGGTCGAATCGAACCTAGGTGAAGTTCCAGGCACATACAACGCACGGCGGCGACAGATTGGATCCGCCGTCGGAGGGGAATTTTGCAGAAAAGTGTTGTTTGGTAAAACGGCCATAACTTTTGCATACGACCTCGGAACGAGAAAAACCTTAAACGAAAATCGTGCGCCAGAAATTTTTGGTGGCTTTAACGAATATTAGATTTGCGGAAAACAACTTGCAAAATTGAGTTTTCGGCGTTTTAAGTTTAGACGTCGGAATTGGTTAACTCTGTTTTGCAGGTATTCGTGATTGGTATAGCCCTTATGTGTATGTGATGCATGTATGTAATTAATTCATGGCTTGCACGTCATGATTAAGACAATATGGCTGGAGCCAGATATATTGTCCATTCAAATGTAATGGTCTGCGTGCAAATCTGTGATGTTCCTATCCGCGACCATGTAATTTTATCTCATTGTCCTACGGTAGTGATAGATAGTCTTGGTGGACTCATCACAGAAGGATAGTATACTTGAATCATGGAGATGGTGATCACCATGATGAACAGATTGATGGAGATGGAGATCCCCAAAGTAACAATGGGCTATACCAAGTCATATCTGTGTTTATACCGTTCTCACTATGTTCTACTTTCACGTGCAATAATGTTTTTGTCTACATATGCAGTAGTGAAGTAGAACAATCCCTCAACAATGTTTAAGTCATAATGCTTCCCCAAACCTTGCACTGTCACGTGTCTCGTACAATCGGTGGCGGGTCTATGAAATTAGGGTGCCACTGGTTTTCCTTGACTAGACAGGTTTTTGTCAGACACTTACAAGAAAAAGGTTTGGTTACTTGAACAAGGTTATCCTAACGGTTAGGGACCCTGGAGCATTAGTTGTTGGTAACACAAACATAGAGATGCCACCCAACAATAAGAGTCATATGTGATATGATTAGCAAGGAGTTGCTTACCGATCTACCATGTCTCCTAGCGGTGATGCTAAAGTTCAGTAGTAGACTTGTTAGTTGCGCGTCTTGAATCACTAAGTTTCAATAGAGGGATATTGATTTTAGTGGGAGTAGATTCTATTAAAAGTTTAATATGATTTACTCTGTCTTGGATACATTGTCTTAGTATTTTTCATTACTTTTGTTGTAGATGGCTCCCAGTAATCAACCATTTACTTTGCGTTCAATTCTTGAGAAAGATAAGTTGAATGGAACAAACTATGCGGATTGGATCCGCAACCTGAGAATTGTTCTCAGGGCTGAGAAAAAGGAAGATGTTCTAGACACCCCATTACTAGATGAGCCTGCTGAGAATGCACCTGCTGCAGAGAAAACCACTTACAAGAAAGCATGTGATGTTCATCTTGAAGTGGGTTGCCTTATGCTCGCTTGCATGGAGCTAGATCTCCAGATGCAATTTGATAATAATCATGCAGCGTACGATATGATCGTGGCCCTTAATGATATGTTTCAGACTCAAGCCAGGACTGAAAGGTTCAATGTTTCCAAGGCTTTTGTCGAAACCAAGCTTGCAGAAGGCGCAACAGTTGACCCACATGTGATCAAGATGGTTGGTCACACTCAGAGATTGGAGAAGCTAGGCTTCCCAATGGGCCCAGAGTTGGCCACTGATTTCATACTTGTGTCTCTTCCGCCTAGCTATGGGAACTTCATTTCGAACTACCATATGCATGGGGCGGAGAAGGGCTTGAATGAATTGTGCGGCATGCTTAAAATAGCAGAAGCTGATATCAAGAAAGGTGCTGGCAGTAGCCATGTGATGGCATTCCAAAACAAGCCTAACTTTAAGAAGAGGGCTTGGAAGAAGGAGAAGGCGATGACTAAAGATCAGATCTCTAAGCCAAACCCTCCTCCTGCACCGAAGGCTGTTGGACAAGCTGCTAAAGCTAAATGCTTTCATTGTAATGGGAAAGGTCACTCGAAAAGGAACTGCAAGTTGTACTTGGAATCCTTGAAGGATGGCGGTGGTAAAGGTACTCCCGCTGCTTGTACACTTGTTGTTTATGTTACAGACATTTTTCTCGCTGATTCTTATATTAATTCTTGGGTATTTGATACCGTATCGGTTCCTCATATTTGCAATACGATGCAGGGAATGATAAGAAGTAGAAGCGTGAAAAGAGGAGAAGTTGATTTCCGCATGGGCAACAATGCAAGAGTTGCTGCGTTAAGCGTTGGTACGATGCAACTTCACCTCCCGTCAGGATTTATTATGGAATTGAATAATTGTTATTTTGTTCCTAGTTTAAGTCGAAACATTGTGTCACCTTCATGTTTGATGAAGGATGGTTATTCATTTGCGAGTAAAGACAATGGTTGTGTGATCTCAAAGAATGACATGTTTGTGGCTTTTGCATCCATTGTGAATGGGTTGTTTATTTTAAATCTTGATGATGAACCTATCTGTAATATTAATGCTAAAAGGCCTCGGCTTAATGAGTTAAGTCCTACTTATATGTGGCATTGTCGTTTAGGTCATATAAGTGAGAATCGCATGAAGAGGCTCCATTCAGATGGGCTTCTAACTTCGTTTGATTTTGAATCATATGAGACATGTGAGGCTTGTCTATTGGATAAGATGACCAAGTCGCCTTTCACAGGTTTTCCTGAGAGGGCGGCAGACTTATTGGAACTTGTACATACTGATGTATGTGGACCAATGAGTACGACAGCTAGAGGCGGATTTCAATACTTCATAACCTTCACTAATGATTTTAGTAGATATGGATATATCTTCTTATTGAAACATAAGTCTAAAACATTTGAAAAGTTCAAAGAATTTCAGAATGAAGTAGAGAATCAACGTGGCAAGAAAATTAAAGCCTTGAGATCTGATCGTGGAGGCGAATATTTGAGCCATGAGTTTAGCAATCATCTAAAGAGTTGTGGAATTGTTCCACAGCTTACGCCACCTGGAACGCCTCAGAGAAACGACGTATCCGAGCTTGATATGAAGTTTTGGGAGATTTGTGAGAATTAGAACTACGTGGTTCTTGGCGCTCGGATCACCGATCTCCAAGTCTCGGAGCATGCATCAAATGCAAGAGCCCGTAACATACTCTTCTCTTGTTTGTCTCTTCCGGAGTTTGAACGGGTTTCGAGTCTCACTACGGCACGGGAGATCTGGCAAACACTCTTGAGACATCATGAGGGCAACCCTCAGATCAATTCCAGACTCTTCGACACGTACCATAGAGGGTACGAGAACTTTCCTTTCAAGCTTTTGCATGCTCTTGATCGGAAGGTGTGGGAGATGAAGGTGGCTACCATTCAGGAGTCACCGGGCTATGATGCCCTTACCGTGGACGAACTGTTCAGCAAGCTCAAGTCCTCGGAGATTGACTACCAGACCCGGGACAAGCTTGAAAACCCATCGAAACCATCTATGGCATTGGTTTCTGGCCCCGGCGGTACGTCTTCTTCCTCTTCTGGCCATTCACACTCTTTGTTCGCTTTGTCTTTGATTTTTGTGATAGAGGAGCAAATGGAGGCTCTTGGAGATGACGAGTTGGCCCTAGTCATCACTAGGTTCTCACGGTTTCACAACAAACGTTTGAACCGACGACATGGTGGCTCGGCCAAGGGGTGCTACCATTGCGGTGATGAGGATCACTTCATCACAAACTGCCCAAGAAAGTTGTGGGCGACTTCACCAAGCGCAAGGACGAGCGCGAGCACCACTTCGAGGACAAGCACAAGCCCAAGGGCGGCTACCACCGAAGGTTCTCCAAGAAGGTGATTGACAAGGTGAAGGCCAAGCACCGAGCCTTCCTCACCTCCCTCAGCGACATCGATGCCTCCTCCGACGGAGGTGCTTCTTCAAGCAATGATGAGTCGAAGGGAAAGGCTGAGGACAAGATCAACGGCCTATGCTTCTACGCCGACGCCAAGCACGGTGGCTTTTGCACCATGGCGAATGAAGAAGGCAAGGTCGGCAAGCGCAAGGATGGCCCCGGCTATGACTACGACTCCGACACACCCGAGGTACCACCCACCGTCGAGTCCCTCTCTCTCGAGATTGAGTCTCTGAACGACACCTTGATGAGTCAAGATGCGTTGCTCAAGCGTGCCGCTTGTGAGAGGAACGACTTTAAGGCGAAGTACCTTAGCGCGCTTCATGAGCTAGATTTTGCTAAGGCATCAGTGGTGGTTACCGAGGAGGTAGAGTGTGATGCTTGCGCCATTCACATGTCTGATCTTGTCACTCTCCAGGACAAGTATGGCACTCTACTTGAGGAGGTCAGTGAGCTGAAGGCTAGGCCTAGCTTACTTGGTGCGTGCAAGTCTTGCTTAGGCTTGTGTTCTGAGCTGACACAGAAGGATGCTAGGATCGTTGTGTTAGAGAAGGTCAGCTAAGATAGCACTATAGAGTCGGATCGCTTTGAGGCTTTGGAGCTTCAGATCGCATCGTGCAGACATGACAAGATGCGTACCGAGGAAGAAAACACATACCTTCAGTCCATCTTGAGTTGGGTGTCTTGCCGAGAGCCGCAGTTGGGGATGTTGCTTAGCCAATGCAAGCGGGCTGGTAGCACGGGAGTAGGCTTTGCTATAGGTGGGAAGGATGATAGCATGTTCGGTAAGATCGGTGAGTGCAGTGGTTTGAGCATGATTGAGAAACCCACCACACCTCCCAAGTTTACCAAGTTTTCCCCACCTAAACCTACCGACCCTACCAAGCTACCTGTGAGAGATGGTGTGTTTGAAGAGCCACCCAAAACCACTCAATAGAAGCAAGTGCAGATTGCCAAACCGAACCACCTTCGCAACCCACTTGACACATTGCTAGATATCTCTAGTGATCCCCTTCCTATGAAAGCTAGATCCACCCAACCCAACAAGAGAGTGCCTACCAAGAGTGTGGTGAGGTACCATTGAGAGTATTGTGAGCGGGATGGGCATTTGGGTGAGTTTTGCTTTAGGAGGAAGAGAGATGATCGGAGGCAGGTTGAGTTGAACAACCGGGACATGTACCACCTTTGAGTTGGGGTGCGTGAACCGGAAGTTCAGAGGCGCACTTCAAGACCTAGAGGTAAAATTCCTCAAGGTGCTAGGACTCAGGAGGTGAGACCACGTGGTGGTCGTGCCAGGCGGGGTACCAGTCGTGACCCATATGACTACAGGCCTCGTGGCGGTGGATTTACTCCACCCTTCGCTAGCGGACCATGTTTTCCCCATCGTGGTGATCGCTATCCTCCATGGGACAGGAGATGTTTGGTTTTTCTCCTAACCCATTCTTTGGGAAAATGGGACAATACTGGTATCCTTCACAGTTTACTAACCCCAGTGTTGCACCATTTGCTCACCCTATGTCTTTTTATTGATGTAGGAAGGAGGACTGGAGGAGACTTGGCTTGTGGATTCCAGATGCTCACGCTATATGACCGGAAGTGCCAAGTGGTTCTCCAGCCTCGACCCCGTGCACCACACCAAGTATATCACATTCGGGGACAAGAGTAAAGGTAAGGTTCTCTCCCAAGGGTCGATCCGAGTGAACTCTTCTTTTGTCCTCAAGGATGTTGCTTTGGTTGCGAATTTGCATTATAACCTTCTTTCGGTCTCGTAACTCCTTGATGATGGTTTTGAAGTTAGTTTCAAGCCTAATCTCTCTCGGATTTTGGACTCTCGTGGTGAGCTTGTTTGCCGGATTTTACCCTTCGGGAAGGTTTTTCATGCGGATTTTACTATCTCTTCCGGACCTTCTCGTTGTCTTCTTGCCGGCTCTTCTTCCAAGCTTTGGAAGTGGCATAGGAGATTGAGACATTTGAGTTTTGACTAGCTTGCAAGGTTTAGCTCAATGGACCTTATCCAAGGATTTCCTAAGCTAAAGTTCGAGAAGGATTTGGTTGGCCATCCTTGCAGGCATGGCAAGATGGTTGCCGCTTCCCATCCTCATGTGACAGAGATCATGACCACTAGACCCGGTGAGCTCTTACACATGGACACAGTTGGTCCAGCTCGGGTCAGGTCAGAAGGAGGGAAGTGGTATGTGGTTGTAGCTGTTGATGACTACTCGAGGTACTCTTGGGTGTTCGGTTTGGAGAGTAAGGATGAGGCCTTTCCACTCGTTCGAGATCTGATTTTGAGATTACAAAATGAGCTACCTAAGAATGCCATGAGAGCTATCCGTAGTGACAATGGCACAAAATTCAATAATGCTCACTTTGTAACTCTTTGTTCTTATTTGGGTCTCGATCACCAGTTTTCCTCACCTCACACTCCCAAGCAGAACGGTGTTGTTGAGCGCAAGAATCGGACCCTTGTTGAGATGGCACACAAGCAGAACGGAGTACTGAAGCATGATCAGGTCGCTCCTGTACCTAACGGCGACCTGGCCGGACATACAGTTCGTCGTCTGCTTGTGTGCTCGCTTTCAGGCGTCCCCACGGACTTCGCACAAGTAGGCGGTGAAACGCATCATGAGGTACTTGCGCTTCACTCCCGAATTTGGACTTTGGTTTTCCACCTCTTCCTCTCTTGTGCTTTGTGGTTATTCTTATGCCGACTTTGCCGGTTGCCGTCTTGATTGGAAGTCCACTTCTAGGACTTGCTAGTTTCTCGGGTCTTCTCTTGTGTCTTGGTCTTCTTGCAAACAGTCTAGTGTGGCATAGTCGACGTGCGAAGCTGAGTACGTTGTCGTGGCTAGCTGTTGCTCGTAGTTGATTTGGATGATTGCAACTTTGAAGGATTTTGGTCTTATGCTTACTAAGTTGCCTCTGCTTTGCGATAGCACGAGTGTAATTAGTGTGGCCAAAAATCCCGTGCTTCACTCTAATACCAAGCACATTGATGTCCGCTTTAACTTCTTGCGAGATCACTACGAGAAGGGCGACATTGATCTCTGGCATGTCGAAACCCACAACCAGCTTGCGGATATTCTCACAAAACCTTTGGATCAAGTTGCGTTTTTGCGCCTTCGGGGCGAGTTGGGTGTGTGTTTCCCATTTTAGTTGAGGGAAACCTTTTGTGTATCATAGTTCTTTTTGGTTCTTATTTGTCTTTTCTTTCTTTTCTTTAGTGTCTTCTTAGTGTTAATTGGTGTCAATGCATTGTGCATCTCATTTGCATTTGTGACATAGTTCATTTTAAGCTTCATACCTATAGCTGATATAATGAATCTATGCTCTATTTGAGGTGTTTTATGTGTCTATGGTGTTTCCTAACTTAGACTCTCTTTGATCTCTTGATATGCAATAGAGCTAAGTTAGAAAACCTTTAAAACTGAAATTAATTCCCCATGTCACCTCTGAAATGGCACTAGCATGTGTATGCTTTTGAAGATCCTTCTTGGTTGCCTTGTATATAGCTTGTAACTATGGCTCTTCATTGTTTTATTCACTTCCTTTGAGCACCATGCTTAAAATTGATCTAAAATGAAAGTGCTCTCTAAATTGTGAATTGGAAAGATCGAGTTCGGTCTGCATTGTGAGCTCTTCACCGTGTGTTCGAGACTGCTTCCCATATGGGTGGAAGTTGAGCGGTGTCGTGTATGACCAAAACTGGTGTGTCAAGTCCTTTGACTTTGCCCGGTTGGTAAGTGGCATCAACATGCTTACAACCACTCGCATACAACTTGAAATGTGCCTAAAACTAAAATTTGGCTGCAAAACTCTAAAATTTGCAAAATTCATTCAGTTGGGTCACTGGCTTGTTGTATGAACTTTGCTAGGTATAGTTTTACTTGCTATACATGAGTTTGTTTTGAGATAGAACCAATCTTTTTTGCCATGTCTAGTTGTCTCTAGGAGGTGATACCCATTCCTTGCTCTCACATGTAATGCTCTCTAAAATAGCTTCTAAATTTGATCTTAAGCTCAACTTGAGTCTTTGTTGGGCACGTAGAGTTTTTCCTATTCTCACAGGATCACATCACTTAGAGCATCTATTCATTGTCTTAGCTCTATGTATGAAGCTTGTTGCACTCATTTTGCATTTCATGGCATTTGTGGCTGAAATCTTGAGTTTTGAGCTTTGATGAGCTTCATGTGTCAACAAGGGGGAGAAATGTGCATTTCATTCATATTCAACCAAGGGGGAGAAAATGGTGCATTTTCATACTTGTACTAGTCAAGGGGGAGAAAATGTGGTTTTTGAGCTTTCAAAGTTCTTCATTTGGTATCTCCTTGCTTACTTGGCTCTTTTCACCCTTTCTTGGTATCTTGAGTGTGCATGTTCCCAGGGGGAGCTTCTGCTAGATGTGTTGAGCCTTTGCCTCTTCTGGAGGGTCTAGCTTGCTTTGTTGGCTTTGACAGGTTTTGATTGCTTCTTGAGCTTTAGTGGTTTTAAGTGGATTTCATTGGTATCTTTTGAGCTCTCTTAGTGTTTCATTTGGCATTCTGAGCTTTGAGAGATGTGATTGGTATATTGGACTTGCTAGCGGTATTGAGCCCGTTTTCTACCTCTTCTTGAGGGCTAGCTTTGATTTTCTTGGTTGCGTCGAGCCGTTGCCCATGTCTATGGGAACCAAGTTTTGGATTCCTTTTGCTTCTCTCAAGTGACCTCGTTTTGTCTTTCTTAGCTTTTGGTCATATGGAGAGCTTTACCTTGTGGCTCAAATCTGAAATATACTTGTGTTGACAATGCACTCATCAAGGGGGAGATTGCAAACACATCCCCATGTATGTTCAGTTTTATGATGAGTAATCGTCCAACACATGAGTGTTTCAGTTTGAGTGGCTTACCCTAACCTCTTTGCGAAAGCAAATGTGTCCCTGTCTATCGGCTTATGGTGTGCAGGTGCTATGCCTAGTGACAGCGGTCAATGGCGTGGAGAAGGTCGAGTAAAGGCTTGCCGTGCCGATGAACTGAGATCGGTGAAAGGCGGAAGCGGGGCTCGGACTGAGGGACCATGGGCGCCGGCGGACTAGCTGTGGTGGCTAGTACTTGTCACCAGCGAGTGCGACGAGACATGGAGGTAGGCCGAGTTGACCGAGTCAAGACGGTGGACGAGTGGGTCGAGCAGAGGCTCATGGGACTGAGAGTCCGACCGGGAGAGGACAAGGTGGCTCGAGTCGAGCGGTTTGGTGGCTTGGGCCTCAAAACCATCCGAGGACGGTTTCTGAGTTTGGGCTTCAAAACTCACGGTTTGGTAGTTGAGCCCAAAGCTACCGGTGGAGGGTTTCCTGGGTTTGGGCCTCAAAACCTAGGCGGAGCTTCCTTGGAAGCGGGGATGGCACGTGGCGGAATCCTGGAGGTTGCGTCGAGGCAACGACAACTCCTGGCAGGAAGCGGGGCCATCCATTCAAATCGAGGAAGATATTTTTCGGAGCTTTGACTGCAATGCTTAGGCTAGGTAGTTCACTCATTTATCTAGGGGTCTTTGGGAAATAGCCAAAGCCTTGTTAAATAGGGGATGAAGGGGTATCCTCATCCCGCCTCTTGAACCCTTATCATTTGCACCACCTCTCTCTCTCTAACCTCTCTCTAGTTCATGAGAGCCCTATGTTGATTTCACCAACCTTTGTAAAAACTCTAGAATCTTTTGGTGGGAATTGGAGGCCTTATCCTTCGTAAGCCATGGCGGCTTTGATTTCTTGATCGTGTCTCGAGTTGTGCTTGTGTTTCTTCACGTTTTGCTTTTTGCTCTCTTTTGTTCCCCAGATGAAATCTCTTTGTAGGGAGTAGCTCTTGCAAATCCGTTTGAACCAAGTTGTTAGTATTCAAGAGGAGCATCTTTGCACTGAAGGATTCCTCCTCAGACCTCTCGAGTACGTAGATCGGGCGAAATCTTTGCGGTGTTCTTCGTTCCAGAGTTTCTCCCCTAAATCCTTTGTTTCCCTTCAATCCAAACCCAATTGAGCGATGGTTTCTTCGGGATAGCTCCTTCATAGCACTAGAAACATGCCTACCAAGTTGGGTTGCTAGTGGAGATCATTTGGTTAGGATTTGGGAAGATTTTGTGGAGAGAAAATCGAGTTTCGCTTTTCCTGCGTTCTGCTCGGGGTGCCGGACGCTCCATCGAGAGGCGCCAGACGCTTGGTCGTGTTGGCGTCAATGTTTGTCGCTTGCTCTGTTTGCGTGGCTCAAGTTCGCATCGGATGCTCCCCATCGCCCGATGCCTGCCCGCTAGAGCGTCCGTCAGTTTTTGAGTTTGACATGCTCTCTGTGTGATTGCGTCGGATGCTCGCCAGCGTCCGTCAAGGAACCTCCAGACGCGTCCATCGCCTGGAAGTCCTCTCGGGTTCGGCTCTGTGTGGGCGTTAGATGCTAAGCGCAACGTCCATCGCTTATGTCCCAGCGTCCGATGCTCACCGTCCGTCGCACTACGACAGAGCGTTCGTTGCATGTCTTCATAGCATGTGTCGCCTGTCTGTTCGGCCTGTTTTGCCTAGGTTCTTGCCTCTTTTCCCTAGGGGTCAAGAACCTACATTTTGGGGTTTCCAGTGAGTTTCTCTCCACTACCGGTGAGCTCTCAATTATTCGATTACGTCTGAGCACCCCAGCAATTGGGTTCGGTTTTTGGGAAGAGTGGCCTGAATATTTCAAGAGAAATTTGAGGCTCCCATTCACCCCCCCTCTGATCACCGTTCTCGGTCCATCAATTGGTATCAGAGCCGGTTAAGGAGCATTCCACCTTACACGGTTCTTGATCCGCGAAGGCGACATGGAGCGAGGTGCTGGCAAACCTCCATACTTTGATGGAACGAATTTTGCCTATTGGAAGGTGCGCATGCCCGCTTACCTCCATGGGCTTGATACGAAGTTCTGGGAGATTTGTGAAGGACCGAGAATGGCGACTAGATGGGGGTGAATGGGAGCCTCAAATTTCTCTTGAAATATTCGGGCCACTCTTCCCAAAAGCCAAACCCAGTTGATGGCTGCTTCCTTGCGCTTGCCGACCTTGCCTTCTTCAATTGCCATGGTGCAAAAGACACCGTGCTTGGCGTCGGCGTAGAAGCATAGGCCATTGAGCTTGTCCTCAACCTTTCCCTTGGACTCATCATCACTCGAAGAAGCACCTCCATCGAAGGAGGCATCGATCTCGCTGAGGGAGGCGAGGAAGGCTCGGTGCTTGGCGTTCACCTTGTCGACCACCTTCTTGGAGGACCTTCGGTGGTAGCGACCCTTGGGCTTGTGCTTGTCCTCGAAGTGGTGCTCGCGCTTGTCCTTGTGCTTGGTGAAGTCACACGCAGCTTTCTTGGGGCAGTTTGCGATGAAGGGATCCTCATCACCATAATGGTAGCACCCCTTGGCTAAGCCACCACGCCGACGGTTCAAACGGTTGTTGTGAAACTGTGAGAACTTGGTGATGACCAAAGCCAGCTCATCATCTTCAAGAGCCTCCACTTGATCCTCTATCACAGAAATCAAACACAAAGCGAACAAAGAGTGTGAAGGGTTAGAGGAGGAAGAAGACATACCGCCAGGGCGAGAAACCAACGCCATAGATGACTTCGACGGGTTTTCAAGCTTGACCCGGGTCTGGTAGTAAATCTCTGAGGACTTGAGCTTTCTGAACAACTCATCTACGATCAGGGCATCATAGCCCGGTGACTCCTGAATGGCAACCACCTTCATCTCCCATACCTTCCGATCAAGACCATGAAAAAGCTTGATAGCCATCTCATGATCATTGTAAGGCAAGTTGGCTCTATTAGCATGCATCTTATTGACGATAGATTGGAAGCGAGTGAACATCCCGTCAACAGATTCGTCAGCCAACTAAGAAAAGTTCTCGTACTGTCTACGGTATGTGTCGAAGAGTCTGGACTTGATCTGAGTGTTACCCTTATGATATTGCACCAGCGTTTGCCAGATCTCCCACGCCGTAGTGAGACTCGAAACTCGCTCAAACTCAGGAAGAGACAAACTCGAGAAGAGAATGCTACGGGCTCTTGCGTTTGACGCATGTTGCGTGATTTGCAGCTCATTAATCCGAGCGCCAAGAACCACGTAGTCAGCACTCTCACAAATCTCCCAATACTTCATATCAAGCCATTGGAGGTAAGCGGACATGCACACCTTCCAATAGGCGAAGTTTGTTCCATCAAAGAACGGAGGTTTGCCAACACCTCGCTCCATGTCGCCTTCGCGGGTCAAGAACCGTGTAAGTTGGATTGATCCTTAACCGGCTCTGATACCAATTGAAGGACCGAGAACGGCGACCAGAGGGGGCAGGGTGAATGGGAGCCTCAAATTTCTCTCGAAATATTCGGGCCACTCTTCCAAAAAGCCAAACCCAGTTGATGGGCCACTCTTACCAATTTCGCGTTGCTCGGGGGATTTAGACGAAAACGGAGAAATGAGAGCTCACCGGCAGTGGAGAGAAACTCACCGGAAACCCCAAAACATAGGTTCTCAACCCCTAGAGAAAAGAGGCAAGAACCTAGGCAAACAGGCAAAAACAATGACCGTCGGACCACTTGATCAAGACCACCGAACCATAGCACAAGGTCCGGAGCCTTGATCCGACGCTTCTGCATGTGACCGTCGGACTGGTCCGACGCCCACACAGAAACCATGCAAGGGGTGCTAAAGCTCCGTACCACTTGTCCGACGCTCACCGTCAGACAATGGGAAGTAGTCCGGTGCTCACTCCAGCCTCTGCGCAAAACAACACAGCAAGCTCCCTAGCTACAGACTTTTGTCCGACGCTCACCGTCGGACGTACGCACCTGGTCCGACTCCCTTCGCTGCTTGACACGTTAGCTGGTTCAGAGCTGCTTGACACATCAGAGCTGCTTGACACGTTAACCACCGGACCACATGCAATGGTTCAGAGCTCGGGGAAAGTCGTCCGGAGGGTGGTCCGACACTCTCAAGCAGAAACTCTGAAACCCGCGAAAACAGTTTCCACATCGCCAAATCTTCCCAAAAGCCAACCAAATGATCACCAACTGCAACCAAACTTTGTAGGCAAGATCCTAGTGCAGTTGGGGAGCTATCCCAAAGAAATCACCACTCAATTTGTCTTAGAGCAATGGGAGGAGAAGAGATTTGGGGAAAGCTCAAGAACGAAGAATTCCGCAAAGAAAATGCTCGATCTACGCACTTGTGAGGTTTGAGGAGAATTCTTTCAGTGCAAAGAAGATCCTCATGATTATGCACAACTTGGTTCAAACGGATTTGCAAGAGCTACTCCCTACAAAGAGAAATAATCTCGAGAAAAGAGGGAGCAAAAGCAAAACGCGAAGAACAAAAGCAAAACGGGGACACGATAAACAAATCGAAGCCACCATGGCCTACGGAGGTTACGGCCTCCGATTCCTCGCAGTAAAACCATGTTCTTACAAAGGTTGGTGGAAACAACCTAGGGATCTCATGAACTAGAGAGAGAGAGGGGGCAAGTGATTAGGGTTCAAGAGATGGGATGAGGCTCAAACCCAGGAAACCCGCCACCGATAGCTTTGGGCTCAGCTACCGAACCCCGAGTTTTGCAGCCCAAACTCGGAAACCGGCGCAGATGGTTTTGAGGCCCAAACCACTCGACGCGAGCCACCTTGTCTTCGCCTGGTCAGACTCCGAGTCCCCTGAGCCTCCGCCCAACTCGTGTGTCCACCGTCTTGACTCGGCCGACTCGGTCTACCTCCATGTCCTCTTGCACTCGCCGGTGCCAAGTACTAGCCACCACAGCTAGTCCGTCGGCGCCCATGGTCCCTCAGTCTGAGCCCCGCTTCCGCCCTTCACCGCTCTCAGTCCATCGGCACGGCAAGCCTCTACTCGACCTTCTCCACGCCATTGACCACTGTCACTAGGCATAGCACCTGCACACCACAAGCTAATAGATAGGCACGCACTTGCTTTCGCAAGGATTAGAAGTAAGCCACTCAAACTGAACCGCTCAAGTGTTGGGCAATCACTCATCACAAAACTGAACTACATGGGTACTTATCCACCATGTGTTCGCAATCTCCCTCTTGATGAGTGCATTGTCAACACAAGTGAATTTCAGATTTGAGCCACAAAGTAAAGCTCTCCAAATGACCAAAAGCTAAGAAAGCCAAAACGGGGTCACTTGAGAGAAGCAAAGCGAATCCAAAACTTGGTTCCTAAAGACATGGCAACGACTCGATGCAACCAAGTAGAACAAAGCTAGCTCTCAAGAAGAGGCAGAAAAATGGGCTCAACACTACTAGCAAGAGCTAGAAACCAATCATAGCTCTCGAAGCTCAGACTTCCAATTTAAACACTAGGGGAGATCAAAAGATACCAATTGAAACCACTTACGTCCCCTAATGCTCAAGAAGCAATCGAAACCTGTCAATACCAACATAACAAGCTAGACCCTCCAGAAGAGGCAAAGGCTCAACAAGTCTTAGCAAAACTCCCCCTGGGAACAAGCATACTTAAGATACCAAGAAGGGTGAAATGAGCCAAGTAAGGAGATACCAATTTAAAGAGATACCAAATGGAAGACCAAAGCGTACCAAAGCTCAGAAGGCCACACATTCCAAAATCTCCCCCTTGACTAATGCAAGTATGAAAATGCACTATTTTCTCCCCCTTGATTGTATATGAAGAAATGCACACTTCTCCCCCTTGTTGATACATGTAGCTCATCAAAACATCAATAACTCAAAGTCCGGCTACAAAAGCCATGAAATGCAAAATGAGTGCTAAAGCTTCATACATAGAGCTGTTGACACCGTTTTTTGTACGTGTCAATATGAGCCGGATGCACTGATCCGTGGAAGGTTGGTTGATGTTCCTTATCGGCATCGTGATACCACTATCAGGTTGCCGATAGAAGCATGAGATTGAAGAAGCATCGAAGATGAAAAGAAGGATATTTGCCGATCGGAGAGTGTTGCCGATGGAAACAGGAAAACATTGCCGGTCAGAAATGTTGCCGATGGATGCAGAAAGATATGGCTGACGTCAGTAGAAAGATGCCGATGACAATAAAAGAAGGTTGCGGATTGAGGGGATCTGCCGATGGAAGGTTTCATCATAAGCAAGAACGAATAAGGAAACTAGTGGTTTTTATGCTAGCATTATTATTGTAGTTTGAGTCCGACTCTTGCACGAGTCGTTTATTTCCTTAAAAATAGGAGTTTTGTTTAGGTATGAGTCGTGTCCATGTATAACTCCTTTTACCGGAGTATAAATATGTACCCAGGGGTGGTGTAAAAAGGGACAATCAATCAAATACAAATCTATTACTTTTATCTTCTTTTCCAGCATCTACTTTTATCGCATTAGTTCTAGTTTACTTATGAGTTCTTACGATCTCGACGGGCTGCATCTACAAGATCTCTGTCTACCTCGCGAGTTCTGCTTTTTGAGCAATCTGAGCCTTGACGTCTGGGCGCATCGCCGTCGTTTCGTTCATCGTTGGTCTAGTTATCATCCTTGTCGATTAACTGGTCAAATCGACTGGCACAACTTTGGATATCGAAATTTGGGTATAAGCCCGAGGTGTTCGCAGATCCGACACTTTTTGTGTCAACACCTCTTTTGGCACACCCGGTGGGACCCTAGATACATCTCTTGATCATGATCATGGGTGGTTCTACTGATGTTGATCCGAGGAACGTCATTGAAGTCTCCGAAGCAGATCTGAAGGATGATCAGAAGCAAGCTATGGAGGAGTACAAGCAGCTATATCTGAAATCATTCAGCCTAAACAGAAGCGGTGATGCAGTCCAGAAACAAGATCCGCCATTGCCGCGGCAGGTCACTTTCGATGCCAATCCTGGTAAGTTGCAAGATATGGTTAATTTCACGTTAAATTAGGCGTTGATTAGCAATTCTAATGTGTTGTCCAATACTGTATACAATGTTGTCATGCAATCTTTCAAAGAAGGACAACCACCTAGGTATGTTGGTCCAACGTATCATCAACCTAGATCGGCATCTGCCACAACTTCATGGCGGCTCTAGTGTTCCAACCTGTAAATCCTTCTACCGATGAAGCTACACCACCGAGATCGAGCCCTGAAAGCGTCATTCGGTTGAACACCTATCCGGTGGCATCGGCAATGTCAGGACATATAGTCCAGAATCAGCCAACTCCCGCTAACTGGTGGGGATACGATATGCCTCCAGATTCATCTGCCGATGCTAAGTTGATCCAAGGCAATAGTGTAGTAGGAAAGGCCTCTATGGAATCGGCAATATCGGCACAGCCGATGAGTCTGATAGTGCATTATGCTACATCTTCTCCAAATATGCAATTGCTGCCAGGAAATCTTCAGATGGCGATACCCAAAGTGCCTTACGGGCAACCATCGGCAAGTTCTGTGCTGATGCAACAAGATTTGGCAATGGTAAACCATCCCATGATGATAATGAATCCTCAAACTGGGGTATCAGTGCACCAAGGAGGCCCATTTGTTGATTATTCCAGGATGCAGGAGCAACAGGCGCCGGGTAACTATCAATTATTGGCAAATCATATGTCGATGACCTATAATCCTGCATGGACTAGTCCAATTCAACAGCAGATGGTGCAACCTGGACACCAAGTAGCGGGAGCACAACAATATTATTATCCGGCAAACTCTCAGAATGAAACATCGGTGCACCGACCGATGAATATCATGCCGCAATATGCCCCAGTGGGTGCCTAAGGTTATACATCGGTAAATCAACCGGTGCATAATATTCAGCAGGGAAGTGTTGCGCCTATGCCAATCGGATCAGCTTATTTGCCGCAAAGGCAAGAAGAGGCGTATCCACCGGTCCAGCCAGTTAATATTCAGCCGATCCACCGACAGGATCAGGATGTATACTGGGCCGACAAAATTGCCGAAGTGATGAAAAAGCAGTTCGGCATCAAGCCTAAGGTCAATACGTACTCTTATCGGACGTCGTACCCTCAGGCGTATGATTTGATTCCTCTCCCGAATCGGTACAGGGTGCTAGATTTTACGAAGTCTTCAGGCCAAGATGATACATCTACGATGGAGCACATCAACCGCTTCATTATCCAATGTGGAGAGGCAGCTAGCAGAGATGAGCTGAGGGTAAGATTGTTTTCATCGTCTTTATCTAGATCGGCGTTTACATAGTTCATCTAGCTTCCTCCAAATTCTATTATTACTTAGGCCGATCTGGAGAAGCAGTTTCACAAATACTTCTTCTCTGGCATTCATGAGAAGAGGATTACCGATTTGGTCAAACTAAAACAGCGCAATGATGAATCGGTAGAAAGCTTCGTCCAAAGGCTTCGGGACGTGAAGAATAATGCTACAGCTTAGTGCTGGATGATCGACAATTGACGGATTTAGCCTTCCAGGGATTACTGCCACACATCAAGGATAAGTACGCATCTCAAGAGTTTGAGAGTCTGAGCCATCTCGTGTAGAGAGTTGCCGATCAAGAAGTTAAAGCCTTCGAACCTAGAAAGACTTGGAACAAGAAGGTGTCCTTCATCGAACAGGAAGAAGAGTCTGAATCAGATGAAGGGACAGATATTGGCGTTGCTGAGTGGGTGAAGGATAAGAAGCCGATATCCTGTCCGTTTGGTCAAAAGGAGGATGAAAGATTCACTTTTGATACTGCTAAAGCCGATAGGATATTTGATCTGTTGCTTAAAGAAGGGCGAATTAAGCTGGCCCCTAATAAAGTGATTCCATCGACTGAAGAGCTTAGAAGGATGAGGTATTGTAAGTGGCATGACGCAACCTCACACACTACCAATGATTGCAAAGTCTTTAGGCAGCAATTGGAGTCGGAAATCGGGGTCGGACGAATTAGATTTGAAAATTCTAAAACCCAGAAGCCGATGAAGATCGACCAGCACCCGTTTCCAAGCAATATGGTGGAAGCTAGTGAGAAGGTTAAAGTACTGACATTAGAAGCCGCCAAGAAGAATGCATAGGTAGATCCTAAACATCAAATAGCTATGCATGATGTGAAGGGGAAAAGGTGTGCCGATGATAAGAAAGGCAAGAGAGTTGCTGACGAAGGTAACAGCGTCGGGGGATCTCATGGACATGGCGTTGTAAGCACGCACATACAATCGCAATAGGAATATCCGTGCTCTCAAGAGGAGCAATATCGGCAGCAGGAAGAAGAAAGGAGCCGGGAGTGACGTCGGCATAAAGATCATTGGAATTGTCCTTTATTCGTTCATTGTTGGGAAGAAGGCATCAAGCTACCCACTACCAATAATTGCCCCGAGTGCAACAGGTACTATCCTTCTGATCGGTCGGGGAAGAGATCTTGTTCGGATGATCGAGAAGAAAGCTATGATAGGCCGATCAGAAAGGAGTCGGTGCATGATCGGCTTGGGGGCAAACTCAGCGTACATGACAGGCTTGGCAAGCGTGTTCGTCAAGAAAAGCTTGAAGAGATGGCTGATTCAAGGGTGCCCGATGAGGATATATTCTCTAGAGATCCAAACATAAGGAGTGATGCAAGCCGACACGGTGAGAGACAGTACCAGCATGTTTGGAAGACTAAGCTTCCTCAATGGTGTCCCAAAGGCCTAACGAGGACTCAGAGAAGGAGGATCCAGCGTGAACGTCAGAATGATCTATATTATGGTGAAAATCCTTCGAAGAGAGAATCTCAAGTTTGGGAGTGGAGGCCAAAACACCAGGAGAGGAGTCCATCGGCGGAATTCAACATGGTTGTTATGTTGCTGGTGGAATTTATGGCACCTGCTGAGGCTGAGGAAGAGGCTACTGAGATGGCTCAGTTAGTTCTGGATCCGATGGCAGCCGTCTTTGAAAAGCCTGCCGATGATGAAAGGCAGCATTTGAGGGCGTTGTTTGTCAAAGGCAAAGTTGATGGGCAGCCAGTATCACGGGTGCTGATAGATGGTGGAGCGTCAATCAATATAATGTCGTATGTCATGTTCAGGAAGCTTGGGAAAGGTGACCAAGATTAGTCAAAACAAACATGAAGCTGAAGGTAAAAGAATTCGTCGATGGTGATTTATTAGAAGATTAATTTTATTAGAAGATTTATATCTAATTTGTCTGGGAAGATTAAGTCTTTTAGCCCATTACTAAAGCTAAAGGCCGGTCAGGAGTTTGTATGGGGAAAAGAGCAGCAATTGGCCTTGGAGGAAATTAAGAGGTATCTGGTGAATCTTCCAGTTTTGATTCTACCTCAACACGGGAAACCTTTCAGGTTATATTTGTCTGCCGATGACAGCGTTATCGGATCAGCCTTGATTCAGGAGTTTGAAGGGAAGGAACGTGTGATCTATTATTTGAGTAGAAGGCTGGTGGACGTTGAAACTAGGTATTCGGCTGTTGAAAAGTTATGTTTATGTCTGTACTTCTCTTGTACCAAATTGAGGCATTATTTGCTATCAGCCGAGTGTACTATCATATGCAAGGATGATGTGGTTAAGTACATGCTGTCGATGCCGATATTGAGTGGGAAGATCGGCAAATGGATTTTGGCGCTGTCAGAATTTGATCTGAAGTATGAATCAGCTAAGGCAGTTAAAGGGCAGGTGATGGCTGATTTTGTTACTCAGCATTGTGGTACACTAAATTCCGTAGAGATTGCTCCTTGGACTTTGTTCTTTGATGGTTCCACATGTAAGGAGGGAGCAGGTATTGGCATTATCTTGGTTTCACGCCGAGGGAAAAAGTATGAAATCTCATTGCCGATTGTTGCTACTTCGACGAATAATCAGGCTGAGTACCTGAGTACCAGGCGTTACTGAAGGGGTTGGAGTTGCTCAGGGAAGTGCGTGTTGATGCCGTGGAAATCTTTGGCGATTCTTTGTTAATAATCAATCAATTGATTGGAACATATGAATGCCGGAGTGATATTTTAATTGCATATCATGGGAAGTGTTTACAGTTATTAAAGGAATTTAAAGAATATCATTTTGAGCACATTCCCAGGTTGCATAAGGAAGAAACCAATCGATTGGCGCAACATGCTTCGGGGTATCAGCCGATTCAACAAGTAATGACATCGGTAATGGTTGCCGATGATTGGAGAAATGAGATTGTCGATTACTTAAGAGATCCTTCTAGGAAAGTTGAAAGACGTTTGAGGTTTCAGGCTACCAAGTATGTGCTCCTTGATGATGAGTTGTATTATCGTACAATTGACGGAGTTTTGCTCAGATGCCTTGATGGAGGGGAATCGAAGTGGTTGATCGGTGAAATTCATGAGGGGGTATGTGGAGCGCACCAATCGACATTCAAGATGAAGTGGATGATTAGGTGAAATGGATATTATTGGCCGGCAATTCTTGAGGATTGTTTTGAGTACTTCAAAGAGTGTCAAGTTTGTCTGAAATTCGGCAATGTTCAGAGGGCATCTGTGTCGGCAATGAATCCTATAATCAAGCCTTGTCCGTTTAGAGGATGGGCCATTGATCTCATCGGCCAAATTTACCCACCATCGAGTAAGGGGCATAAATTTATACTTGTTGCCACTGATTATTTCACAAAGTGGGTTGAAGCCATTCCTTTGAAGAATGTGACATTGACAAACATGATAGATTTCGTGAAGGAACATATTGTTTACCGATTCGGAATTCCTCAGACTATTATGACTGATCAAGGGACCATGTTCACGTCGGGGTAGTTTGATGAATTTGCTATCGGTATGGGGTTCAAAGTGTTGAATTGTTCTCCTTATTATGCTCAAGCTAATGGTCAGGCTGAAGCAACTAATAAGGGAATAATTAAGCTTATCAAGCGCAAGATTGAAGAGAACCCTAGAAGGTGGCATACAGTACTGAATGAAGCTTTGTGGTCGTATCGGATGGCATGTCATGGTGCTACTAAGGTTTCGCCATATCAGTTGGTGTACGGACATGATGCTGTCCTACCTTGGGAAATTAAAACTGGTTCTAGACGATTGTTTTCCCAAGACCAATTAGCGGCCGATGCGTATGATATCCTTATGAAGGATGAGTTAGAAGACCTAGCGGGTCATCGGCTAAGAGCTCTAATCAGTATCGAGAAGAATAAGAAAAGGGTTGCCAAATGGTATAACAAGAAGGTGAAGGTAAAAGAATTCGTCGATGGTGATTTGGTGAGAAAACTGATTTTACTGATTGGGACTAAAAGTTCGAAATTTGGAAAGTGGTCTCCTAATTGGGAAGGTCCTTTTCGAATAAATGAGTCTGTACCTGGCAACGCTTATATTTTGGAAACCCTCGAAGGGGTTGCGTTTTCTAGAGTGATTAACGGTAAATATTTAAATAAATATTATCCTAGTATCTAGATAGATGCATAGAGTGATCCAAAATATAAATACCGATGACGGAGTCATTGTGCAAAACATCGGTAGAGAAGGTTTTAACGTTATATTACAAGGGAATCAGTCATCAGGTTCACATGCAATAAATGACAGCAGGGATTGTATGGATGAAATCGCATGAAGGAGAACTTGGTTGACTTCCCCTATCTCCCTGGCGTCATCATCGGCAGTGCCCTCGTTCGGTTTGATTTTTCTCCGTAACAGGAGGCTTCACGGGTATCGGCATCCCTTTCTTGTTGCAGGGCTTTAGCAATGGTAGGGAGTTGGATTTTCTTCTGGTTGGCCGAGTTTAAAGCTTCATCTACTTTTTTCAACTCGGCTAGTAGTTCTTCTTTCTGTGTCGATAGACGAACAATCTCTTGTTCAAGTTCGGTACTAGAGGCTTCTAGAGGACCGATGTCCTTGTGCTTTTCGTCTGCGGTTTGCTTGAACTTGAGTATTTCTTCTTCAAGTTTTGGTTGAGCAGTTCTATCGGCAATGCAGCGTGAAGCTCTTTGATATTGGAGTTGTCGGCTCTCAAGATACGCTGCTTGGAAGAGTGTTTCTTCGATATCGGCATGGAGTTGGCCTTGAATCTCTTTGAAGGATATCCTTACTGCGTTGGAGTCTTGGACCAGTTGGGATGTGTTTTGCTGCAGTAAGAGTAGTATTGCTTCAAGTTTAGACTTTACTTCTGCCAATATGATGTCTGAGGCTGGAGCAGAACTTTCTTCCTCTTCATCATCATCTGGAATATTTATGGCAAAGGAGAATAGATTGTTGGGAGAGTATTGGGCCTGAAAAGAAAGGGGATTAAAATTTGTCAGTTAAGAATTTGTATCGTGCAAAATTTATGATGAACAGTTGGTATACCTGCTTTAGAGAAGTTTCTCGCCTCGGGCTTGACAGAGTGGCTGGCCTAGTTGCGTCTAGAAGATCGGCAATAGTTGTCGATGAACTCGCCTCGGTAGGATGAACAGTTGGCGCTGATGTTGGTGCCGATGCCGATGTTGTTTCTATTGTTGCAGTTAGCCCTTGTGGCGATGGTGCTGTCCCTTGGTCAGGAATCTCAGCCTGTAATTGCTCAGGGATAGGTATTGATGCTGGCTCCGGTGTTGGTGTATCGGTAGGAACATGGGGAGATGCAACCGGTGATATGACTGGGGTTAATGGCCTTGGGCGTTTTTGTCGAGGAGCAGCACTTGATGAGCCTTGGCGCTTCGATCTTTGCACTTGGGGGGCATCGCCAGATGGAGTTGGAGAAGCTTGTACATTCGGAATAGCTGCCGATGAACTCGTTGGCTACAAAAGAGAGCGTGTTGTAGAATTAAAAATTAAATGAACATCACCGATGAGAGTTTGTAATCGGCATAAATAAGATAAAGATTATTACCTCCAAAGCTTGCGCCAGGACAGCGGCAATGGCCGATGGAGTAGCAGCAACCCCAGTCTGTTTGGACATGGGTTTGAGGGTGACTTTGGGTGCCTTTCCATACATAAGGGTAGCCAATGAAGGAGCCCTACTGCTGATCACCGATATGGGACTTATCAGTCGTAAGTTGAAGGTCCTGCCACTATTGCTTTTGCTTGGAATTGGGTCATCGGTCTGTTAATAGAAAATCAGTTACCAATGCATTTGAAAAGAAATAACGAGAAGAAAAATGATATCGGAAGTAAACTTACTGCATCATCTGGAACAATGTAATCGACATCAATCAAGTGCGGATAGTAATGTGATGATGTAGCAAACAATTGATTTTTCCACTCTTGCCACCAGGATTTGTATGACTCAGTAATAAAGGATGTTGGCGCCCAAGAGGATAAATCAAGTTTGGTTGTATTGGCCTGAGCGGAAAGGTTGACGATCTTGTTCTAGTCCATAGCGCTAGAGATAACTTCTCTTGGTTTTATTACATCGGCGTAGCTGAATTTGATCGGCAGTTGACCAAATGATAACTGTCTTGCTGTTGCCGATGGATAGTAAAATTCATAGGATGGACGAGTGTTCTTCCCAGTTCTGAAGATATTAACCGGAATGGCCCGAGGAATAAGGGTGGCTTTCATGATTCTTTCGTTCTCTGGTATGTTTCCATCGGTGAGATTGAAGGAGAGTGGAAATCGGTTGTCCTCATCAACATAGAGCCACCAGAGCCGTTCCGCAGCAGGGATTCCACAGTAAAGTCTATGGAAAAACATACCAAGTTGGCCTTCATTGGCATCAGTTCCCGGTAGCACTATTATGGCTTCCCCGAAATTGAGAGGGGAACGGGTTGCTGATTCATCATCGGCAAGAACATGCTCTTCAGTAAGATCTCTCGGGAATTGTTGGCTAAACAAATCGAATTGAAGACACTTATGCGTATGGGAATTTAGCCACATGTTGATAAACCACCAAGGGCCCCCGAGGTTACCGATGGGTTCACCTAGTAGTAACTTTCCGGATACCTGGTGCAGGAGATGGTAAACTGAGCCGAGGAGATATCGGCCAAGAGGAAGACCTCCGTTGGCTAGAAGCTCTGCTGCGGAAAGATACATATTGGTAGGTCCGACAATCCTACCATAGAAAATGAAGTTTTCCAACCACATATTCAAGAAGGTGGCATGCTCCCTTTGGCCTACCAATCCGGGCTTTTGGTATTCTTGAAAATATCCAGTCCAACCACCGATGTTGTGAGTAGTTACCCGATGTTCGAGTTTCCTCTGGAAAGGAGCAGCACTATCGGCAGAGGAGACATCAAGGCCGGTAAGCATGTGCACATCGGCAAGTGTGGGAGTGGCTAGTCCGTGCCTGAATAGAAATGCGTTCATTGTATCAGACTAGAAATAGGAAGCAACAATCATCATGTTTTCATTCTTGGCCATATCGGCAAGAGACAATCTGATGCATTGATCTATATTACGTTCTGACCAATATACTTGCTGTGATCTAGCCATTCTGAGGTACCAGTTTTTCCATCCTTTGGTGGGTTTGGGCCATGAACGGAAGGTGTATGTCCATAACCCTAGATCAAAATATTTGGCTCTGAAAGGGACACGATTGGTTTCCGCATTGATGATTTCTGTTGGATCGGCATTCCCCATCAGACCCAAACAACAAAAGTGTGCTTGATCAACAAGAATCACTATTTTGTCTCGCATTTCCTAGATTCAGAGAGTGAAGAAAGGAGGAGGAAAGGAATTGTGAAACAGTGAAAAAGGATGAAATGGCAGAGTGCAGAGCAGGGAGAGAATAAATTACCGTAGGGATGTTGCAGTTGATTGCCATCGGAGAAGATTGTTGCAGAAGTTGTGCCGTTTGCTAGAAAAAGAACCATTGTTGATGATGATGGAGTGATCTTCAGAAGCGCCGGTGAGATGGAGGTGAAGGTATGAGTTTAGGGTAAAAGGAGAAATGACCGGTGGCGGTCTTTATAAGCCCTAAGGGTCAGGGGTGTTTTTGGATTTTTCCTTCTCGACCGAATAGGGGTGTAATAATGAAATTATACAACAGTCTGGGAATTATAATCGTTGGCGCTACAGTTGAGGGAGATATTGGTAAATTGCGATGATTGTGCGCAGTGATCGATGTAATGATAGAGATGTTTTGGAAAGGAAGATTGTGATAGAGGAAATTCCGGCGCATGATATATTTCATACTCCGAAATTGGGGGGCATGTGTTGACACCGTTTTTTGTACGTGTCAATATGAGCCGGATGCGCTGATCAGTGGAAGGTTGGTTGTTGTTTCTTATCGGCATCGTGATACCGCTATCAAGTTGCCGATAGAAGCAGGAGATTGAAGAAGCATCAAAGGACTTGACACACCAGTTTTGGTCATACACGACACCGCTCAAGTATCAACCCATATGGGAAACAGTCTCGAACACACGGTAAAGTGCTCACAATGCAGACCCAACTCGATCCTTCGAATTCACAAAACAGAGAGCAACTCATTTTAGATATTAATCATGGTGCTCAAAGGTAGTGAATGAAGCAATGAAGAGCCATAGTAACAAGCTATATACAAGGCAGACAAGAAGGATCTTCAAAAGCCTACACATGCTAGTGCCATTTCAGAGGTGACATGGGAATTAAATTCAGTTTTAAAGCTTTTCTAACTTAGCTCTATTGCATATCATATAGATCAAAAAGAGTCTAAGTTAGGCAACACCATAGACACATAAAACACCTCAAACAGAGCATAGATTCATTAAATCGGCTATAGATATGAAGCTTGAAAATGAACTATGTCACAAATGCACATGAGATGCACAAAGCATTGACACCAACTAACACTAACAAGACACCAAATGAGAAGAAGGACAAAGAAAAGACAAAAAGAACCAAAAAGAACTATACACAAAAAACTTCCCTCAACTAAAAAGGGAAGCAAACACCCAACTCGCCTCGAAGGCAAGAAAACGTAGCTTGATCCAAAGGCTTTGTGAGAATATCCGCAAGATGGTTTTGGGTCTCGACATGCCGGAGATCAATGTTGCCCTTCTCGTAATGATCACACAAGTGAAAGCGGACCTCAATGTGCTTGGTCTTCGAATGAAGCACAGGATTTTTAGCCACACTAATTGCACTCGTGCTATCGCAAAGCAGAGGCACCTCAGTAAGCTCAAGACCGAAATCTCTCAAAGTGGCTATCATTCAAATCAACTGAGAGCAACAACTAGCTGAGACAACGTACTCAGCTTCGCACGTCGACTGTGCCACGCTAGATTGCTTGCGAGAAGACCAAGAAACCAAAGAGGACCCGAGAAACTAGCAAGTCCTAGAAGTGGACTTCCGATCAAGACGGCAACCGACAAAGTCGGCGTCTGAATAACCATAAAGCAAAAGAGAGGAAGTGGTGGAAAACCAAAGAACAAATTCGGGAGTGAAGCGCAAGTACCTCATGATGCGTTTCACTGCCTGCTTGTGCGAAGTTCGTGGGGACGCCTGAAAACGTGCACACATGCAGACGGCGAACTGAATGACTGCCCGGGTCACCGTCATGTACAGAAGCGACCCGATCATACTTCGGTACTGAGTCTGGTCCACCGCCTCTCCTTCCTCGTCCGCATCCAAGGCAGTAGTAGTTGACATAGGCGTCGAGAGGGGCTTTGCCTCGCCCATGTCAAACTTCTTCAAGATATCATTTGTGTACTTGCCTTGATGCACAAACGTCCCTTCCCGGGTTTGCTTGATTTGCAACCCGAGAAAGAAAGTCAACTCTCCCATCATGCTCATCTCAAATTCCCTACTCATAAGATTTGCAAACTTGGCAAAAAGAGCATGAGAAGAACCACCAAAGATGATATCATCCACGTATATTTGGACAAGGAGAGTGTCTTTGCCTTGCTTGAGGAGAAACAATGTCTTATCTACCGAACCCATTTTAAATCCCTTAGCAAGCAAAAAGGTTTTTAGCCTATCATACCATGCTCTAGGTGCTTGTTTCAAACCATACAAAGCTTTGTGAAGTTTAAAAACATGGTTTGGAAACTTGGGATTTTCAAAACCGGGAGGTTGTTTAACATAAACTTCCTCCTCTATGTAGCCGTTTAAGAAAGCACTTTTAACGTCCATTTGAAAAAGTCTAAAACCCTTAGAAGCCGCAAAATTTAGAAGGATTCTAATGACTTCTAAACGAGCTATGGGAGCAAAGGTTTCCTCATAGTCTATTCCCTCCTTTTGACAAAAGCCTTGAGCTACTAACCTAGCCTTGTTGCGCACTACCACCTCATCCTCACTTTGTTTATTTTTGAAAACCCATTAGGTACCTATGGGGTGGCAACTAGGTGGTGGAGGAACTAAGACCCAAACGCGGTTTCGCTCAAAGTTTTCTAACTCCTCATGCATGGCATTAACCCAATCCGGATCCATCAAAGCGTGTCCAACATCTCCGGGCTCAAAAGAAGCAACAAAAGACGAATGAGAAAAGTGACAGAGATAGGACCTAGACTGCATGACTCGTCGGTCGATGTCGCCGATGATGTTCTCCGGTGGGTGCTGCCGCTGGATGTGGCGGGGAGCCTGCCTGGACGAAGTGGCCTCCCCCTCGACAGCAGCTAGGGCTCCCTTAGGTGAAACGGGCACCGACTGAGGAAGCTGCTTGAACAACCCCCATGTAGAGGAAGTAGTCGGGTCAGGACCGTGAGCCGAAGTGGACGTCGTAGGGTCGATGGGGTAGCCGGTGGAGTCGGCTCAGGATCACCCCAATCGGCATCGTCCTGCTCCTCCTTCACAAAGATGCTAGTGTTCACCTCATCATCACTTTCAAGCTCAAAAGCGGTGGAAACACAGGGCATAGTCTCATCGAAGGTAATCTCACAAGTCTCCATCACTCGGTTAGTCTCAAGGTTAAGTGCACGATAAGCACGAGAGTGAATAGAATAACCAAGAAAGATACCATCAGAAGACCATGACTCAAATTTGTCCAATTTATCGCCCTTTTTGAGGATGAAACACCTGCACCCAAACACCCGTAGGTGACTTACCTTGTGTGGTCTCCCAAATCGCAGCTCATAAGAGGTCTTTTTCTTGAAAGCTCGGAGAAAAATGCGATTGGAAACATAGCAAGCAGAGCTGAATGCTTCAGCCCAATACCGCCCAGGAGTCCTATGCTCATCGAGCATCGTCCTAGCCATCTCAACAAGGGTCTGATTCTTGCGCTCAACACACCGTTCTGCTGGGGAGTGTGAGGTGAGGAAAACTGGTGATCGAGACCCAAAGTAGAGCAAAGAGTTGCAAAGTGAGCATTTTTTAATTGTGTGCCATTGTCACTGCCGATATCTCTCATGGAATTCTTAGGTAGCTTATTTTGCAATCTCAAAATAAGATCTCGAACAAGTGGAAAAGCCTCATCCTTACTCTCCAAAAAGAACACCCAAGAGTATCTCGAGTAGTCATCAACGACTACAACCACATACCACTTCCCTCCTTCCGACCTGACTCAAGCCGGGCCAACTATGTCCATGTGTAAGAGCTTGTCGGATCGAGTGGTCATGACCTCAGTCACAGGAGGATGGGAAGCAGCAACCATCTTGCCATGCCTGCAAGGATGGCAAACCAAATCCTTCTCAAACTTCAGCTTTGGCAATCCTTGGATAAGGTCCATTGAGCTAAGCCTTGCAAGCAAGTCAAAACTCAAATGGCCCAATCTCCTATGCCACTTCCAAAGCTCGGAAGAAGAACCGACAAGAAGACAACGAGAAGGTCCGGAAGAGATAGAAAAATCCGCACGAAAAACCTTCCTGAAGGGTAAAATCTAGCAAACAAGCTCACCACGAGAGTCCAAAATCCGAGAGAGGTTTGGCTTAAAGCTCACCTCAAAACCGTCATCAAGGAGTTGCGAAACCAAAAGAAGGTTAAAATGCAAATTTGCAACCAAAGCAACATCCTTGAGAACAAAAGAGGACATTACTCGAATGGACCCTCGGGAGAGAACCTTACCTTTACTCTTGTCCCCGAATGTGATATACTTGGTGTGGTGCACGAGGTCGAGGCTGGAGAACCACTTGGCACTTCTGGTCATATGGCGTTTACATCCGGAATCCACAAGACAAGTCTCCTCCAGTCCTCCTTCCTACATCAATAAAAAGACATAGGGTGAGCAAACGGTGCAACACTGGGGTTAGTAAGCTGTGAAGGATACTAGCGTTGTCCCATTTGCCCAAAGAATGGGTTAGGAGAAAAACCAAACATCTCTGCCCCACAGAGGGATAGCGATCACTACGATAGGGAAAACATGGTCCGCTAGAGAAGGGTGGAGTAAAGCCACCGCCACGAGGCCTGTAGTCGTATGGGTCACGACCACCACCGGGCATGACCACCACGTGTTCTTGCCTCCTGAGAACTAGCACCTTGAGGCATTCTACCTCTAGGCCTAGTAGTGTGCCTCCTAACTTCCGGTTCACGCACCCCAACTTGTGGGTGGTACATGTCCCGGTTGTTCAACTCATCCTGCCTCCGATCATCTCTCTTCCTCCTAAAGCAAAACTCAGCCAAATGCATATCCCGCTCACAATACTCACAATGATACCTCACCACACTCTTGGTAGGCACTCTCTTGTTGGGTTGGGTGGCTCTAGCTTTCATAGGAAGGGGATCACTAGAGATGTCGGGCATTGTGTCAAGTGGGTTGCGAAGGTGGTTCGGTTTGGCAATCCACACTTGCTTCTGTGGAGTAGTTTCGGGTGGCTCTTCAAACACACCATCGCTCATAGGAAACTCAGAGGGGTTGGTAGGCTTAGGTGGAGTGATCTTGGTAAGCTTGGCAGTTGTGGTGGGTTTCTCATTCTCGCTCAAACCACTGCACTCACCGATCTTACCAAACATGCTATCGTCCTTCCCCCTATAGAAAAACCTACTCCCGTGCTGCCAGCCCTTTTGCATTGGCTAAGCATCATCCCCAACTGCGGCTCTCGGCAAGACACCTAGCTCAAGATGGACCGAAGGTATGTGTTTTCCTCCTCGGTACGCATCTTGTCGTGCCTGCACGATGTGATCTCAAGCTCCAAAGCCTCAAAGCGATCCGACTCTCTAGTGCTATCTGAGCTGACCTTCTCTAACACAGCGATCCTAGCATCCTTCTGTGCCAGCTCAGAATGCAAGCCTAAACAGGACTTGCACGCACCAAGTAAGCTAGGCCTAGCCTTCAGCTCACTGACCTCCTCAAGTAGAGTGCCATACTTGTCCTGGAGAGTGACAAGACTAGACATGTAAATGGCGCAAGCATCACACTCTACCTCCTCGGTAACCACCACATACGCCTTAGCAAAATCTAGCTCATGAAGCGCGCTAAGGTACTTCGCCTTAAAGTCGTTCATCTCATAAGCACCACGCTAGAGCAACGCATCTTGACTCATCAAGGTGTCGTTCAGAGACTCAATCTCAATAGAGAGAGACTCGACGGTGGGTGATACCTCGGGTGTGTCGGAGTCATAGTCGTAGTCGAGGCCTTCTTTGCGCTTGCCAACCTTGCCTTCTTCAATCGTCATGGTGCAAAAGTCACCATGCTTGGCGTCGGCATAGAAGCATAGGCCATTGAGCTTGTCCTCAACCTTTCCCTTGGATTCATCATCGCTCGAAGAAGCACCTCCATCGGAGGAGACATCGATGTCGCTGAGGGAGGTGAGGAAGGCTCGGTGCATGGTCTTCACCTTGTCAATCACCTTCTTGGAGGACCTTCGGTGGTAGCCACCCTTGGGCTTGTGCTTGTCCTCGAAGTGGTGCTCGCGCTTGTCCTTGTGCTTGGTGAAGTCACCTGCAGCTTTCTTGGGGCAGTTTGCGATGAAGTGATCCTCATCACCGCAATGGTAGCACCCCTTGGCTGAGCCACCATGCCGATGGTTCAAACGGTTGTTGTGAAACCATGAGAACTTGGTGATGACCAAAGCCAGCTCATCATCTCCAAGAGCCTCCACTTGATCCTCTGTCACAGAAATCAGATACAAAGCGAACAAAGAGTGTGAAGGGTCAGATGAGGAAGAAGATGTACCGCCAGGGCCAAAAACAAAGGCCATAGATGACTTCGACGGGTTTTCATGCTTGGCCCGGGTCTGGTAGTCAATCTTCGAGGACTTGAGCTTGCTGAACAGCTCGTCTACGGTCAGGGCATCATAGCCCAGTGACTCCTGAATGGCAGCCACCTTCATCTCCCATACCTTCCGATCAAGAGCATGCAAAAGCTTGATAGCCATCTCATGATCATCATAAAGAAAGTTGGCTCTATTAGCACGCATCTTATTGACGATAGATTGGGAGCGAGTGAACATCCCGTCCACAGATTTGCCAGCCAACTGAAAAAAGTTCTCGTACTCTCTACGGTATGTGTCGAAGAGTCTGGACTTGATCTGAGTGTTACCCTCATGGTATTTCAAGAGTGTTTGCCAGATCTCCCGTGCCATAGTGAGACTCGAAACTCGCTCAAACTCAGGAAGTGACAGACACGATAAGAGAATGCTACGGGCTCTTGCGTATGACATATGCTACGTAACTTGGGCATCGGTGATCCGAGCGTCAAGAACCACGTAGTTCTCATTCTCACAAATCTCCAAGAACTTCGTATCAAGCCCTTGGAGGTAAGCGGACATGCACACCTTCCAATAGGCAAAGTTGGTTCCATTGAAGTAAGGAGGTTTACCAGCACCTCGCTCCATGTCGCCTTCACGGATCAAGAACCATGTAAGGTGGATTGATCCTTAACCGTCTTTGATACAAATTGAAGGACCGGAAACGGCGACCAGAGGGGGGTGAATGGGAGCCAAATAAAAATTCCTTTTGGAAGATTTTGACCCTTGTCCCAAACACGTCCCAAAGATAGAACTAGGTTCATGACCCACAAGTGGGTGGATGTTCTAGGAGATGTCCTAGGGACACAACGGAACTAGTCTCGAGACCGGAGGAACAAACCGCAACAAGAACGGAGAAAAACAGCCAAAAGAGAGAGGCTTCGGACCACTCAGACAGGACCTCCGAACCAATGGACAGTAGTCCGGAGGTTAGTCCGAAGACTGGTCCGACGAGCACCCTTGGCCTCACCAAAATACACAGTGAGCGCCTGACCTCCGGACCTTAAGTTCCGGACAAGTCCGACGCGGCTTCAGACCAAGGAGCAGAGGTCCCATGCTTTTCCCTGACCCAGCCAAAAACACGCAGAGCGCAACCTCGCGTCGGACGCTTGGTCCGACGCTACCGTCCGACTAAGCAACGTGGTCTGACGCATGGAGAAAAATAGCTGGCTCCCTCGACGAGTCCGTCGGACCAGTCACTGAGAGATGGGATGAGGATACCCCTTCATCCCCTATTTAACAGGGCTTTGGCTATTTCCCAAAGAACCCCCTAGATACATGAGTGAACTACCTAGCCTAAGCATTGCAGTCCAAGCTCCGGAAAATATCTTCCTCGATTTGAATGGACGTCACCGCTTCCTGTCAGGAGTTGCCGTCGCCTCGACGCAACCTCCAGGATTCCGCCACGTGCCATCCCCGCTTCCTCAGAAGCTCCACCTAGGTTTTGAGGCCCAATCCTAGGAAATCCGCCATCGGTAGCTTTGAGCTCAACTATCGAACCCCGAGTTTTGAGGCCCAAACTTGGAAACCGTCCTCGGATGGTTTTGAGGCCCAAACCACCAAACCGCTGGACTCGATCCACCTTGTCTTTGCCCGGTCGGACTCCAAGTCCCTAGAGCCTCTGCTCGACTCGCGCGTTCACCGTCTTGACTTAGTCAACTCGGTCTACCTCCATGTCCTCTCGCACTCGCCGGTGCCAAGCACTAGCCACCACAGCTAGTCCGCCGGCGCCCATGGTCCCTCGGTCCGAGCCCTGCTTCCGCCCTTCACCGCTCTCAGTCCATCGACACAGCAAGCCTCTACTCGACCTTCTCCACGCCATTGACCACTGTCACTAGGCATAGCACCTACACACCACAAGCCGATAGACAGACACACATTTGCTTTCGCAAAGAGGTTAGGGTAAGCCACTCAAACTGAAACGCTCAAGTGTTGGACAATCACTCATGTGTTCGCACCATGTGTCTACAGGAACGGTCTCCACAGGCCCTGATCACGCCACGATCGAGCCTCTCGGAAAAAGGGCCTGTCCTTGGCATCTCCCTAAGCGTGCATGAGGGTTGCTAGCAGCGCACCTCCTTGGGAGTCCTTATGTATCCTACGCGTGCAGTGGCGCCAGCCCTAAGATATGGACCATTTGAGACCCAAGGCCGAACGATTCATCGCTATGGCTCACGACTCAGCCGGCATGAAAGGACATACAAGTGAAATAAAAAGCTCACCGCCCCGATAAAAAGCTTTGACACATTTCACTTACACGTCCTCACAACCTTTGTATTTCATACAAACAATGGCTACATCGTAGCAAAGAACTTCATATCAGACATAAGATTCCCAGCAGCTACGTCAACCTCCGCCGCCAAATAGGACATGTTCGCCTCATGAGTACCAGCTGCATACCCGCTCCGCACCCTCTAAAGATCGACGCGCGGGTAATGCAACCAGAGTACAGCAAAACCATAAGCATGTGTCTCCTGCCCTGCCAACGACACAAAAGACTTAAAGTGATAAAAAAAGCACCGGCCTTCGACAGCACGCCAGCTATGGCCTCCTCTGACGGGGGAACATGAGTAAAAGCGACATCATCCACGCAGGCCATCACTGGTCCAACCTCTTTCACCAGGCTCCAAAAGCGATCGCGCCAAGTAACGACTACAGTCTCCAGCTCTACAAATATCCAAGACATCAGGACCACATAAGGCTGGGGCAACAGTTCAAACAAGCCAAGAAAGGCATCAAACTAACCCCTTCGCTTCTTTGGTAGCTGGTCGCGAAGCCCGGAGTTATCACGTTCTTTCTCCAAGAGAGCTCCTTGAAGTTCGCGCACACGCGCACGAGCCTGCCCCAAAGACGCCTCCAAGGACAAAACCTGGTGCCTGCGCTCCTGATTCATCCACAGCAACACCTGAAAGATGACGATTTGCCAGTCAGCTCGAGAGTTTTCCGGCGCAAAATCAACAATGAAGAAGGGGGTTGGACACCCACATTCACACGACCCAGCACATCTCCGACACCATCTGAATCTCCATCATCGATAGAAACACCCTCCCCCGAGCAAAGCGGTTCGTCGAGGTCGTCGTCAATAATAACCTTTCTTTTTCGCCTTCTCCTCAAACCAGTACCGAACGACAATGGCACATCGTCACCAGCGGACCCTCCACTAACAACCCCGTCATCCAAAATCTGAGGGTCTCCTGAAGGGGACTATCCACCACCAAGCCCAGGATGATTCGAATCCTAGGGCTCCGAACTCAATGTCTCCGGCTCGGCAAAAGTCACCTCTCCCCCGATCAGATCATTGTCAGCAGCCTCCGGCGCGACACTATATGACGATCAGACACTGCCTTATCATATACCACAAATCATCCAAAGCAAGCAAGACAAGAGAATCACTCACCTAGTAGACAACTTCTGTCGGGAGCGTCTGTTCTCTTTGGGCGACCTCGAAGAACCAGCCACACCCAAGTCCCTCAGCCCAGAATACGCACCAAGTAGGCCATCTTCATCCCAAAACGAAGCATTGTACCCCTAGATCGTCACATTGGGTAGGGATTCGTCAGAATGATCAAAACCACCCGGCTCCATGACATCACCACCTGCAATGACAGCTGGAGGAATACAAAATTCGCGAAGTACACCAAGGGCCGGTGACAAAGCAAAGAACGTAGCACGACTCTCATCGCGAATCTACATAGTCAAGGAGGATATAAACATCACGAGCGAAAAAAACATCAAGACACAAGACAAAGCCAGAAACAGTCAATACTTGAGGGGGAGGACGACGAAGAGAAAAATCCTTCCTAGGGTGAGCCGGCGCTGAACGCTTCGCAACATCAAAGATATAATGTAGTCGCTTGTCAGCAACAGCCGACTCGATCCCTTCAGGCGCCTCCCGAGTATTGTCACTCCTACCAGCATATTCAAACGCAGGATGTTTCTTTCCTTACAAGGCTGATGAAGCTACATGCTACCCGCATGCCATCAAGAGTACGACGATCGAGCAACCCCAGCGCGGGATGGCGGCTCCGACTAAGTCGCCAGGACCTTAGACACCAGCGCGGGATCACAAGGCGTGCGGGGCTCCTCCTAGTGGACATAAAACCACCTCGACTTGTGTCCAACAAACTTGGAATGCAGCGACATCGAGATGTACTCACTGGACATACCATCCCTGAGTTGAAGATATACAGAGCTAATAACGTCGGACGACCCAGTCACATTCAGCTTCAGACGAAAGAAGTATCAGAACAGATCAAAATGAGGATAGATCCCAATATACGCCTCGCATATGTGAATAAAGATGCCAATATGCACAATCGAGTTGGGATTTAGGTTGTAGACTGAGATATCATAGTACCGCAATAAACCACAAAGAAACGTATGGACAGGAACTCCAAAGCCACACTGAAAGAACGGCTCGAACACAACAAGCTCACCCGTGTTCGGCGTCGGAAACAACTCGCCAAACGCCGACCGCCACCCGCCGACCTCCTTATCCAGAAGCAGACCACCAAACACAAGGGCATTAATATCACCCTCCTTCAGTGTGCTCCGCGTCCAGTGCTTCACCCAGGGCGGCATCACCATCTCCTCAACCCTAACATTTGGGGGCGGCACCACAGACGCTCCCCTAACTGCCGACGATGACCTCGTCGCCGCAGCCATCGTCGCGGATAGCCTCACAGCACTACAGCGGACAACCTTCTTTGGTGCCATCACCAGCAAGCGGAGTAATCAGGCAATGCAACGAAAAGGAACCAAAGAAACGATGGGAAAACTACGGCGGAAGTAGAAGAATCTCACCACAATAAGAGAATAGAAACCACCACCGCCGCCAACTTCCCCCTTTATACAAGGCGGCGTGCCTCTTGACATCCCAGGGTTTTTGGGGAAGCGCAACGGCTGAATACAGAGCCGCCACGACGACGCCACTTTTTTTCGCCGTGACTTGGGCCGCTTACTGCGCAGTTAATTCGGCCCACGAACTTCCTTTTTTACTAATCTTTTCATTTCTTATTATTTTCAATCAGTCTCCAACAATTTCGTATAATTATTTCCTAAATAACTACTAACACTACAGTCCCTCGAACTGGACGTGCGATACCATATGGTTTCCTTTTCCTGCAGCTACAGTAACATGGCTACAATTGCCTGGTTGGCAAGTCCCGCAAAACCACTAATACAGTGGCACTCGGGTACTTCGTCGACCACAATCATGACTCTGCCACTCGGTCGTCAATCCGACCAGGCTCGGGGACTTTGTCTAGGACTACACCGAGCAAGGCTCGAGGACTGTTGCCGCAGCATAGGGAGTGGCGGCATGACGCAACATAATACTCAGGGACTGCGAATAAAGCAATATGACTCCGACGCAAGAACCTTTCAGCTCCTCGTATCAGGCTCAGGGACTACGGGTATTCGCAGTCGTTTTTTACAAAACTTATATTTCAGTCTTTCTTCTATAATCATAATACAAGAACCTCATAGTTTCTTACATCAGGCTCGGGGACTGCAGGTATTTGCAGTCGTTTTTTACAAAACTCATGCTTCAATCTTTTACCTTCAATTATTTATGCACCTTTTTTATAAAGCTTGGCACCACGTGCATACTTCACCTACTACCAAGCTCGGAGACTAAGTGGGTACACTTCACCTTGTGGTGAATGTACTGATTTTCTTCTCGACCAAACTCTGCTATTTTTTGATTGACTTTTTGCAAAGCCTACGTGGGTACACTTTACTAAGAAATAGCCGTTCAAAACTTTTTTATTCTTCAGCACGTCACATCCTCCTAACAAGCAGCCACAGCATCCATCAAAGGTGACCTGCTCGCACATCAAGCTACGACGCTCTCGACCATTATGACCTGGTCGGGAGGCTCCTGCAAGCAGTACCTCAACCAGCTAGACTGGTCAGGACCTTGCAACGACGACTTCGCGCGATAGCGACCAGCTGTACATCTCCAAGGACGATGTTGCTGACTCGCTAGAAGAATATAATGTGCTCGGGGACTTGTTGGGGATATTACCTCGGCATATCCCTAAGGACCTTATGGGCCTGCCGACCAGAAGACGACCTAGCCCACGAGGCCTTGCGGCACGCGACCAGCCCGTTGTGCTCGCCAGGGACTCCAAAGAAGCCTTGCTCGCCAAGGAGGATCCTAGTAGATAAACTTGAATCCCTTACCTTAAGGGACCGATCGTAATCTGTTAGGATATGGAAATTGTAACCCTGCTCCCTCGCTATATAAGGCGAGCAGGGACCCCCTCGAAAACATCTCTCATACAATCCCTTAGATCCCATCTACACCTCGTGTAACCTAATACTCATATCAATCCAACCACCAAAACACAGGACGTAGGGTATTACGGTGATTTGCCGGCCTGAACCTATCTAAATCGCCATGTCTACGCTCTCTGTGTTACGCTTGATCGTCGTCGCCACACCTCCGCCTACAATCTACTACCGTGGGGTACCCCCTAGGTAGACTGTGATGCATATTTCGTCGACAGAACTAGTCTTCTTCTTGATAGTTGGCTTAAAAGAAGTTATCCATTCAAGGGACACCTCTGATCCTAACGGAAGATAATGATTTGAAGTATAGGATAGGATGCTACTGGGGGAGGTCTACTCCTTTATTTATAGTCCAGAATAGGCGGAGCAATCCTTGAATTGGCGGTGTGGTACTAATGTGTTGCACCATAATACTTCCGGTCTGATGAACCGCGGCCCTTGGATCGAAACCGACTTAAGCAACGGCTTAGATGGGATCCATAGGTCAGTTAGGCACCGCCATACGAAGATGGGTCTTAATGGGCCCGTAGCAGGTATGTCGGCCTAGGGGTGGGGCTGGCCGACCCCCCTCTGGCCCACCTCGTCTTTCACTTCGTTCCAACGCCCTCTAGTGACTTCTATAGTCTTCTAGTGCGGGTTTCCAATCAGTTTGCGCAGGGAGTCGTGTTGGAGTAGGATTCTCCTCCGTATTAATTCCTATTTAGTCCCTGAAAAGTACAGACTCACCAAAGCTGTGGATTCTCCTCCGTATTAATTCCTATTTGGTTCCGGTATGTTCTAGAGTCTTCCTAAGTTGAGTTTCATTGAGATCTTGATATCTTCCTCATCGTAGCTCCAAATATGGCAAGTGATAGGTCCATTATGATCATCTCGACAAGCTCTATAGAATAGTGTACTCAAATTCCTTATTTGAGATAGTTTTATATAGTAAAACCTAGATATCTTGTAAAAACAAGTGAGAACACCACAACTCGTGGAACTCTTTAGAATAAAACCATACACCTATGCTTTATAAAACTCGTTAGTTGACAGCTATATTCGGAGTTTAGTGGCCATCAACATGGAGGATATGTAGTCACGATAGGAGCTTAACTGATAGTTGCAAGCTCGGACGATGCAATAGAAGATAGGTGAGTGCTCGTAGTCAGTGGAAGAACCTCGATCGTCTCGGTCTCAATAGCTGCTCTAGTCGGAGTAGGCTCTCTTGTCAACTTGTTGAGAGGTCTCGAGTCATCTCAGAAATAGAAGTGGCCCGAGTTGGGGTAAAACTTGTCTGGAGAGGAGTCTGACTCAAAGACACTAACCACTGTGAGACCTATGAAGTGGGGGTCTAGTACACTAAAGAAAGAGGCAACTGACTTTGAAACCTACTAGGCTGTTTCGCTAGAGTCTGTGCCACTGTCTGTGAGGGTTCTACCTCAGTGGGAGCTTGGACAAAAGGAGTGTAACCAGAAGCTACCAAGAGTCGCTCCATGAGTTGTGTCTGCTGCCTCTGATAGGAAAGAAACTAGAGCTGAAACTCATCATGTCTGGCCTGTGACTCAGCCTGAGTGATGGCCTACTCTGCTGTGAGTCTCCTCATGTACTCAGCCTGACGCCTCTGCTCTTCCTCCTGCCTCTACTACTCTGCCTACATCCTATCCAAGATGGATAGGAGTGTGGGGTCAACGATGGACTGAATGGGAGCAGAATGGGAACCACCTGCCTCGTGGTCATGTGAGCGTTGAACTTGATGAGGTAGGGGCTCGTAGTCCTCATCAGTCCTATCAGATGGGACACCGTTGGGAGCCTCACCCTCTGGCTGGGCATCAAGTGCAGCGAGCTCTGACTCAGTAAGGCCCGAGACAGCAACATCCTGCTAGTCCTCTAACTCTGGCACAACGCCTGCCTGGCATGTTTGTGGTCCTCCTCTGCCTTGGCCTCAACAGCCATGTTCAGTCAGTTGTCTCTTGTCATACTCTAGAAATACTAGCGTTGACTGCTGGAGGGTAGTGAAAGCTACCTAAGAGTACCATTCGCCGCTAGACATGAGGAGCCAGCAAATCCAATGGGCAAATGGCAGCTGACGGTATCCTCTAAAGACCTCTGTCATGATGTCCTCCATCTCATTGACTATTAGATCCCAAATGTCAAATGGTTGTTGTTGGACCAAGTAAGCTAACAACCACAATTGAATCCTGGTCAATCCCTCTCTAAAGCCAAGGCATGGAAGCAACATCCGCCTCATGACCTTGTTCAGGATCTGGCAGTTGGCGTGAGGTCACATGGGAGCCGACTAGACCCGTCGCCAATTAGCTCTCTAAAACAGGCGCGGACGAAGTCCATAGAGGGAACCTCGCCTCCATGGGGACAGCGAGGAGCCTCAGTCTCTCTGTAGCACAACTCATGGATACGAGTGTCGGATGAGTGCAAACGGAAGATCTCATTGAAGTGCTCTACTCACACTCTTTGGTCCTTGCCCTTGAAGGCATAGTGTATGAAGCTATGATCAGGGGACACCCAGAGCAATGCATAGAACTGACGTACCTAGTCTACCTGACAGGCCCTTGAACGGCCAAGTAGATCTGACATCCTCGGCAGATATGTGAGGTAAGGGTGGATCTCCTTTCCTCCGACAGCTACTATCACCTCAAGTGAACAGACGCGCTGAGGCCAAATAGCTACTGCACTCTCGACGTAGGCTCAGTAGAAGTCCTCATGGAGAGGAGTGTAGAAGTCATCACCTGCCCTCACATCTCGAGTCAGAGGGAACCAGGTGTGAAAGTCAACAAAAGATAGCTCCTAGATCTTATTCATTGTCACCTCTCTCAAGTCGAGCCAGACTAGTGGAGGTACTTGTGTTCTAGGAGGAGCGTGGTTCCCACGTCGCTGAACATCTGGCCAGGGTGGCACCAAAGTGCAAGCACGAGAGCTCCAACACGGTTGCTCCTCCGACAGCTGCTTGGACTCAACCTCTGGGGCCTCAGCTCACTCTGCCTGTGCTATCTCCACCTCCTCTGAGGGTGTTAGTGAGGCTATCCTCAAAGCCCAACTGCGGCCACATTGCTCAGCGGCTTCCATGGCCTCTGCCACTGCTAACGTTGCTACTGGATCCATCAATCTCTTCCTATTCTTTGAGACAACCTTCTTACCCTTCTCTTGGGCAGTGGGAGGACGATGTGGAGGTGGAGTGTCCTCACCTCCACTACCAGGGCCACCACCAACATTATTCACATGTGCCATTGTGGGCACGGGGAAGACAAACAACTGCCATTAAGGGCCCAACAACCACTAAATAAATCTCAGAGAACCACTAAAAGATCAACTATAGGTGTCACTAACTCTTCTAGAATGACTCCCCCTAAGTCCTGGACTAACCTTCGTGAGGCTTGGCCTCAATACAAACTCCCGGGCTTGGCCCCGAGTTCAACTAACACTGCCAAAGACTGTCATGGAACCGCCCAACCGATAAGAGCACTAGTATAATGGTCACCATTTATGGTCACACTGTCACACTAGAGCCCATATAAGAATGGTAGTCCTTGAAATCTTAAAGGATTTCAATCCACAATAAGTAACAACCCGAGATTGTACTCGATTCAGTAACCACACATCCACAGTGATAAGTTCGAAACAAAGTAATATTACATCTGAGTTTTACCAAGTGTTATTACAACACCAAGTCGAACTAAAAGTAGTGGAAGTATTTGTTTTGAAACAACCCATTGCAAACTATTTTAAACCACATACAGTGCCATGCTTAGTAGAGTCCCATCAAAAGCAACGAGAAGAGACATCAGAAGCCACCATTGCCAATGTTCTTCACTCATCATCACATGAAGGATAGAGGCATGCCTGACAATAGCTATAATAGACCATACCATCTACAACAAGGGTAAAGAAACCCTGGGTACTCAATTGTACTTAGCTAGACTTACCTGATATAGAGATAGATATATGACCATATGACACATCAAGGATTATGCAAGGCTTAATAGGTGGATCTCAACACATAGCATGACTTTTGCATAAAAGAGCATTACTAAGCTACTCAAGTCTTCAATATTTGAAACATCTTTTAGCATCAGGATTAAGTAGCATTAACCAAGTCTAGATTAGCACCTGATCTAGAGCAATCACTAAGTTATCATCACAATAGTAACCATATCATGTTTGGCATGTAAACCATATAACCATCTTTTGGTTACTTATTAATGTTCAAGTTTCTACAGTAGGAGGAAGATCTTTCAAGTTTCTCACTAATTGGGAGAGACCACGATTCGAATCGAATTCCTATCCAGCTGGAGGATTATTCCTCAATCACACCCAACGCTCCCCCGTCAGGTTGACTTTTATGGGTTACCTTCAATATAGCTCGGGTGACGTCGCGGGTCCCCTGGTACTGGCATGAATGGCGACTCACGGTAGCCAGGTCGTTCAAGCAATGCCTACCCTTGGTACATAGTCAGGACGTTCAGGATACTTGCCCACAGTCTAGTACTCCGCTCGCGATCTCCACGACCCAACTAGGAGGGGATTCTGGCCCGAACTACAAAGTTAGGGTTCGCGGTCAAAACGAGTTATTCAGCCAGCTATGAAGGAGGCATGCGTTCAATCTCGGCAAATGTCCAACCATGCTCCAGTGCCTAATGACATAGGCAGAGAGAACCCGCTCACAAGACCTCCATGTCAAGTGGCTCACATACAGCTTGTCCACCCGGTCTCGATTTATTACTTCCACATGGTTATTTCCACAATAGAAAATATAGCCAACCATGACCCGTAATAACCTATCATCGTGGGTGATGGTAGACCACCCACTCTACCGGTCTAAGCAGGGCTAAGCATATGTTTCGATCCTGGGCCTACAAGGTTCTTTTGTTGGACAAGGAAGATATAATGCAGCAAGGGTTTCATTCAACTCCTACTAACTTAATGCACAAGCAAGTGATGGTTGTATAAGTAAAATACTGGAAAGAGAGTAAGATAGGTTCATAATGCTCCGGGCTTGCCTTTCACAAAGGTGGAGGGCTGGTGGTTCGGGCACTCGGGAAGCTCAGGACCCTATTCTCCGTCTTCTGGAACTCCGAGAGCTTGAATCTCCTGTGGAGCTCCTCCTTCCACTTCCCCAAACTCCAAGAGTGTCACTCCCTCCGGCGATCCTGGATGTATGTGTACATGTATGATGATCCAAAATATATGACAAGTCATATACTAGAAAATGAGACATGTCTAATGAATATGGGCGAATGCTCATGATGAATGTGTTATGCAACATTTTTATTTCGTTCACTGAGTAGGTGCATATCTCTTCTCCTGTAGAGAAGCTACACTTACCCTTTTTCAACAACCTTAAGTAGATCTTTTCATCAACTGTGAGCTCTCTGTCACCTGCAACTAACCACATCTACACTTTAGGTTATTTGCTTAAGCCACACATGAGGTGTTAACTACTAGAAAACATACACAACATTGCATGCAACCATCCCAAATAGCAGTTGAAAGAAAACAGTATAGCAGGAGCTACATAAGACCAAAAAATACAAACTTGGACTTGCTAGAAAGCTTATGAAATTAGCTAAAAATCATTCCATACCCTTTCCAGCTAGTTCCAACATTAAATTAGTCTAACAGTCACTTCAAGCAAAGCTGTTTGGTGAAAACAGGAAAACACAGATTTAACCCTTAACTTGTAAAATACACACAGGTTCAACTAAACATGTTATCATGGCGAAACTTTAACACAAGATAGAGTAATAATTTATCTACAACATTGACAATTGTAGCCACTGCTGAAAACATTTAAAAGTAGCCCAAACAATTCAAGCAAGGAAATAGGTTTCAGCTGAGCAACAGATTCAATCAATTACTTAGAACAGTTGTATAGCTTTAGCTATCATTCCAAAAATTACGATCCAATTATACAAGCAAGTTCACATAATTAGATACCACTTTCATATTCACATAATCAACAACAAACATGTTTTTAAAGGGGTTAAGGCCACTACTTTGCTGGTGATGAGAAAACAAGCATGTTTTATATATAAATTACTTAAACAATTAAAAAAGTGTGAAACAACAGATTTTGTATTTTTCTTAGCATGTAGTAGTTGTAAAAACATTTCCAAACACAGAACATACATATATATCACTTAACAAACATAACAAGGTTGCATTCAAATAATTAAGCATTTAACCAAAATAGCTACAACATGCAATTGAAAAGGAGTTTACTGGTACTTCAATATTTTTCATTGGAAGTGCATGCTGAGAGAAGCTTAACACAACAAGAATCACAATTTTTGCATACACCTAACTTCAGTTATGAATTAATCAAGTTAATATAGACATAAAGAGCTTTCTATTTACTTTTAATTAATCAACATATAAGAACAGTAACAACAGGTCATTTTATATTTTTCATTCATAGATAAAAACATAACAAAGCTAACAGAATTTATTTCACATTATTTGCGTTTCTCAAGATTTAGTTATGCATTTTCAAAGTTAGCAAACAAAACTGAAAAACAAAACAAGGAAACACTACACACAACCTATGACATGTGGGACCCACTGGTCAGCTTCTTCCTCACAGCTGCGAGCACAGAAGGTGCTCGATCGACGGTCTTTCACCGGCGGCGAGGTCTCCAGCTCAACCAACCCTACCATCATGTACTCCTTCGCAAACCACACACAACCATGTAGCTGGTGGTACCCCCAAACCTACCGGAGGATGCTCGATAACGGTAATGGCGACACGGGGGCGCGGTGCTGCTTACGCTGGTCGGCTCAGGCTTCTACTGACCAAGGTAGCGAGCGCTACACCTACACTGAACCCTAGTGGTTCGATTGAGCTTGGATTGGAGCCTTGGGAAGCCTCCGATGAGCTCGGCCCACATGCATAGTGGCACGGTGGTGAGATCACGGCGGCGTGGTGTGTCTGTTCCGGCGATGGTGAGGCAAGATCGCTTCAACTGACTCTGGCAAACGAAGCACGGGCTAGCCTACTAACCTTAACACTACTCCGACGAGCTTGAGGGGCACTGAGTGACCCAGCGTGACCCTTGCCGGTGTTGCGAGTGTCGAGCACTCGCGCGCGGCGGAGATCCCGTTCCGGCGAACCCTAACCCTAACGACTTCAACCAACTCCACGGTGAGCTTGGACGACCTCTAGGCTACCATGTATGCGAGCTAGAAGAGAGGGAGAGGTGCTGGATGGGGCTGGCCACGACAGCGCAAAGCTCGGTGGAGCTACAGCGGCAATGGAGCTCGCGGTGAAGCTCGGTCTAGCTTACCTAGGACGTTAGCGCTTCAACCAAGTGGTGGGGATGGTAGAGCGGAGCGAGGCGGTGTTGTGGCTGGCTTTTGGCAGACAATGCAGAGGTGTACTGCGCAGGCAAGCTCGGCGATGGCGGCGGGAGCTCGGTGCTCGGCAATGGTGCACTATTGTGTTTGTGCGCGAAGCAGAGAGGAAACGGGGAGAAAGTGAGCGTGTGGGTGCCGGTGGAGTGTGCGAGCGTCCAAGGCGCGGCCGGCCGGGGCTCTCACCGGTGTATGGCCACCACGTGTCGCCCGGAGCCTGGCCTGGTGAGCCACCGACCGAGCGGCACAGCTACTCTGCTCCTCCTCTTAAGCCCGATCAGTGACGGACAACACAATTTGCCGAGTGATTAAATCACTAACTACTGTGTCTTAGCTTCAACTAGTTTCACCAGTAGATAGAGCTATGTGCCAACTCCATCTTTGATGCAATCGGCTTGAGCTAAAACTGACTGGATTTCAAACTACAAGCACTCAAATATAGGTACTTTGAAATTGAAAGTCAGTTAGGACTTAGGCAAATTTTGAATCCCAAAAACAGCCCCTAATTCTGCCTTAAGTGACCAATTAGAGCATGTAAGGGTCCAAATCACCTCTTCGTGGTTAAAGAAAGTTTGTTCCTTATAAAATTCTCTACAACTTTGCTTAAGCTCACACTGTCATGCAAGGTCATTAGCATGGTTGATTAGTTAAGTCAAAGAAAAGGGTTCCAAGGGTCAACATAGGAGCTTAAACCCTAGCAAGCCTAACTTGACATGATCATACACATGAGCATGGTTTCATTTGCATTATTAAGTATGTGTAGGTGTTTATTAGTGATCAAAACATCAAGCACTTGATTATACAAGCATAACTCACTCAAAGCTAGATGTAGGTTAACACCTACATATGCAAGAACAAGGTGATCACTAGGGTTATCATTTCATGTTGTCTTATGAATGCATAGATGCAATGATGCTTGTGCTCATGCTCATGAAATGATATGCAAATGCAAGCTTAACACCTAGGTGTTACAAAGACCAGAACCCACTACTCAATATAATAGAATGGATTATATTAACTTCCAAGAGTAGCTAAAGGTATGAATTTCTGTATAGAGCATGAAATTGAGATAAGAAATTGAATCAAGAAATTGAGACTACCTCGACAAAAGCAAAATCCAGGGTAAGAGAGGTCGTCGATCCAAGAATGCTCCAATCCCACCCATGACCATGGAGTGTAGAGGTGGTGGTGGTGAAAGGAAAGGGGGACAGTGGAGATAGTGGTGGTGTCCAAACCCTAGGGTTATGGTTAAGGTTTGGAGGAGGAGATACTGTTGTTTCTAGGAAGATACGGTGGTGGAGACTAGAGAGGTGGTGGAACACAGGAGAGAGGAGGGGAGTGGAGCTCTGTGTCACGCGCATGGTGGATGAACAACGGCGATAGGCGGTGGTGAGCGTAGATGATTGCAAAGGGGAGCGCATAGGTGGATGAGTTAGCGCGTGCGTGAGCAAAGGTGGAAAGGCAGTTGTGCACGGTGGCTGGCTTGAGCTCTCTGGCATCGGGAATCGCCGGTGGCTAGGGTCCATTGGTGAGCACGAATGAGGATGCAAAAACTCTAAGATACGGTGGCGCGGGTGCACGAAAAGAATTGAAACATTCTGAGAGGACGACGGCAAATTTTGAACCATTCCCCGCACTTCAATGGGACACTAGATGCACTGGTGATAGCACCGGACGCATGAACAGGGCATGTCCGGTGCGGATCCAAAGACCGAGACGCACCAGACGCATCTGATGCCCCATCACCAGACGCATGGTGCATATGGTGTGGCCTTTGTCCGTGGGGAGCCACTAAACTGAGCACTAGACATGAAGCTTAAAAGCTCTGTGCATCCGGTGTGCCTTGACACTCAGCGCCCGAGCATCGGACTCATGCCATCAGACGCCAGGTGCGTCCGGTGTGTGCGCACTACTAGAAATATCATCATTAGTGATGATTTGCTAGTGACGTTGGTAACTTTTGTCACAGAATGATACATTTCTATGATGAAATATTTAATTTCATCACATTGTACAAGGGGTGAAGTTCTGGCGTGACTTTTAATGATGAAAATGGTAGCACCGTCTTAGACTACCAAATGGAAATCATCATAGATCATGTTGTCAGTGTGCTTCATTGTAATGATAAAAATATCCATCATAGATTATATTTTCATATGGTCATAGATAATTTGCCTTGTTTGGCCCATGTAGTGATGAAATGAATTGGTCACAGATCATTTTTTAATTTAGACCACTTGACGGTGTTCGATTCGTGGGCCACAGATCCCGTACACATCAGCCTGGACCTTTTTTGACAAAAAATGCGCTTGTGGAGCTTTGAACTCCAACCTAGCGCTCATGGAGCTTTGAACTCGTGATCTAGCACTAGGCAGTTAACAACGTTACCACTGGGCTACTTGACCATTCTTGGGAAAAGAAAGAAAGTTAGTCTATTTGTAAGGTTTCAATATGATAATTGAATGGTGGCTCTCTTAACTGAATGAATCACAGGTCTTGGGCCATAGACCCGTGATCGGGCAATTGTTCATCAACCTAAACCCCCATCTACGACGCGGCGGCCTGCATGAGGACTAGAGAACAACGCCGATGTTCGTTGCACGGGAAAGCAGGGGCTTCGGGCACGGGTAAGGTTTTGAATTGTGTTTAGTTGAACCACTGTTAGGGTGTTAATACTAGGTTACTTTTATTGTCACAACAAATGGATAAAAGTTGGGTTATTGGGAAACAATTGACACTTGCATATGTGAAAGGAGTTGAAGAGTTTATGAAATTTGTTAGTGAAAGCTACCCCAAAGACAAACACATTCGTTGTCCATGCATCAATTGTCATAATCGAAGGTTGATACGTCAGATTAAAGTAGAAACCCATATACACATTTATTGAATTTCACCTACATACACCAGGTGGATTCATCATGGGGAGCCTACAAATGTTGTAATTAATGAGGGTATAGATCAGGAGGTCGAAGGACATGATCATGACTTTGGGATACATGTGGATGGTGATGATGATGTTCACGATGATGATCATGGATTACTAGACATGATAGACAAACTGTATGTAGTGGTAGAGGCTGATGGAGAAAAGCCAAATTTTCCAAGAGTTCTTGAGGATGCGAAGAAGGCGCTTAGCACGGGTTCTAGCCATTCAAAAATTTTCTTTATGGTCAGGATGCTGCATATCAAGTCTCGTTATCGAATCAACAATACAACATTTACCACAATGATGAAGCTAATGTCAGATGGATACCCTCAGAGTGAGTTGCCAAAATCATATAACGAGGCCAAGAAATATCTTAAAGAATTGAGCCTTGCATTCGAAAACATCCATGTGTGCAAGAACAATTGTGTGTTGTTTCATAAGGATTATGCTAACACAAATGCGTGCCCAGCATGCAAGGAGTCTAGATGGAAGATGAAATAGGGACGAAGCGGGTTCCACATAAGGTTTTGAGGCATTTTCCACTCTTGCCAAGGTTAAAATGAACTTCTGAGGAAACACAAAGAAAGCAAGGAAGCCAGTCACCAATGTGATGAGCCATCCAGCTGATGGGAAAGCATTGAAGGACATTGACATGAGGGAACCAACTTTTGTAGATGATCCAAGGAACCTGAGGTTTGCCTTAGCTACCAATAGATTCAATCCATTTGGCAAAATGAATACACATACAGTATGTGGTATCAGTGCTTCTGACACCACTGAATCTCCCACCATAGGAATGCATGAATCCAACAAACTGCTTTATGTCTTTACTCATCCCAGGTCCAAGATCTCTAGGAAAGGATTTTGATTTGTTCCTTGAGGCCCTAATCGAGGAACTGCTTGAGCTATGGATGGGTGTCAGTACCTTAGATGCATGTATTGGTAAGAAGTTCAAGCTTCGTGCTATTGTGTTGTGGTGTATACATGATTATCTAGCGTTGGGCATGTTATTTGGGAGAACAACGAAAGGGTATTATGCATGTATTCATTGAGACAAGAATCCATTGTCTCGGGGAATAAGGAATAATATGTGCTACATTGGACATCGTCGTTACCTTAAAATGACACACGAATGGTGGAATAGCTTGGCTATCGATGGTAAGCGTGAAAAGAAAGATCAGCATAGCAATTTTACTGTGGAGGAGGTCCTATAGGAGCTAGAGAAGGTGAAATATGTCAGGCCAGGGAAGCGGCCTGACATTACTGGAAATAAGAGGAACCGCAATGACGGTCCAAAGATTTATACCCGCAAAAGTGGGTTGTGGAGATTGCCATATTGGGAACATTTGAAGCTTCCACATAATCTCGATGTGATGCATATAGAGAAAATGTATGTGAAAATATTCTTGGCACATTACTCAATATACTAGGCAAGTCCAAGGACACACAAAATGTTAGGCTAGATTTGTATGATATGGGAATAAGAGATGAATTGCATTTGCAGGAGGATGGAAACTCAATCTGCAGGGCTCCAATTGCTCCATATGTGTTGGGAAAGGATCAGAAAGTCGAGTTTTGAAAGTTTCTCAAAGGTATCAAGTTTCCTGATGGATATACGGCTAACCTAGCAAGATACATAAGTGAAGATGGTTCAAGGGTGGTCAAAAAGCAGAAGACACATTCTTTCCACATACTCCTGCAAAGAATGATACACTTTGGCCTTAGAGGAATATTGAGGAAGGATGTATATGAAGCAATTGTAGAGCTAGGGACCTTCTTCAGGGAATTGTGTAGTAGAAATCTAAGAATAGATGTTATGAAACAATTGAAAGAAGAAATTCCATTGACCTATGCAAGCTTGAGAAAATCTTTCCACCTACCTTCTTTGATGTCATGGTGCACTTCTCTATCCACCTTCTCGATGAGGCACTGCTTAGAGGACCTGTTCAGTATGGATGGATATACCCAATAGAAAGGCGACTAGACACTTTGAAGAATTTTGTAAGGAAAAGGGCTAGGCCGAAAGGATCAATTGCTAAGGCATATATGGCAAGTGACACTTTGACATTTTGTTCTAGGTACATGGAGGATGTTGACACTAAATTTAACCAGGACGAAAATAGTGGTATAGAGATGCCATTGGCTAATGACATATCTGTTTTTAAGCATGGTGCTACTCTTGTTGCATCTAATAGGACCGAGTACATTGATGATCTTGTTATGAATAAGTTAGTTTGGTATGTGCTACATAATGCTAAAGAATTAGATGAATATTTGGAGTAAGTATGCTTGATATTTAGTTTGTGTTTTATTTATTAAATTTGAAATCATTCTTACAAATTGATTTTTTTTCCTATAGCCTATACAGGGAGGAGAGTGCAGCAAGGTGCATGTCCAGATGAAGTAGATCGAGTGGTCAAACAGGGATTTGCAAAGTGGTTTAAGTCCCATGTAAGTCACTCAACATTTTGTTTATAGTCATAGTAAATGCATTATTATCCATATGTAAATAGTGACCTGAGTAATTTTATTGCAACAGTAATACGATACCAGAATCGGTTAGCAAAGTATTGTGGGCACTGTGATGTGGTTCAGTTCTGCACGTTAAGATTAGTGTAGGTTGCAAGATTAATGGAGTGCAATATAGCACTACGGATCGTGAGAAGTTGTTGCAGACACAAAATAGTGGTGTAATGACTAAAGGTTCACATGCTTGTTGGTATTTCTTATGACTATTGGATAAATCCGCAAGCGTACAGATTATACCGTTGTAGCACTTCACCGGGAGTATTACAGGTATCGTATTTTCCACAGGGAACGAGAAGTGAGTTAACTAGGAATATGGATATGTCCTATGATGGATCAAGGGAGCCTATGATAACTGGATTGAGAGGTTCGATATAGCAAGGATATCTAACAAGGTATAGCTGGTTATACTGGCCTTATCAGCCCTTCTCTTGCAGGGGGCGATGGGATAGATCAGAAAGAGGACAAAATTGTAACCGGACCGCGCCATCAAGTTGTATTGAGGCCCTACCTTTTAAGAACTTATCTGACACACGTGGTGGAATACGAAGACTAGATAGATTTGTCATCTTCTACTAGCATCCACAAACAATCCGTGCGATAAGCGATTTACAAAGGCAAGATCTAGTCTAGACACCACGTCTACACTATTCTTACTAATTTAACCCTACGTTAAGGCTAAAGCACTCTACTTAAAGTAAAGTGATGAACAAGCGCGAAAAGATGTATAACAGCTATGCCAGAAGTAGAATATCAAATACCATGAAGAACTCGGATGTATCACTTACAAGTGTTGAAATTACAAGAGGATCGCATCCGCTGAGGAACAACTCGGACAAGACGCCAGACAGGCCCGGCTTTCCCCCAGGCTCTCCTCACACTCCTCCAACTAGCATAGCACTACTACAAAGCTCCACTAATATACTAGGGAGTAGTTTCTCCATTGAGGCATGAATGAGAAGGGAGCTCTAGGGCTATTTATAGCTAGAGGTGGAGTAAGGGCTACTCCGGTGCCACTTCAGCAATCCGCGTCACATAACCACCGTAGGATCCAACCGACCTCAGCACCGTCCTTGAGTGTGTGGTGTAGATTTCAGGCATGTGGGGAGTGAGTGAGGCGGTTGAGGGCGTGAAACCGCCATATAAGGTCGGCCGACCACATATAGTGGTCTGTGGCCCACCTCTGCCCTCTGGGTACTGGTCCCACCTATCATATGCATTGGATGTTGGTTCTGGATTGATTGTTACACTTATCTCCTTAATGTGGGCCCATGAATCCTCGTGATATGAATCTGATCCATTGGGAGGAAACACACTTGGATCCAAGGGGTAGAAAGTGATCTGGAAGATGGTTCTTGGATCATGGGGTCTTGGGAAGCCTAGTGGCCCCACAGGGTGGTCGGCTGACCCCCTAAGTGGGCCCACTAGCTCCCAAAAGTCCCCATTTGTCATTACCTGCATCAAATAGTCATGGGACATGTGGAACTAGTTATTTGGCATAATATGTTCAGGTTATGCTTGTTTTCCTTTGAATATGAGGATGTTGACGTTATTTTGATGGTGACAAAATAGCTTGTAATTACCGTCAACAAGATCCCCCATACTTACCTCTTTGCTCGTCCTCGAGTAAAGGATAAAAGATAACCAGACAGAATGGATGTTGAAGTCGAGTGGACGCTGGCTGGTGGGCCCTAACCTTCTGGGTGCGGTCGGCCGACCACCCTTCAGGGCCATTTGGCCACTTCGGTCTCTACATTAGACTACCTTACCTCTGAACATTGATTTGCTCTGTCTGTTCTGAATTTTGGCATTCAAAGTGCATCGGCCGATGCACAAAAGTGGCCGTTTTGGTCCAACTTTTTTGTGGAACGTGTCATGACCGTGTTCATCATGATTCCATGGTCGATCTGGTCAAATGGTATGCGACCACATGGTGGATAAGAACCCATGTAGTTTAGTTTTGTGATGAGTGATTGCCCAACACTTGAGCGGTTCAGTTTGAGTGGCTTACACTAACCCTTTGCGAAAGCAAATGTGTGCATGTCTATCGACTTGTGGTGTGCAGGTGCTATGCCTAGTGATAGTGGTCAATGGCGTGGAGAAGGTCGAGTAGAGGCTTGCCGTGCCGATGGACTGAGAGTGGTGAAGGGTGGAAGCGGGGCTCATACTGAGGGACCATGGGCGTCGGCGGACTAGCTGTGGTGGCTAGTACTTGGCACCGGCGAGTGCTAGAAGACATGGAGGTAGACCGAGTTGGCCGAGTCAAGACGGTGGACACGCGAGTTGAGCGGACGCTCAGGGGACTCGGAGTCCGACCGGGCGAAGACAAGGTGGCTCGAGTCGAGTGGTTTGGGGGTTTTGGCCTCAAAACCATCGAAGGACGGTTTCCGAGTTTGGGCCTCAAAACTCGGGGTTCGGTTGTTGAGCCCAAAGCTACCGGTGGCGGGTTTCCTGGGTTTGGGCCTCAAAACCTAGGCGGAGCTTCCGAGGAAGCGGGGATGGCATGTGGCGGAATCCTGGACATTGCGTCGAGGCGACTGCAACTCCCGGCAGGAAGCGGGGCCGTCCATTCAAAATGCGGGAGATATTTTCCAGAGCTTGGACTGCAATGCTTAGGGTAGGTAGTTCACTTAATGTATCTAGGGGGGGTCTTTGGGAAATAGCCAAAGCCCGTTAAGTTGGGGATGAAGGGGTATCCCTCATCCTATCTCTTGAACCCTAATCACTTGCCCCCCCCTCTCTCTCTCTCCAGTTCATGAGATCCCTAGGTTGTTTCCACCAACCTTTGTAAGAACTTGGTTTTGCTGCGAGGAATCGGAGGCCATAACATTCATAAGCCATGGTGGCTTCGATTTCGTGATTGTGTCCCCATTTTGCTTGTGTTCTTTGCGTTTTGCTTTTGCTCCCTCGTTTGCCGAGATTATTTCTCTTTGTAGGGAGTAGGTCATGCACATCCGTTTGAACCAAGTTGTGCGTAATCGTGAGGAGCTTCTTTGCACCAAAGGAATTCTCCTCAAACTTCACGAGTGCGTAGATCGGGTGATTTCTTTGCAGAGTTCTTCATTCTTGAGCTTTTCCCCAAATCTCTTCCCCTCCCTTTGCTCTAAGCCAAATTAAGTGATGATTTCTTCGGGATAGCTCCCCAACTGCACTAGGATTATGCCTACAAAGTTTGGTTGCAGTTGGTGATCATTGGGTTGGGTTTTGGGAAGATTTGGCGAAGTGGAAACTATTTTTGCGGGGTGCAGAGTTTCTGCGTGGGAGCGTCGGACTACGCTCCGGACCACCCAGCTTGTGAGCACCGGACCATAGCAAGTAGTCCGGTGGCTCTGCTGAGGGTGTCACTCACGCGTCGGACCAGGCTCATTAGTCCAACGGTGAGCGTCGGACCAGGTGTCCGGAGTAGGGGAGCTTACTGTTTTTGTTTGGCTCAGAGACTGAAGTGAGCACTGGACAACTCTCCATAGTCTGACGGTGAGCGTCGGACCAGAGTCCGGAGCTTGGGCACTCATGGCATGTTTTGGGTGTGGGCGTCGGACTTCCAAATGTGACCGTCGGACTAGTCCGGAGGTGCTTGCGTGAGCACCGGACCAAAGGCTCTGGACCACTTCCAATGGTCTGGAGGTCTTGTGTGAACTGGTCCGGAGCTCCCTGTTGGCTGTTGTTTTCGTGTGTTTTACCTAGGTTCTTGCCTCTTTTCCCTAGGGGTTGAGAAACTGTGTTTTGGGTTTTCCGGTGGTTTTCTCTCCATTGCCGGTGAGCTTTCATTTCTCTGATTTCGTCTGATACCCCCCCCATACTTGTTTCACTGCATACTACAACACGGGACAGAGAGAGATCAAATGCAGGGGTTCTGCTGGGGTAAGATACCAGTACAACCAAGAGTTTCTTTTATCATTGATAGCTTAGGCATATGTTCTTTGATTCATGAGTGATAGACTATCAAGCCTATTTATCTTGTTGCTATGAAGGGCTAAGGTATGTCAAGGTAGAAGATGGAGAGATAAGGATCTATGGCCTTAGCATAAGGGATGACAAGCATCTTTTCATGCTCTCTTCTATCAGGGCCATGAGGCAGGTTGTGCTGATGGCTCTAGAGGATGACTAAGGAGACGGAGGGGCAAGGAGATCTTCTCTCTCAATGGTTTCGGATAAGCGCTTGAGCTTTGCATTAGTGATGATGCGAAGATCATTAAAGCTATATCTTCAAGACCTAGATGTGCCATTCTCTCCTTAGAAACCCTTTCTCTAAGTTGGTAATGCTTTCTTTGGCGACAACACATAGAAACTTTTCCATATCGCTCTTCTTCTTGGTGGAACCATGGTGAGGTCAAGGAAGATGAGAAGGGATGCAAGAGGAGATGGAATTTCTAATAGTGGTGAAGAATAACAAGGTAGGAGGAAGAAGGAGAGGGAGAGGTTAGGAAGAGAGAATCCAATGTCCTTCGCCTCTATTTTTACTTGGATCGTGCCGGAAACAAGATAGGAATGTTGGTCCAACGCTTAGGAGCAATGTGCATGGCTGAAGGGCCAAATCCATGGTCCGTCGACCGCTTTTTGGAAGGTTTGGCTCGACCGAGCCTGGATTGGAGGTCCCACAGGCCAGGTTAGGCAGGCGGCGCGACGTCGGGCTGAGAGGCCTCAACATGCGGTCGGCCGACCGCCTTTCAGGGCCAAATGGGCCAAAATTTCGTGTGGGAAGTGACAAGGCTAGGTACATGCTAATTCTAGGCTCAAACACGAAAAATGAACAAAAATTAAAACATGTAGATTTTAGTTCTAAATTGGATTAAGGGCAAAATCTACCATGTCAATTTCATGCTCAGGTGATTCATGTTCATGAAAACTTTTAAGACATTGACCATTTACCTTTAAAGGTGTTGCAGTCGTAATCTCGAACCGTGATGATTCCTTGCATCACGATATTGATGATGACGAATGGTCTTTCTTCTGTGAATCATTGCATTGTACTCAGACCCTTTTTCTCCATTCATTGCTTCTCTCCTACGAAGGATTAGTGGACAACACATACCTGAAGGGATTCACGAATAACTTGAAGGAGGGGCATTATTTTTATAGAAATAGAGGACATCTTCTATGCTATAGAAAAGTTGGCTTTAGCATTTTAGCACAAAGAGGGATGTTCCATCATTGTTCACCAATTTAAAATCAAGCGAGGTTAAGGCAAAGATGTGTAAGATTATTTCGAAGCTACCTCAAACCTTAATTCGTCTCTTTTGAATGATCTCATGACTTATCCACCAAAACTTTGAAAGTTATCTTTCATGAGTTAGTCAAAAAGAACAACCAAATTCCATACAAGTTTACTTTTGGTTCATTAATCAAACTTGACATCATGTCTAATTTGATTAAGGAAGGCTATTTAACCTAAGCACCACGCTTAATTTAAAGAGCTTTTGGAAGCACAATTTCTACTCCCAAACCAAAACATACTTATAAAAGAACCAGGAAGCATGAAGGAATAAAGAGATTCATTTAAGAAGAGACACGAGCATGGATGGTGAACTAGATGAGCATTTGCATTCTTCTTTTTTTAGTTTTTATTATTTATATGACTTGGCAAGATGAGCAAGGTATACAGAGAAAGCAAGGTAGAGACACCCAAATAAAATTAAACAATGAAGCATGGCATGAATTCTTAGAAAGATCCACTCCCCCCATACTTGGATTTTGCAACATTTTACAAAGTGAAAATCCATGTCTAGGATGTGAAATTTTCTTTTAAATGTGCTTCATTATTGAAGGATGTTTGGTTGGGCATACCTTGTGTTTTGCTCCATCATTCTTTTTGTTCAAACCTGAAATGGTTAGTGACAAAAATACCCGAAGGAACACTTTCACAAATATTCTCTTAATCTCATTTTAAAAAGTCATTTTATTTATTTTAGAATTTTGGGAAACTAAAAATATTTTTTTTTATTTTAGACTTGGGTTAGCTCCCAAAAGTGCTTAATTTTAAGACACAAGCTTGTCTTTGGGAAACCTTCAAGTTCCATCTCATGTTGGTGAAGCGGTTTCCCCTTCAACTCCAACATTTTCGAACCTATCCTCAAGACCAAAACCAGTATGAGATTTTCAAAATTTATGGTATACAAACACATCTACAACCAACCTTGCAAAGATTTTAGAAGCAAGAAGCATGAAGGGGTTGTAGATCATGTGTGTGGTGATGGTAGAGGGAAGGAGTGATTTGGGAGATTTCTCAATTGAGCATGGATTTGATTGGAAGACCAGGGAGTAACTTCCATGCTCATTGACATCATTCTCCCTTTCAAGGAGTGGGTGAGCACTTTCTTTCTCATGACATTTCAAGTCATCCTCAAGGCTTGAATGAGTCATGGCTGTTAGCGAGATTGTCATAAGCTCAACCCTTGGATCAAGAACTGGTTTGGATTCTAACCCTTTGATGAGAGGTCGAGAAGACCAAACAGGTAGATAATCTTCTCCTATTCTATGACCAAGCTTTTGATTTCCTATTGTGTTCTCCAAGATTCTCATGATTGGCCTTCCGATAAAGGTAAGATGAAAGGAGAGTCCAGGAAGGTCAAAGATATGGAAATCTAGGAAGATCCTGAGAGCATCAACCACCACAAGAACATCATGAAGGACTCCTAAACATTCAAGTACTTGACCATTGGGGAGTCTAAGGTGTTTCTATGATTGGGCTAGATGATCCTTTGATGGTGTTGGAACATGGAAATGAGGAAGGATGTTGATCCCGAGGCTAGGATCATAGCAAATTTCACCATTAATTCCCAACACTTGACAGGATATTCTCCTTACATGTGTGGGCATTTTAGTGACTTCCTTTGGGGATTCGTCCTCATCCAACCATTCTTGACTTACAACGGTAGACAAAGGCTCTAACCATTGATTATCCTCCTATTGGTCTGATTTATGGCCCTCTTAGCTTCCATGCCTCGGGTGTCTTCATGAATTCCCAAAGTCATTAAGTGGGTCATCATAAGACTCGAATGAAGGAACACATGGGGGATCATCAGGATCAAGGATGGGTTTAGAAATGGGTTCGTAGGATAAGTCAGAGGTGGACATAGAGAAGGAGAGGATGGATTTGGCTTCTAAACACTTTAGTTCTTCTTCTATAGGCTCACTCGGCATTTCTTCATCAAATATCCCAAGCTTTTCCTGATGTGCCATGTGGGAAGTCGAGGCGCAAGAGGATGTTGCTTTGGGAGGTTTCTGAAGAGATTCCTTCATGAGGGGTCTAGAAATATGTTTCTTACAAGTTCTCTTTTGGAAAGGATGATTTTGGACATTCCCATAACTAGCAAGATCATATGAGAGGTTGGCCTCGAACTCGAAGGAATGGTTTAGGTGTTGGATTTCTTCTTCCTTTGAGATTCCTGGTATTTGTGGTTCAGGATCGATGGCAGAATCTTTGGATAGGAGTGGTGGTGATTCGGCTATCAAGATTTCTTTTCTAGGGGCTGGTTTTTCTCCTTCTATGGGTCCTTCATTATAAACGTTAATTTAGGGGGTGTTTTCAAGAATCCTCATGAGAAGACTCTTCCCTTCACAAACGGGTAAACACAGGAAGGCTCCCCTAGAAGTCATGTCAAGAAGTTGTGCGGAATCTTTGCTAAGACCGCCATAAAAGTGTTGTAACAATGTTGGCTCGGTTATAGCAAGATCGGGGCCAGATCATGCTAGATCTAAGATATGGGTCCATGCCGCACCAAGAGGTTCTTTCTCCTTTTGTGAGAAGTTGATGACCTCTTTTCGAAGACGAACAACTCGAGAGGTGGGGAAGAAAGCTAGGCAAAATTTGGATTGTAACTTTTCCCATTCTCTGTTTGCGTCATCTATGTGGCGAAGGTACCATTGTTTGGCTATTCCCATCAAAGAAAACAGAAATAGCTTCCACTTAAGGGTACCTCGCCTCATCCCATGGATGCGGACACATGAACACAATTGTTCACAGTCACGTAGATAAGTCTAGGGATTTTTGTCTTCGTCCCCAGAAGAAGGTTTGTTATGAACCATCGCTATGAGACTTGGGCGAAACTCATAAGGAACGGCCAATACGGCCTGAGATGAACTAGGTGGCTCCAACCTAGCGCCCGTTGGAGCACCATACTCAAAGAGAGGTGTTTGATCCATAGGTGTATATGTGGAAGGAAAGGTTTATATCAAAAAAGGATAATAGGACCAAAGGGTTCTAGTTAAAACAACTACCGTTCCCCGACAGCGGCGCCAGAAATGCTTATTGGTATTTATTATGACTATTGGATAAATCTGCAAGCGCACATATTATACCGTTGTACCACTTCACCGGGAGTATTCCAGGTATCGTATTTTCCACAGGGAACGAGAAGTGACTTAACTAGGAATATGGATATGTCCTATTATGGGTCAAGGGAGACTATGATAAATGGATTGAGAGGTTCGATATAGAAAGGATATCTAACAAGGTATAGTTGGTTATACTGTCCTTATCAGCCCTTCTCTTGCAGGGGGCGATGGGATAGATCAAAAAGAGGACAAAACTCTCACCGGACCGCGCCATCAAGTTGTATTGAGGCCCTACCTTTTAAGAACTTATCTGACACACGTGGTGGAATACGAAGACTAGATAGAGCTATCACCTTCTACTAGCATCCACAAACAATCCGTGCGATAAGCGGTTTACAAAGGCAAGATCTAGTCTAGACACCACGTCTACACTATTCTTACTACTTTAACCCTACGTTAAGGCTAAAGCACTCTACTTAAAGTAAAGCGATGAACAAGCGCGAAAAGATGTATAACAGCTATGCCAGAAGTAGAATATCAAATACCATGAAGAACTCGGATTTATCACTTACAAGTGTTGAAATTACAAGAGGATCGCATCCGCTGAGGAACAACTCGGACAAGACGCTAGACAGGCCCGGCTTTCCCCCAGGCTCTCCTCACACTCCTCCAACTAGCATAGCACTACTACAGAGCTCCGCTAAGATACTAGGGAGTAGTTTCTCCAATGAGGCATGAATGAGAAGGGAGATCTAGGGGTCTATTTATAGCTAGAGGTGGAGTAGGGGCTACTCCGGTGCTACGTCAGCAATCCGCGTCATCTCCATCAACCACCGTAGGATCCAACCGACCTCAGCACCGTCCTTGAGTGTGTGGATTAGATTTCAGGCATGTGGGGAGTGAGTGAGGAGGTTGAGGGGGTAAAACCGCCATATAGGTCATCGGCCGACCACCCATGCTGGCCTGTGGGCCCCTCTGCTCCTTCTGGATGATGGCCCACTGGTCAGGGACCAAGTGAGGTCTTGTGGGTCCCACCTTGAGGTCGGCCGACCACATATAGTGGTTTGTGGCCCACCTCTGCCCTTTGGGTACTAGTCCCACAAGTCATATGTGTTGGATGTTAGTTCTGGATTGATTGTTACGCTTATCTCCTTAATGTGGGCCCATGAATCCTCATGATGTGAATATGATCCGTTGGGAGGAAACACACTTGGATCCAAGGGGTATAAAGTGATCTAGAAGATGGTTCTTGGATCATGGGGGCTTGGGAAGCCTAGTGGCCCCACAGGGTGGTCAGCCGCCCCCCTAATTGGGCCCACTAGCTCCCAAAAGTCCCCATTTGTCATTACCTGCATCAAATAGTCATGGGACATGTGGAACTAGTTATTTGGCATAATATGTTCAGGTTATGCTTGTTTTCCTTTGAATATGAGGATGTTGATGGTATTTTGGTGGTGACAAAATAGCTCGTAATTACCGTTAACAATGCTTGAAAGACCATATATTTTTATGGTGTCTTTAATCAGGTTATTAAGTTGCTATATCCCTCAGATTATCAAGTTTGTCGGTCGGTGGTTCTATTTTGATGCGATTGGTACAACCAAGTAGGCAAGACTATGGGCCTTCGAGGTGACAAACATTTCAAATAAATCAGTGTGTAGTCATTTTGGTTCAAGACTGATCCTTTCATCTTGGTAGAGCAAGCAAAAAAGGTATTTTACCTACAAGATACAACTCCACAATGTTGAGATTTTAGAGTTTTCTAAGGGGTTCTATCTAATCAAAGGCCCACTATACTCTACTTACTTTGGCAACAGTACCTTCCCGACTCTCGATAAAGACTGGGAAAAAGGTAGTCGGGAGAGGCTGCAAAAAGCTCTATGAAAACACCAACCCAAACGTGGAGGACTACAAAGGCCTTACAGAGTTGTCACCCTTGGGGCTACAACAACTATCCGTAGGATTGGGCGCAAACTCAGGTAAACTCTAGTCTAGACACTATGTCTACATTATCGCTTACTACTCTAATTCCAATTGTAAACTAGAGCACTCAATACGAACGAAGATCCCGTAACTAGAGCACCCCACATCTGGGTTTGTTTTTTTGGAAGAGTGGCCTGAACATTTTGAGAGAAATTTGAGGCACCCATTCACCCCCCCCTCTGGTCGCCGTTCTCGGTCCTTCAATTGGTATCAGAGCCGGTTAAGGATGAATCCACCTTACACGGTTCTTGATCCGCGAAGGCGACATGGAGCGAGGTGCTGGAAAACCTCCATTCTTCGATGGAACAAACTTCGCCTATTGGAAGGTGCGCATGTCTGCTTACCTCCAAGGGCTTGATATGAAATATTAGGAGATTTGTGAGAGTGCTGACTACGTGGTTCTTGGCGCTCGGATTAATGAGCTGCAAATCACGCAACATGCGTCAAACGCAAGAGCCCATAGCATTCTCTTCTCGAGTTTGTCTCTTCCTGAGTTTGAGCGAGTTTCGAGTCTCACTACGGCACGGGAGATCTGGCAAACACTTCTGCGATATCATGAGGGTAACACTCAGATCAAGTCCAGACTCTTCGACACGTACCGCAGAGAGTACGAGAACTTTTCTCAGTTGGCCTGCGAATTCTGTTGACGGGATGTTCACTCGCTTCCAATCTATCATCAACAAGATGCGTGCAAATCGAGCCAACTTGCCTTATGATGATCATGAGATGGCTATCAAGCTTTTGCATGCTCTTGATCGGAAGGTGTGGGAGATGAAGGTGGCTGCCATTCAGGAGTCACCGAGCTATGATGCCCTGAACGTGGACAAGCTGTTCAGCAAGCTCAAGTCCTCGGAGATTGACTACCAGACCCGGTCCAAGCTAGAGAACCCGTCGAAATCATCTATGGCGTTGGTTTATGGCCCCGGCGGTACGTCTTATTCCTCCTCTAACCCTTCACATTTTTTGTTCGCTTTGTCTTTGATTTCTGTGATAGAGGATCAAGTGGAGGCTCTTGGAGATGATGAGCTAGGTTTGGTCATCACCAAGTTCTCACGGTTTCACAACAACCATTTGAACCATCGGCGTGGTGGCTCAGCCAAGGGGTGCTACCGTTGCGGTGATGAGGATCATTTCATCGCAAACTGCCCCAAGAAAGCTGCGGGCGACTTCACCAAGCGCAAGGACAAGTGTGAGCACCACTTCGAGGACAAGCACAAGCCCAAGGGTGGCTACCACCGAAGGTCCTCCAAGAAGGTCATCGACAAGGTGAAGGCCAAGCACCGAACCTTCATCGCCTCCCTCAGCGAAATCGATGCCTCCTCTGATGGAGGTGCTTCCTCGAGCGATGATGAGTCGAAGGGGATGGTTGAGGACAAGTTCAACGCCGATGCCAAGAACGGTGGCTTTTGCACCATGGCGATTGAAGAAGGCAAGGTCGGGAAGCGCAAGGATGGCCCCGACTACGACTACGACTCCGACACACCCAAGGTATCACCCACCATCGAATCCCTCTCTCTCTCTCTCTCTCTCGAGCTTGAGTCTCCGAATGACACCTTGATGAGTCAAGATGCGTTGCTCAAGCGTGCCGCTTGTGAGAGGAACGAGTTTAAGGCGAAGTACCTTAGCGCGCTTCATGAGCTAGATTTTGCTAAGGCGTCTATGGTGGTTACCGAGGAGGTAGAGTGTGATTCTTGTGCCATCCACATGTCTGATCTTGTCACTCTCTAGGACAAGTATGGACTCTACTTGAGGAGGTTAGTGAGCTGAAGGCTAGGCCTAGCTTACTTGGTGCGTGCAAGTCTTGCTTAGGCTTGCGTTCTGAGCTGGCACAAAAGGATTCTATGATCACTGTGTTAGAGAAGGTCAGCTCAGATAGCACTAGAGAGTCGGATCGCTTTGAGGCTTTGGAGATTGAGATCGTGTCGTGCAGACACAACAAGATGCGTACCGAGGAAGACAACACATACCTTCGGTCCATCTTGAGTTGGGTGTCTTGCCGAGAGCTGTAGTTGGGGATGATGCTTAGTCAATGCAAAAGGGCTGGCAGCACGGGAGTAGGCTTTGCTATAGGTGGGAAGGACGATAGCATGTTCGGTAAGATCGGTGAGTGCAGTGGTTTGAGCGAGAATGAGAAATCCACCACAACTCCCAAGCTTACCAAGATCACTCCACCTAAGCCTACCAACCCCTCTGAGTTTCCTGTGAGAGATGGTGTGTTTGAAGAGCCCCCCAAAACCACTCCACAGAAGCAAGTGTGGATTGCCAAACCGAACCACCTTCGCAACCCACTTGACACAATGCCCGACATCTCTAGTGATCCCCTTCCTAAGAAAGCTAGAGCCACCCAACCCAACAAGAGAGTGTCTACCAAGAGTGTGGTGAGGTACCATTGTGAGTACTGTGAGAGGGATGGGCACTTGGTTGAGTTTTGCTTTAGGAGGAAGAGAGATAATCGGAGGCAGGTTGAGTTGAACAACCGGGACATGTACCACCCACGAGTTGGGGTGCATGAACCGGAAGTTCGGAGGCGCACTACTAAGCCTAGAGGTACAATGCCTCAAGGTGCTAGGCCTCAGGAGGCGAGACCACGTGGTGGTCGTGCCCGGCGGGGTACTGGTCGTGACCCATACGACTACGGGCTTCGTGGCCGTGGCTTTACTCCACCCTTCTCTAGCGGACCACGTTTTACCTATCGTGGTGATCGTTATCCCTCTGTGGGGCAGGAGATGTTTGGTTTTTCTCCTAACCCATTCTTTGGGCAAGTGGGACAACATCGGTATCCTTCATAGTTTACTAACCTCAGTGTTGGTCCGTTTGCTCACACTATGTCTTTTTATTAATGTAGGAAGGAGGACTGGAGGAGACTGGGCTTGTGGATTCCGGATGCTCACGCCATATGACTGGAAGTGCCAAGTGGTTCTCCAGCCTCGACCCCGTGCACCACACCGAGTATATCACATTCGGGGACAAGAGTAAAGGTAAGGTTGTCTCCCGAGGGTCGATCCGAGTGAACTCTTCTTTTGTCCTCAAGGATGTTGCTTTGGTTGCGAATTTGCATTTTAACCTTCTTTCGGTTTCGCAACTCCTTGATGACGGTTTTGAGGTGAGCTTTAAGCCAAACCTCTCTCGGATTTTGGACTCTCATGGTGAGCTTGTTTGCCGGATTTTACCCTTCGGGAAGGTTTTTCGTGCAGATTTTTCTATCTCTTCTGGACCTTCTCGTTGTCTTCTTGCCGGTTCTTCTTCCGAGCTTTAGAAGTGGCATAGGAGATTGGGACATTTGAGTTTTTAGTTGCTTGCAAGGCTTAGCTCAATGGACCTTATCCAAGGATTGCCAAAGCTGAAGTTTGAGAAGGATTTGGTTTGCCATCCTTGCAGGCATGGCAAGATGGTTGCCGATTCCCATCCTCCTGTGACTGAGGTCATGACCACTCGACCCGGCGAGCTCTTACACATGGTCACAGTTGGTCCAGCTCGGGTCAGGTCGGAAGGAGGGAAGTGGTATGTGGTTGTAGTCGTTGATGACTACTCGAGATACTCTTGGGTGTTCTTTTTGGAGAGTAAGGATGAGGCTTTTCTATTTGTTCGAGATCTGATTTTCAGATTGCAAAATGAGCTACCTAAGAATGCCATGAGAGCTATCCGCAGTGATAATGGCACAAAATTCAAGAATGCTCACTTTGCAACTCTTTGTTCTTCTTTGGGTCTCGATCACCAGTTTTCCTCACCTCACACTCCCTTGCAGAACGGTGTTGTTGAGCGCAAGAATCGGACCCTTGTTGAGATGGCCAGGATGATGCTCGATGAGCATAGGACTCCTAGGCGGTATTAGGCCGAAGCACTCAATTCTTCTTGCTATGTTTCCAATCGCATTTTCCTCCGAGCTTTCAAGAAAAAGACCTCTTATGAGCAGCGATTTGTTAGACCACCCAAGGTAAGTCACCTACGGGTGTTTGGGTGCAGGTGTTTCATCCTCAAAAAGGGCGGTAAGTTGGATAAATTTGAATCATGGTCTTCTAACGGTATCTTTCTTGGTTATTCTACTCACTCTCGTGTTTATCGTGCACTTAACCTTGAGACTAACCGAGTGATGGAGACTTGTGAGATTACCTTCGATGAGACTATGCCCTGTGTTTTCACTGCTTTTGAGCTTGCAGGTGATGATGAGGTGAACACTAGCATCTTTGTGGAGGAGGAGCAGGACGATTTCGATTGGGGTGATCCCGAGCCGACTCCACCGGCTGCCCCCATCGACCGTGCGACGTCTACTTCAGCTCATGGTCCCGACCCGACTTCTTCCTCTACATGGGGGTCGTTCGAGCAGCTTCATCAGTCGGTGCCCGTGGCACCTGAGGGAGCTCCAGCTGCTGTCGAGGGGGAGGCCACTTCGTCCAGGCAGGCTCCCCACCACATCCAGCGGCAGCACCCACCGGAGAACATCATCGGCGATATTGACCGTCGTGTCACGCGGTCTAGGTCCTATCTCTCTCACTTTGCTCAATCGGCTTTTGTCGCTTCTTTTGAGCCCCGGGATGTTGGACATGCGTTGATGGATTCGAATTGGGTTAATGCCATGCATGAGGAGAAACTTTGAGCGAAACCGCGTTTGGGTCTTAGTTCCTCCACCACCTAGTTGCCACCCCATAGGTACCAAATGGGTTTCCAAAAATAAACAAAGCGAAGATGGGGTGGTAGTGCGCAACAAGGCTAGGTTGGTAGCTCAAGGCTTTTGTCAAAAGGAGGGAATAGACTATGAGGAAACCTTTGCTCCCGTAGCTCGTTTACAAGCCATTAGAATCCTTTTAGCTTTTGTGGCTTCTAAGGGGTTCAAACTTTTTCAAATGGACGTTAAAAGTGCTTTCTTAAACGGCTACATACATAGAGGAGGAAGTTTATGTTAAACAACCTCCCGGTTTCGAAACCCCAAGTTTCCAAACCATGTTTTTAAACTTCACAAAGCTTTGTATGGTTTGAAACAAGCACCTAGAGCATGGTATGATAGGCTAAAAACCTTTTTGCTTGCTAAGGGTTTTAAAATGGGATCGGTAGATAAGACGTTGTTTCTCCTCAGGCAAGGCAAAGTCCTTGTCCAAATATACACGGCTGATATCATCTTTGGTGGTTCTTCTCATGCTCTTGTTGCCAAGTTTGCAGATCTTATGAGCAAGGAATTTGAGATTACCATGATGGGAGAGTTGACCTTCTTTCTCGGGTTGCAAATCAAGCAAACCCGAGAAGGGACGTTTGTGCACCAAGGCAAGTACACGAAGGATATCTTGAAGAAGTTTGACATGGGCGAGGCAAATCCCCTCTCGACACCTATGTCAACCACTACTTCCTTGGATGCGGACGAGGAAGGAGAGGCGGTGGACCAGACGGAGTACCGCAGCATGATCGGGTCACTTCTGTACCTGACGGCGACCCGGCCGGACATTCAGTTCGCCGTCTGCCTGTGTGCTCACTTTCAGACATCCCCACAGACTTCACACAAGCAGGCGGTGAAATGCATCATGAGGTACTTGCTCTTCACTCCCGAATTTGGACTTTGGTTTTCCGCCGCTTCCTCTCTTGTGCTTTGTGGTTATTCTGACGCCGACTTTGCCGGTTGCCGACTTGATCAGAAGTCCACTTCTGGGACTTGCTAGTTTCTTGGGTCCTCTTTGGTTTCTTGGTCTTCTCGCAAACAATCTAGCGTGGCATAGTTGACGTGCAAAGCTGAGTACGTTGCCGCGGCTAGTTGTTGCTCTAAGTTGATTTGGATGATTGCCACTTTGAGAGATTTCGGTCTTGCGCTTACTAAGGTGCCCCTGCTTTGCGATATCACGAGTGCAATTAGTGTGGCTAGAAAGCCTGTGCTTCATTCAAAGACCAAGCACATTGAGATCCGCTTTCCCTTCTTGCGTGATCATTATGAGAAGGGCGACATTGACCTCCGGCATGTCGAGACCCAAAACCAGCTTGCGGATATTCTCACTAAGCCTTTGGATCAAGCTGCGTTTTCTTGCCTTCGAGCTGAGTTGGGTGTTTGCTTCCCTTTTTAGTTGAGGGAAGATTTTTGTGTATAGTTCTTTTTGGTTCTTTTTGTCTTTTCTTTGTCTTTCTTCTCATTTGGTGTCTTGTTAGTGTTAGTTGGTGTCATTGCATTATGCATCTCATGTGCATTTGTGACATAGTTCATTTTAAGCTTCATACTTATCGCTGATATAATGAATTTGTGCTCTGTTTGAGGTGCTTTATGTGTCTATGGTGTTGCCTACCTTAGACTCTTTTTGATCTATTCATATGCAATAGAGCTAAGTTAGAAAAGCTTTAAAACTGAATTTAAATTCCCCATATCACCTCTGAAATGGCACTAGCATGAGTAGGCTTTTGAAGATCATTCTTGGCTGCCTTGTATATAGCTCGTAACTATGGTTCTTCATTGCTTCATTCACTACCTTTGAGCACCATGATTAAATGATCTAAAATGAAATTGCTCTCTGTTTTGTGAATTGGAAAGATCGAGTTGGGTCTGCATTGTGAGCACTTCACCGTGTGTTCGAGACTGCTTCCCATATGGGTTGATACTTGAGCGCTGTCGTGTATGATCAAAACCGGTGTCTCAAGTCCTTTGACTTCACACGGTTGGTAAGAAGTGGCATCACCTTGCTTACAACCACTCGCATACAACTGAAATGTGCCTAAAACTGAAATTAGCTACAAAAACTCTGAAATTTGGAAAATTCATTCAGTTGGGTCATTGGCTTGTTGTATGAATTTTGCTAGGGATAGTTTTACTTGTTATACATGAGATTGCTTTGATATAGATCCTATCTTGTTTGCCATGTCTAGTTGTCTCTAGGAGGTGATACCCATTCCTTGCTCTCACATGACTTGCTCTCTAAAATAGCTTCTAAAGTGATCTTAAGCTCAACTTGAGTCTTTGTTGGGCACGTAGAGCTCTTCCTATTCTCACAGGATCACATCACTTAGAGCATCTATTCATTGTCTTAGCTCTAAGTATGAAGCTTTTTACACTCATTTTGTATTTCATGGCATTTGTAGTCGGATCTTGAGTTGTTGATGTTTGATGAGCAACATGTGTCAAACAGGGGGAGAAGTGTGCATTTCATCATATACAATCAAGGGGGAGAAAATAGTGCATTTTCATACTTATATTAGTCAAGGGGGAGTTTTTGGAATGTGTGGCCTTTTGAGCTTTGGTGGAATGTGTGGCCTTTTGAGCTTTGGTCTTCCAATTGGTATCTCTTTAAATTGGTATCTCCTTACTTGGCTCGTTTCACCTTTCTTGGTATCTTAAGTATGCTTGTTCCCAGGGGAGTTTTGCTAGATGTGTTTGTTGGCACAAGTTATGACCCACTTTTATATAACTAAAATGATGCCAATAACTCAGAATCAAGGAAGAAGCAATCATTGCATGAACATTCTTTATTAAATAACGAGTTCCACATGTCCATGAATATTTTAAAGCAGATATGAAGAAATGGGACAAAAGACAAAGAGATCAACATGACAAACACTTCAGAACGAACAACCACTTCACATGACAGGTGGGACCAGCACCAGGATGGACGAGGTGGGCCAGGGGCCCATAGGGCCATTCGGCCAAAGCACTCCTGGGCCCATCTGCCCCCTCATTCAGACCCTGACCAATGGGCTACACCCACAAGGCTAGGGAATGGCCCACTGGCCATAGGACCATTCGGCCGAACCACCACTTTGGTCGGTTGGGTCCCTCTCAACCGCCACAACAAAGCACACATGTTGGAAATCCAATCCGTCCATTCTAGGCGGTTGTATGGCGGTTTGATCCAAGGGAGGAGGATTGAAGCTCCCTGGATTGATGACGTGGCGCTGGAGTAGCCCCTACTCCACCTCCCACTATAAATAGAGGCCTAGACCTCCCTCTCTAATCATGATGTAATCCATACAAGCCATTGTTGCTACCAACTGGAGATTAGTCTAGTTGTGTTCTCTAGTGTGGGAGTTAGAGTTGAGTTGAGCTTTGCTCGGGCTTTCTGGAGTTGTCTTCCCAGAGGATCTGGTATAAGCTCTTGTATCTTTTCCCTTTTATAAGACTTTACTTATTCAATATAATATTCCTTCCTTACTTTACTTAGTCCTTACTTTGTGCAATATTATATTTGTTATAGTATTGTTGTGGATTATCTTGTCAATTAGTTGTTATAAACTAGATTGAGATCCTTGTGGCCTTTCCTGTAATCGATCATCACCTGTCATAAGGTGTTCTAGTTGTAGTACACAATTAGAGTAGTGAGAATAGGTGTAAGCGTGGTGCTTATACTTAATCTTACCTTTGGTTATCGCTTGTTGCACGGATTGTTTATGGTAGCTAGCAAGAGGTGAGAGCCTTGTCTAGTCGTTGTATTTCACCACGTGTTTATAGGCAAGTTCTTAAAAGATAAGCCCCCCGTAAGAAGAGGGCACGGTCTGGTAGGAGTTTTCTCCTCCTACTGATCTATCCCCTCGCCTAGCATACTTGTATTGAGGAATCAATTGATGTCTGTCTCAGCTGAGTGCCATAGTTAAATCCACAAAGGTAGAGTTGGAATCATAGGAGTCCTTTACTCTCTCGTTGTCCTCCCGCACAGTTATACTCAGTAGTCATCTCTTACTTATCTTTACCGGTTTGTTACATCATCACCTTCCCATCATCACCTTCCTATCATTATATCGACTACCCCCTTACACTAGTTGGTACTAAATTGAGGTGATCTCTAGGATCTCTCTTTTATTATCATTTCTAGCTTTGCTTTCCTTTGGGAGAATATAAATACGATACCCCGAAATACTCCGAGGTGAAGTGCTACAACGGTATAATCTGTGCACTTGTGGATTTTTCCAATAGTCATAAGAAATACCAACAAGCATTTCTGCCGCCGTTGCTAGGGAAAGCATAGCCTAGAAATTTTAATAGAATTGAATCCAGAGTTTAGTATCAAATTAGCTATCAAATAGTTGTAGGGGTTTACCCCTTGCCTTTGTCTTTCTTAATTGTGAAGCAAGGCATTGTATGAGTGAGTTCCAGTTTCGAGCAACCACATTTGAAAATCCTAAGAGTTTTCGAAGAAACTATAGACATCGTCTAGTGTCTCCTCGAAGGCCCGACTCGAACTCAGATCCACTCAAGGAAGGAGGTTCCACTTCGTCTATCAAGCAATCTATGGCTCAAGAGGCTATTTCCGACTTCTCGGCTCCTTCAGTCGCTCACGTGGCCCAAGTACCAGACGTTAATATAGGGGGTGCTACCTTCGAGCTGCAGCCAGCTTTGATCAACTTAGTGCAAACCAATCCTTTTTGCGGGAAGTCCCATGAGGATGCTAATGCATATCTCCAGCACTTCTTGGAGGTAAGTGGCACCATTTCCATTAAGAATGTGGCACCAAATATCATTCGTCTCCGCCTTTTTCCGTTCTCATTACTCGGAAAGGCAAAGCAATGTTCTATGCTCATTCTGAGGAAGTTGCCACTTGGGAGAAGTGTACCAATGCATTTCTCAAGAAGTTCTTCCCGATGGGTAAAACCACCGCCCTTCGTGGAAGAATTTCAAGTTTCCAACAACAAGCGGACGAGACTATTCCCGAAGCATGGGAACGTCTCTAGGAGTACATGCGGGAATGCCCTCATCATGGAATTCAAGATTGGCTCCTGATTCAAGGTTTCTACTATGGGTTAACACCAATGACCCATAGTTACCTTGATGCAGCCGCAAGAGGAGCATTCACTTCACTCAATGTCACACAAGCCAAAGATCTCATAGAAAAGATAGTGACAAATCAAGGGTGGAAGGATGAAAGGCTCCCAGTTAAAAAGAAGGGTGCAGAAACCATTCATGAAGTCAGTGCACTCTCCACCAATATGGATCTCTTAATGAAGAAACTCGAAGAAAGAGCCAACTTTAAGAAGGATAGAGAAGCCATCCAACACTATGCCTCCATACGAGCCAACAAGACAAAACAATGGTGTGAGGTATGTGGTGGAAATCATTTGGGGAACAATTGCCCCGAAACAAACGAAGGCGTGAGCTTCATCAACAACAATGAGAATCGACCTCATCAAGCTGGATCGAAGCCTCGACCCTCCTATCAAGGTAATGAAGGTAAAAGCTTTAATAATTTTAATCAACCTTCATTCAAAGATCTTGTCTTAAGCCAAGCTAGGATTAATGAAAGTTTACACAATAAACTAGCTGCTAATGATAAGACCCTTGAAACTTTAAACAATAAAATGAATGACTTAGCTTCTGTTGTAAAGAGTCAATCAAACTTCAATAATATGATAGAAAGAAAATTGTCTCAATTAATATCTTCTGCTCCTTATCTTGGTAAATCTGAAAAGGTCTCTAGTATAAATGCGGTAACCACGAGAGGGGGTAAGACCACTCGCGATCCACCGCACCCTAACACTTCAGGCAAAACAACAAAAGAAAAAGAAGTCGAAACAGAAGAACAACACGAGGAAGAAGAAGAAGAACTTGCACCACTTCAGGACTCTATCAAGTTTCATGGGAAAACTGCCCCACATGAGTATTACGACACAAACGTACTACTACCATTTCCACGCAAGCCAAAAAGACAATCTTTAGATGATCGCTTCAGGAAATTCGTTGAGGTAATTCGTCAATTATATGTCCATATACCCCTACTTGATGCAATGCAGGTCCCTACCTATGCCATGTATTTGCGGGACATCCTCAACAACAAAAGACCATTACCCACTACCGAAGTCATAAAATTAACAGAGGAATGCAGCGCAGCTATACTCAACCAGCTGCCCTTGAAGAAGAAGGACCCAGGATGTCCTACCATTGATTGCTCCATCGGGACTCAACAATTTGAGCATGCTCTCTGCGACTTGGGAGCAAGCGTCAGCGTCATGCCAAAGGTAGTTTTTGATAAATTAACTCACACTACCTTGTCCCCTACACCAATGTGCTTGTAGTTAGCGGATCAATCAATTTGCTACCCCACGGGCATCGCTGAAAATATTCCCGTCAAGATACGAGAATTTTTCATCCCCGTGGATTTTGTGGTGTTGGACATGGAGGTAGATAAAAAGACCCCACTCATCCTGGGAAGACCGTTCCTCAACACCTCCAATGCACACATCAATGTAGGAGCCGGAAAAAATCAGTTCAACATCAATGGAACCAAGGAGACATTTCACTTCAAGCCAAAAGTCGAGCAATGCTCCATAGTCAAGGTATTTGAATGCGACCCATGTGTCAATTATACTTACCTGGCAAAATTGAAGCAACAACCTCGGGCGAAACCCAAATGGGTATGGCGGAAGAAGGTAATCAAGCCATGCACCACTCCACCTCAAGAACCTCAAAAGCAAATTCAACGGGCAAATGAGGAGGACGACCCTACTTCATATAATTGAAAGCATGGCTTCATAAAAAGGTAAGTTTGCTCTGTTTATTTCTCTTTATTTCCTGAAATCTTTCTATACTATAATCATATCTTTTAATTCCACAAAATAATCATGCTTAGCTATCATAAAATTTGAAAATGCAAAACTAATAATAAATGTTGAACTTTTCTTGTCCACAACATTTTTGCATTGTGTCTAATTAAGAATAGGAGGCCTAGCATCCTTACACTAAGTCCATTAGAGGACTTAGTGGTTTGGCCGAATGGGCCCACAGGCCCACTGCCTCTTCCCTTGCTCACATTGTGATTCTCTGCCTTGGAGCAAAAATCCAAGCTTCTCTGACCTCTATAGGATTCGGCCGAATCCTCCTTCTCTCCTCTCCTCTCCTCCTTTCTCCACCTCGAGATACTTCATGTTTGACTCCCAAACAAATGAAGCTAGGAGCCAAGGAGGACATGTTTTGACTCTTTCCATCACCTCCTTGCCCCACTCCATCCTTCTCTCTCTCCATGCCATGCACAATTCTTATCCTTTGCATTTTCACTCCACCATCAAGCATCTTGGCAAGAGAGATTTGCTAATCCCTACAATCCAAACTACCACTCATCTTTGCCATAGATAAGAAGATTGACATCACCATACCTCTTCTTATAATCAGTTTAACTCTTTTAATCTCTTATCTCAAGAAGTGTGTCACTATTTATTAGGAGCTTAAAACACTCCTATCATCACAAATGACTTGTTGATCATGACACATTAGCAAATGACCATGCCATTCTCTCCAGCCACTCAAAACCAAAAGGGAGAGCATCTCTCGTCATTTTTCAGGCAGAGAAACATGACCCATGTTCTCTCCCTACTCTCCAGTTCTTTCACTTTGGCATGGTGCACCAAAGCAACCAAGGATGCATTCGGTCGAATCTAGGGTAGGTCCCCTCCTCCTAAATTTTGTCGAGCATCTCTGCCACACCACTATCTTGCAAAATAGGGACTCTGAGGCCATGTGTGGTCTTCGGCCGAATGGACCCACACCCCCATTTGCTCTTCCCTCTCTTCTGTTGTATGAAAACAAGTAGAGCCACTACCTTAGACACACACTCTCGAATACAACAGCTCACAAAGCCAAAAATCACTAGCCATCTCTTCGGTTAGCTTCAACGCTACTCAAGCAAAGGATTCTAGCTTAGTTAGCTAGAGTGATACAATGAAGTCTATTAAGAAAGCAATCCAAAAGGCTTGCAACTCGGTTAGTGGGAGTACATCCAAAAACTCCCAGAGAGAAAGCTCTTCCCAAGGCACCGGTATCATCGGTGCCAGGGAGAAAGAAGAAGTGCCTGAAGAGGTACCTCATTTGGAGGCACTCATGGTGCCCCCAATGAGGGCCTATGATCAACAAAGTGATCTCTGGTTCGACCAACTAGAGCATCAACGATATCTATCTCTTCGGAATTGATATTTTGAGCATACAAGAGTAATGGACCTGAGTCTTCTGTCCAATGCATGTATGACCACCGAGTTCGAAGCTATCTTCTCTACTCTTGGTTGGTCTAGCTTTTGGCAAATAGAAGAGTTTGGGATTGAATTGCTCACCATAGAATTTTTATGCTCTCTCCAAACCTCTAAGATTGGAACTACTTTTCGCATGTTTAATCAAAGCTATAGTTTAACTTGGAGTCATCTAAGTGCTGCTCTTGGTTTTGATAATTCATGTTTGATAGACTTAGACTCTGCCTTGCGTAGTTTCAACAAAAGGAAATTTTGGTTCTCTATTTCCGCTCTAAAAGATTGCTCAAATCCTAAACCCGAGGAAATCCACAATCCAACCCTTCGTTTCATATATCTTTGGATAAAAATGACTTTGTTTCCTGAAAGTAATGCTAACTTGATAAATGACATGGAATTAAAATTACCTTATGCCATGGTCAACAAAATTCAAATCTCTCCTGTTAAATACTTAGTAGAGTTTTGGCAAAGTTCAATTGAGAGTAATGAGCCTATTTAATTCACATCTTTAATTACTCGTCTTGCGGAATCAATGAACCTACTAAATGGCACACATCCTTTCGTTTACATTTCTGCTCCGTTAGCTATGATTTCTGAAGAATATCTTAAGCATTCTCATGTTCAAATGCTAAAAAGAGATGCCAATGGTGACTTAAAAATGATTTACAGTGGTCATACAATTGAGGTGCCTCTTCCAAATAGGCAACTTCAATTGTATAGGACCCAAAAGCTAACCCTTAATTTAGATCAAGGAATTGGGCAAAGAGATTTTGCAGGCTCAAATAGGAGAACTCAGTAGGGGGTACACTTTGTTCATCTTGAGCAAGGTCATCCTTCCCGAGGAGCTGTTCGTGAGGAGGAAGACAATGCATCTTCCGATCCTATGCACACTTCTAGTGGCATGCCTCCTCGCCCATCACGCCCGCAACAACCACGAGCGTCCACACAAGAAAGGAGGCATCGTGGGCTGCGGCAAGAATTCGATCACCTCACCAACAACCTTGGTGAGTTGCGTGTTGAGCACGATGAAATAACGCGCATCATCCAGCAAACCACCGAGAACATTCAAGCAATGCAAGAAGAACAACAGCGATATTGGGACTTCTGGTGGCAACAACATCCACATCCGCTGAATTATTAAGCAAAAGACAAGCTTGGCGGAAATTCTCTCCCCCACTAAGGTAAGTTTTCAATTCAGCATTTTAATTATGCAAGTTAAATTTCGTAATTTTAATTCCAGCATTTTATCTCTACGAAAAATATGAAAACTAAAAAAAAGAAATTTTCCTCTGTAAATTAATTAAGTTTTATTTCCCTTAAAATAAAATTGTTCCATAGTATCTACCTTTCATATGGAAATGATGAACAATTTCTCTGCCAAATACTTCTCTAGTATTTAGTTTACAACTTGATATTTCTCTAAGTATGAATTACTCGGCTTAAAAGAAACCATCATGAACCCCAAACTAAATGCTGTAACTAAGTCTAAGTTGTTGTGAGACATGATATGACAAGATGAGAGCTGCTATAATATTGTTCTAATCAAGAATGATTATTGGAGTTTTATTTATTAAAATGATAAAACAACTTCTTGTTCCTCAATGGTGAAAATTCTCACCAAAGCCATACATGATCTTTCATTATATAAGCTTTCTACAAAAAGCTGCTTACTTTGTGTTACGTTTGGTCAAGTTTTGTGACCCTTGTTGAGAGATTTATCATGCTCCCAAGATCAAGATCATGTACACGCCACATATACATGTTGCTTCTACACTAGAAGTACGCAGAAACATGCCTTACATTCCCACATAGTTCATACTCCATGCTCTAAGTAGAAGAACTCTCTCTAATTATTGTTAGAAAATGAGACATAGACTATGCAAAATTTCAAGGACATTTTGTAGTCCTAATCTTTTTATGAGCTGTCCAAAGCTCCTCGAAAAAAATAAAGATGATGAGCATTTCCAAAGCTCAGAGAAAACTCAGAGAATAGCTATGTCTCAAAATAATTTTACGAAAGATAGATTATCCACAAATAGGAGTATTGATCATTCACCATGTTTCCACACACATGCACATCTTGATCTAAGAGTATGACATTTCTCTCCTTGGGTCCGGGATTTGACTTTACAATATATGCAAGGTAAGTTTTCTACTTCTTTGGTCCCTACCTACAACTCTATATAAGCTTTTAGAGATAGGATAAAAGAAGGCAAACTTTTGATATATGCCTTGGTGAGGAAACATAAACCTTTGAGCGACTCAAGGGTACCATCTAAGGAACATTAAGTTTTCTTTTACAAAACATTGCAAAACCTCCAATATAAAACTTGTGAAAGAATAAGAAAACTAGCGCTCAAATCAAGTTATTCTATCTCTCAATCGCCCAAGACAAAGGAAAAAGCTATAATCCCCTTGGAGGACTCAGGTAATATGGGTGAATCTTTAATGCTGAATTTTCAAACAAAAGAGAAGTATGATTGTTGTAAATTTAATACTCTTGAAATATGAAGCATTTCAACAACTCCTGGTCCACCATGCTAAGTTTAACTGTTTGCTCGGGACGAGCAAAGGTTCAGCTTGGGGGATCTTGGTGGCACAAGTTATGACCCACTTTTATATAACTAAAATGATGCCAATAACTTAGAATCAAGGAAGAAGCAATCATTGCATGAACATTCTTTATTAAATAATGAGTTCCACATGTCCATGAATATTGTAATGCAGATATGAAGAAATGGGACAAAAGACAGAGAGATCAACATGGCAAACACTTCAGAACAAACAACCACTTCACATGATATGTGGGACCAGCACCAGGATGGACGAGGTGGGCCAGGGGCCCATAGGGCCATTCGGCCGAACCACTCCTGGGCCCATCTGCCCCCCCCCATTCAGACCCTGACCAATGGGCTACACCCACAAGGCCAGGGAATGGCCCACTGGCCATAGGACCATTCGGCCGAACCACCACTTTGGTCGGTTGGGTCCCTCTCAACCACCACAACAAAGCACACATGTTGGAAATCCAATCCGTCCATTCTAGGCGGTTGTATGGCGGTTTGATCCAAGGGAGGAGGATTGAAGCTCCCTAGATCGATGACGTGGCGCTGGAGTAGCCCCTACTCCACCTCCCACTATAAATAGAGGCCTAGACCTCCCTCTCTAATCATGATGTAATTCATACAAGCTATTGTTGCTATCAAATGGAGATTAGTCTAGTGGTGTTCTCTAGTGTGGGAGTTAGAGTTGAGTTGAGCTTTGCTCGGGCTTTCCGGAGTTGTCTTACCGGAGGATCTGGTATAAGCTCTTGTATCTTTTCCCTTTTGTAAGACTTTACTTATTCAATATAATATTCCTTCAATACTTTACTTAGTCTTTACTTTGTGTAATATTATACTTGTTATAGTATTGTTGTGGATTATCTTGTCAATTAGTTGTTACAAACTAGATTGAGATCCTTGTGGCCTTTCCTGTATGCGATCATCACCTGTCATAAGGTGTTCTAGTTGTAGTACACAATTAGAGTAGTGAGAATAGGTGTAAGCGTGGTGCTTATACTTAATCTTACCTTTGGCTATCGCTTGTTGCACGGATTGTTTGTGGTATCTAGCAAGAGGTGACAGCCTTGTCTAGTCGTTGTATTCCACCACGTGTTTATAGGCAAGTTCTTAAAAGATAAGGCCCCCGTAAGAACAGGGCGCGGTCCGGTAGGAGTTTTGTCCTCCTACTGATCTATCCCCTCTCCTAGCATACTTGTATTGAGGAATCAATTGATGTTTGTCTCAGCTGAGTGCCATAGTTAAATCCACAAAGGTAGAGTTGGAATCACAGGAGTCCTTTACTCTCTCGTTGTCCTCCCGCATAGTTATACTCACTAGTCATCTCTTACTTATCTTTACCGGTTTGTTACATCATCGCCTTCCTATCATTATATCGACTACCCCTTACACTAGTTGGTACTAAATTGAGGTGATCTCTAGGATCTCTCTTTTATTATCATTTCTAGATTTGCTTTCCTTTGGGAGAATATAAATACGATACCCCAGAATACTCCGAGGTGAAGTGCTACAATGGTATAATCTGTGCACTTGCGGATTTATCCAATAGTCATAAGAAATACCAACAGTGTTCAACCTTTGCCTCTTCTGGAGGCTCTAGCTTGCTTTGTTGACTTCAACAGGTTTCGATTGCTTCTTGAGCATTAGGGGACGTAAGTGGTCTCAATTGGTATCTTTTGAGCTCCCCTAGTGTTTAAATTGGAAGTCTGAGCTTTGAGAGTTGTGATTGGTATCTAGCTCTTCCTAGCAGTGTTGAGCCCGTTTTCTGCCTCTTCTTGAGGGCTAGCTTTGTTTTGATTGGTTGCGTCAAGCCATTGCCCATGTCTTTGGGAACCAAGTTTTGGATTCGCTTTGCTTCTCTCAAGTGACCCCATTTTGGCTTTCTTAGCTTTTGGTCATTTGGAGAGCTTTACCTTATGGCTCAAATCTGAAATGCACTTGTGTTGACAATGCACTCATCAAGGGGGAGATTGCGAACAGATGGTGGATAAGTACCCATGTAGTTCAGTTTTGTGATGAGTGATTGCCCAACACTTGAGCGGTTCAGTTTGAGTGGCTTACACTGACCCTTTGCGAAAGCAAATGTGTGCATGTCTATCGGCTTGTGGTGTGCAGGTGCTATGCCTAGTGACAGTGGTCAATGGCGTGGAGAAGGTCGAGTAGACGCTTGCCGTGCCGATGGACTGAGAGCAGTGAAGGGCGGAAGCGGGGCTCGGACGGAGGGACCATGGGCGCCGGCGGACTAGCTGTGGTGGCTAGTACTTGGCACCGGCGAGTGCGAGAAGACATGGAGGTAGACCGAGTTGGCCGAGTCAAGACGGTGGACACGCGAGTTGAGCGGACGCTCAGGGGACTCGGAGTCCGACCGGGCGAAGACAAGGTGGCTCGAGTCGAGTGGTTTGGGGGTTTTTGCCTCAAAACCATCGAAGGACGGTTTCCGAGTTTGGGCCTCAAAACTCGGGGTTCGGTTGTTGAGCCCAAAGCTACCGGTGGCGGGTTTCCTGGGTTTGGGCCTCAAAACCTAGGCGGAGCTTCCGAGGAAGCGGGGATGGCATGTGGCGGAATCCTGGACATTGCGTCGAGGCGACTGCAACTCCCGGCAGGAAGCGGGGCCGTCCATTCAAAATGCGGGAGATATTTTCCAGAGCTTGGACTGCAATGCTTAGGTTAGGTAGTTCACTTAATGTATCTAGGGGGGTCTTTGGGAAATAGCCAAAGCCCGTTAAGTTGGGGATGAAGGGGTATCCCTCATCCTATCTCTTGAACCCTAATCACTTGCCCCCCCTCTCTCTCTCTCCAGTTCATGAGATCCCTAGGTTGTTTCCACCAACCTTTGTAAGAACTTGGTTTTGCTGCGAGGAATCGGAGGCCGTAACATTCATAAGCCATGGTGGATTCGATTTCGTGATTGTGTCCCCGTGTTGCTTGTGTTCTTTGCATTTTGCTTTTGCTCCCTCTTTTCCCGAGATGATTTCTCTTTGTAGGGAATAGCTCTTGCAAATCCGTTTGAACCAAGTTGCGCGTAATCGTGAGGAGCTTCTTTGCACCGAAGGAATTATCCTCAAACCTCATGAGTGCGTAGATCGGGCGATTTCTTTGCGGAGTTCTTTGTTCTTGAGCTTTTCCCCAAATCTCTTCCCCTCCTTTGCTCTAAGCCAAATTGAGCGATGATTTCTTCGGGATAGCTCCCCAACTGCACTAGGATTATGCCTACAAAGTTTGGTTGCAGTTGTTGATCATTTGGTTGGGTTTTGGGAAGATTTGGCGGAGTGGAAATTGTTTTCGCGGGGTGCAGAGATTCTGCGTGGGAGCGTCGGACTACCCTCCGGACCACCTAGCTTGTGAGCACCGGACCATAGCAAGTAGTCTGGTGGCTCTGTTGAGGGTGTCACTTTTGCGTCGGACCAGGCTCATTAGTCCGACGGTGAGCGTCGGGACCAGGTGTCCGGAGCAGGGGAGCCTACTGTTTTTGTTTGGCTCAGTGACTGAAGTGAGGACCGGACAACTCTCCATAGTCCGATGATGAGCGTCGGACCAGAGTCCGGAGCTTGGGCACTCACTGCATGTTTTGGGTGTGGGCGTCGGACTTCCAAAGGTGACCGTCAAACTAGTCCGGAGGTGCTTGGGTGAGCACCGGACCAAAGGCTCCGGACCACTTCCATTGGTCCGTAGGTCTTGTGTGAACTGGTCCGGAGCTCCCTGTTGGTTTTGCCTAGGTTCTTGCCTCTTTTCCCTAGGGGTTGAGAACCTGTGTTTTGGGGTTTCTGGTCGTTTTCTCTCCACTGCCGGTGAGCTTTCATTTCTCCGATTTCCTCTGATACCCCCCACACTTGTTTCACTGCATACTACAACATGGGACAGAGAGAGATCAAATGCAGGGGTTCTGCTGGGGTAAGATACCAGTACAACCAAGAGTTTCTTTTATCATTGATAGCTTAGGCATATGTTCTTTGATTCATGAGTGATAGACTATCAAGCCTATTTATCTTGTTGCTATGAAGGGCTAAGGTATGTCAAGGTAGAAGATGGAGAGATAAGGATCTATGGCCTTAGCATAAGGGATGACAAGCATCTTTTCATGCTCTCTTCTATCAGGGCCATGAGGCAGGTTGTGCTGATGGCTCTAGAGGATGACTAAGGAGACGGAGGGGCAAGGAGATCTCCTCTCTCAATGGCTTCGGATAAGCACTTGATCTTTGCATTAGTGATGATGCGAAGATCATTAAAGCTATATCTTCAAGACCTAGATGTGCCATTCTCTCCTTAGAAACCCTTTCTATAAGTTGGTAATGCTTTCTTTGGCGACAACACGTAGAAACTTTTCCATATCGCTCTTCTTCTTGGTGGTATCATGGTGAGGTCAAGGAAGATGATAAGGGATGCAAGAGGAGATGGAATTTCTACTAGTGGTGAAGAAGAACAAGGTAAGAGGAAGAAGAAGGAGAGGGAGAGGTTAGGAAGAGAGAATCCAATGTCCTTCGCCTCTATTTTCACTTGGATCGTGCCGGAAACAAGATAGGAATGTTGGTCCAATGCTTAGGAGCAATGTGCATGGCTGAAGGGCCAAATCCACGGTTCGCCGACCGCTTTTTGGAAGGTTTGGCTCGACCGAGCCTGGATTGGAGGTCCCACAGGTCAGGTTAGGCAGGTCGCGCGACGTCGGGCTGAGAGGCCTCAACATGCGGTCGGCCGACCGCCTTTCCGAGCCAACTGGGCCAAAATTTCATGTGGGAGGTGACAAGGCTAGGTACATGCTAATTCTAGGGTCAAACACGAAAAATGAACAAAAATTAAAACATGTAGATTTTAGTTCTAAATTGGATTAAGGGCAAAATCTATCATGTCAATTTCATGCTCAGGTGATTCATGTTCATGAAAACTTTTAAGACACTAACCATTTACCTTTAAAGGTGTTGCAGTTGTAATCTCGAAGCGTGATGATTCCTTGCGTCATGATATTGATGATGACGAATGGTCTTTCTTCTGTGAATCATTGCATTGTACTCAGACCCTTTTTCTCCATTCAATGCTTCTCTCCTATGAAGGATTAGTGGACAACACATACCCAAAGGGATTCACGAATAGCTTGAAGCAGGGGCATTATTGTCATAGAAATAGAGGTGAAGGACCGAGAACGGCGACCAGAGTGGGGGTGAATGGGAGCCAAATAAAATTCAACTCAAAGACTTGGCCCTTGTCCCAAACTCACACCCAAAACATGACCTCGGAAGAACCGACTCGCGCACGACCTAACAAGTAGGTGGACACCTTAGGAAGACCCCCAAAGGTCCAGCGGAGTGGTCGGAGAAGATGGAGAACAATCGAAGCCACGAACTCGAAACCGATACACCGAGAGAGGTACTCTCAACCCCTAGAGAGAAGAGGCAAGAGCACACCCAAAAGTACTTATGAGAACTGGTCTCAAAAGTAGCTAATCATGTGCTTTACGTGAATACGAATCCAACACAACAAACGGAACTTGATTCGGAGTCCGGACGAGAGGGAAACGGCCAAAACAGCGATCAATAGTTACCACAGGACTAGTGGTCCAAAGGTACCACAGGACCAATGCAAGTGGTCCGGTGGTATGGTCTGAAGCTAGGGTCCTTGCTGTAGTTTTTCGGCCACACCACAGGACTACTTGCAATGGTCCGGTGCTATGGTCCGGTGGGTGGTCCGGAGGGTAGTCCGACGGAAAAAACAGCCAAACAGTATGCACCCAAGCTCCGGACTACTAGTCCGGTGGTACCACAGGACCAATGCAATTGGTCCGGTGGTATGGTCCGGTGCTCGGGGCTGTGTTGTTAAGTTTTAACAAGAGCACAGGACCACTCGCTATTGTGGGAGGTATGGTCTGGAGGGTGGTCCGGTGCTCACGAACTAAGCGCAGAAAACCCGCGAAAAGCTATTTCACTCCGCCAAATCTTCCCAAAACTCAACCAAATGAACTCCAACTGCAACCAAACTTTGTAGGCATGATCCTTGTGCAATTGGGGAGCTATCCCGAAGAAATCATTGCTCAATTTGGAGAGGATAAACGAGAACACTCGGATTTGGGGGAGAAAAGGCAAAACGAAGAACGCCGCAAAGAAATCGCCCGATCTACGCACTCGTGAGGTTTGAGGAGAATTCCTTCAGTGCAAAGATGCTCCTCACGAATACAAACAACTTGGTTCAAGAGGATTTTGCAAAGCTACTCTCTACAAAGAGAAATCAACTCGGGAAAAAGAGAGAGCAAAAGCAAAACACGAAGAACACAAGCAACCAGGGAGACTCTATCAAGAAACTAACCGTGCCATGGCACTCGGAGAGTCGGGCCTCCGATTCCCATGAAAAGATTCAAGTTCTTACAGAGGTTGGTGAAATCAACCTAGGGATCTCATGAACTAGTGTTGACACCGTTTTTTAACACGTGTCAAATGAGCTAAGGCTTGACTGGTCAGCAGTTGTTCTCCATCGGCATCGGGAAATCTTGAGCCAATATTGCCGATAGGAATATACTGCGGGAAGGCTAAGTATGCTGCCGATGGAAGCTGGATGGTCCTTGTCGACAAAGGTTGATTGGTGAAGTCGGATAGCTTGAGCTATGAAGTTGCTGATGCCAATTGCTGATAGAGACATTGCCGATTGCCGATAAGGGGACTCTGCCGATTGCCGATGAGCATGAAGTTGCTGAATGCCGATGAGAAGCTGATGCTGAATATCGGTGGACTGGTTACCGATTGCTGATAGATTGAAGGAAAATCATCAGTGCAAGATTGCCGATGAGGAGATGTTGCCGATTGCCGATCGAGAAAGTATTGCCGATGCCGATGGGCGTGACTTAGCGTTTGGTGGCAGCAGAAGACTACAGGAGGTCAAAGAAGGAAGGCGCGGATTAAAGGGATCTGCCGATGGAAAGTTTCCATCGAAGAGAAGTGTAAGGAAAACTGGTGTTTTGTACCAGTATTATTATAGTAATTTGAGTCCGACTCTTGCATGAGTCCTTTGTTTCCTTTAAAATAGGCGTGTTTGTTTAGGGAAATAAATATTATTGTTTTAGACCCGACTCCTACGTGAGTCAGTTTCCTTAAAGATAGGAGTTTATTTTAGGAAGGATATGAGTCGTGTCCTTGTACAACTCTCCATGCGCGAGTATAAATACGTGCCCGAGGGCTACGGAAAAGACAATCAATCCAATCAAAACAAACCAATTTTATCTTATTCTACTTTTTATCGCAATTTCCCTTTTACTGCATTAGCTTTAGTTTTCAATGAGTTCTTTCAAGCTTCGACGGGCTGCATCATCTTGATCTGCGTCAAATCCTTGCAAGTTCCGCGTGGGAGTATCTCTGATCTTTGGCATTCCGGGCGCATCGCTGTTTGCCTCGTTCAGCTCTGCTCTAGTTATCCTTGATCAATCTGAGCCTTGACGTCCGGGCGCATCGCCGTCGTCTCGTTCAGTTTTGTTCTAGTTATCATCCTTGTCGATTGATTGGTCAAATCGACTGGCACGCCTCCGGAATACCGAGCTTTGGGTAATAGCCCGAGGTGTTCGCAAATACTGACGCTTTTTGTGTCAACACCTCTTTTGGCACGCCCAGTGGGACCAGATTATATAAATTATATATTTATCATGACTAATCCAAGGAGTGTCATTGAAGTCTCCACAGCAGATCTGACAAATCATCAGAAGCAGGCTATGGAGCAGGCAATGGAGGAATACAAGCGCTCATATCTTAGATCCTTCAGCCTAAACGGGATCGGCGAAGCAGTATAGAAGCAAGATCCGCCGTCGCCACGACAGACTATTTTCTACGCCGATCCTGGTAAAGTACAAGATACGGTTAATTATGCATTAAATAATGTATTAATTAGCCAATCCAATGTGTTGTCCAATACCGTGTGTAATGCTGTCAAGCAAGCTTTCAAGGGACAGGCACCATATTATGTTGGTCCGGAGTATCGTCAGCTCGGATCAGCATCTGCTGCGACTCCATCGGCGGTTCCAAGGGTGTTTACGCCAGTTATGAGCCAATCTACCGATGAGATCGCACCACCAAGATTGAGCCCAACAGGCGCTACTCAGGTGAACACAAATCTGGTGGCATCGACAATGTCTGGACCTGTGATCCAGAATCATCCAACTTCTGCCGACTGGTGGGGATACGGTATGTCTCCAAGTCTATCTGCTGATTCCAGATTGGTCCAAGATAACCACGCAGGATGGAAGGCTCCCTTGGCATCGGTAACATCTATGCAGCTGATGGCTCCAGTGATGCATTATACTACATCTTCTCCAACAGTGCAGTTGCCGACAGGGAATCTACAAACGGCAATACCCAGAGTGTCGTACGCTCAACCATCGGCAAGTCACTTGCCGATACAGCAAAGCCCAGCAGTTGCAAATCAACCCACGGCGGCAATGGTTCTTCAAACTGGAACACCTGCTAATCAAGGTAGCTATGTTGTTAATTACCCGGCGCCACAAGAACGACGGGCATCAGCTGGTTATCAGCCATCGGCAACTTCTTGGCCGATGCAACAAGGTACGCCGATTGTCAATCAATCTGTATCGGCAATCACTGCTCAGGTTGTGGTACCCGTGAGTCCAAGCAATCATCCAAGGTACAACAAGAACAAGCATCAACCGGTTATCAGCTATCGGCAAATGCTTGGCCGATGCAACAAGACGTGCCAATAGTTAATCAGCCTATATCGGCAAATTCTTGGCCGGTGCAACAAGGCATGTCGAGTATCAGTCAGCCCGCATCGGCCGTAGCTGCTCAACCCATGGTACCTACGAATCAAAGCTATCATCCAAGAATACAAGGGTTGCAAGAGTCAATTGGTTATCGGCCATCGGCAAATTCATGGCCGATGCAACAAAGCATGCCGAGCGTCGATCAGTCTGCATTGGCAATAGCTACTCAGCCTATGGTACCTGCAAGTCGAGGCTATCATCCGAGTGTACAGGGGCTGCAAGAGTCAGCTAGTTATCAGCCATCGGTAAGTCATGTGCCGATGACACCTAATGTAGGTTGGATCGGTCAATTGCCGGTTCAACAACAATATGTACAACCCGAACACCAAGTGGCAGGAGTTCCGCAGCGTCCAGCGAGTCTTCAGGATGAAGTATCGGTGCATCAGCCAATAGGTACTACATCGCAATACTCGCAAGAAAGAGCGTACAATGAAACATCGGTACAGCAACCGATGAATGTAATGAATGTAATGCCACAACACAAGTTAGGAACTGTGCAAAATTACTCATCGGCAACGCGGCCGATGCATGGTGTTCTAATGACTGGTACTATGCATGCTCCAAACACTTCGAGTACTTTGACGTTGGAGCCTGAAATACATCAACCTACTCAACCAGTGGGCTTTCAGAATTGCCCATCGGTTAATCAGTCGATGCATAATATTCAACATACTGATACTGCAGATATGTCGATTGCCCCGGCCTGTTCGTTACAATATGAAGAGGTGCCTCAACTTGATCCACTAATGGGCAAGTCTGTGTATCGGCAAGATCCAAACACTAAGGTGTTTTCGACCGAGAAAGTGGATATTTCATATTCGGATGAAGAGCCGAGCATCAGCATCCCTGAATTGGAGAAGTTCACCTTTGATATCACCGAAGCCGATCAGGATGTCAAGCCATTTGAGCCCAAGGAGACTTGGAGCGCAAGAGTGCTCTTTGTTAGACAAGGGGACTTCGAGTCAGATGAGGAGGTGAACACCGGCACTGTTGAATGGGTGAATGATGAGGAGCCGGTACCTTGTGCGCTCGACCAGAAAAGGACTGGGAAATTCACCTTCGATGTCACGAAGGCCGATGACATATTTGACTTATTGCTTCAGGAAGGGCGAATTAAGCTAGCCCCTAATTAGGTAATTCCATCGGCCGAGGAACTCAAGAAGACCAGGTACTGCAAGTGGCACAATGCAACTTCTCATAATACCAATGACTGCAAAATATTCAGGCAGCAGTTGCAGTCAGAAATTGACTCTGGATGGATCCAATTTGAAAATACTAAAGTCCAGAAACCGATGGAAATTGATCAGCGCCTGTTTCCAAATAACATGGTGGGAACTAGTGGAAAAACTAAGGTGCTAACATCGGATGCTGCCAGAAAGAGTGCATCGGTAGATCCTGATCATCAAGTGGCTGAGCGCGACGTCGAAAAGTTTGCCGATGACAGGAAAGGCAAGAGAATTGCTGATCAAGGTGGCTGTGTCAGAAGGGCTCCTGGTATAGTAATCACGCACAAGCTACCAAGGCGGAACTATCAGCAATCACAAGATGAACAATATCGGCAGGAACATGAATGGCTTTGGCAGAAAGACCATTGGAGGTGTCCCTTCTTCGTTTATTGTTGGGAAGAGGGCATTAGGCTACCCACTGCTGATAACTGTCCTGAGTGCAACGGGTACTGCACTGCCGATCGGTTAGGTAAGAAACCTTGTTTGGATGGTCAATCATCCAGGTACGCCGAGCCACTCAGAGAGAAGAAATCGGTACACAGCCGACTGGGGGGCAAGCTTAGCGCCCATAGCAGGCTTGGCGGGCAGGTTGATCAAGAGGAGAACCAGGAGTAGACCAAGACAAGAACACCCGATGAGGAAGTGTTCTCCCGAGATTCAAACATCGGGGAAGGGGCCGACGCAAATAATGAGAGACGGCACCAATCCATCTGGAAAACCAAGCTCCCTCAGTGGTGTCCTAAGGGTCTAACGAAGACCCAGAAAAGAAGAATTCAGCGTGAACGCTGAAACAATTTATATGATACTAAAATTCTTTCAAGGGAAAAGCAGTGGAGGCCAAAGTGCAAGGATGGAGAGCCATCGGTAGACGGCAATATATTGCCGATGGTTTAGCCAGAATCAATCTTGGATTTATTGGCTTGGGGGCCGCACTCGGCAAACTGGCAGTTTCAGTTGTTATACTTGGGGACACCTGCCGATGGTTTGTGTGTGAAATGCCATACTGCCGATGAATTCGTTGATTGCCAGAGGAAGATGGTTGTGAGAATGATTCTGCCGCATTTGCGTACGATGACTAAGTGTGGGGTGCGTGCATTCTGGAGTTACTCCTTGAAATTTCTTTGGTGGGTCTATCGGCATAGTCCTAATTCTGTTCTGATGGAAACACGAGAACTCGCTGCCGATTATTGCTACAATCGGGCTGAATACCTGGCTCCGCTAAAGGTTGGGATTACTCGAAGAAGATTTTGGCCGATTCGGTAAGTCATAGTATCGGTAATGGTTGTCGACGACTAGGTGAAAGAGTTTGCCGATAGTACTCTGGTATGGAGGTCGATTTTACCGATTGGAACTAAGTTCTAGGCTTGGAAAATGGATTCCTAATCAAGTCTTTATCGGATAAAACAGTCTGCTCCCAGCAATGCGTACATTCCAAAAACTCTCAAAGAAGTTGACATATAGCATGCTCATTTGGATGCCGATGAAAGGGAATTATAATACATCGGTAAAAGCATATGGACGTTACATTACAGAGACCAAAATCAAAGTGTCAGGGTTACATTTGCCGATACTACAAATAGATTACAACAGAGAATGGATGGCTGATATCGCGCGCAGGTGAATTTGTTCTATCTCATCCATCTCCTTGGCATCGGCATCAGCGGAGCCCTCGACCGACTTGATTTTCTTTTTCCACAAGATGGCTTGTCGGGCGTTCTGTTCTCGTTCTTGCCGCAGGACCCTGATGGTATCGGACAATTGGGTCTTTTGCTGATTGGCTGCGGTCAGGGCCTCCTCTACCCTTTGTAAGTGAGCTAATAATTCTTCTTTCTTGGCCGATAGCTGAGTGATCTCTTGATCGAGGCCGTTGATGGAGACTTCTGCCTAGCCGATGCCCTTGTGCTTCTCATCGGCAATATTTTTGAACTTAAGCTTCTCTTCCTCGCTCTTGGATTGGGTGGCCCTATCGGCAATGCGACGGGAAAGCCGCTGGTACTGGACTTGCTTGATGTCGAGGAAGGTTACTTGGAGAAGGATTTCTGCCATATCGGCAGGGAGATGGCCTTGGATATCCTTGAAGATGATCCTTGCTGTCGATGAGTCCTGAACAAGCTGGGACGTATCTTGTAGCAATAAGGAGAGCAATTCTTCGAGCTTGGACTTGATCTCTGCCGACAAGGCTAGGACAGAGCTCTCTTCCTCCTCATCGTCGTCGGGGATGTTGACTGGAAAGGAAAATAAGTTGTTCGCTTGAGTGCGGCCTTGGCGTTCATCTTCATCCCGAGGGTTAAGATTAAAGGAGAAGAGACTGTCTGGAGAATCCTAAGCCTGAAAATGAAAAGGTTAAAGTGTGCCGATCATGAAGCTATGCTATGAATTTTTGGATGACCGACTTACCATCTTGAAGCGGATTTCCTGCCCAGTACTTGGCATGCTAGATGGCCCAGCCTCGTCTTGGACATCGACAGCAGTTGCCGATGACTGAGCCTCTACTAGGGGGGCAGTCGACGCCATTGGTAACGGTGGCGTTGTCGCTGGTGTCGCTTCCGGTGTGATACCTGGTTGTGGCGATGATACCGCTCTTTCATCAGGAGCTTCGGCTGATGGTGTCGATGCTGATGTTGCCTTTGCCGCTACGACGGGTGGAGCCATCTCGTCAGCAACTTCGGCTGACGGTGCCAATGCCGATGTTGTCTCTGCTACAATGGTGGGTGGATTTGCTTCATCAGGAACATCGGTTGGTGGTGCCAATGGCGATGCCGCCTCTATTGTAGCGGGTATAGTGATCTCCTGATCGAAGATGTCATCCATCGGGTGATTGGGAGTTGGGGCTGCTGACAGTCATGCCGATGGCGTAGTGGTAGTTGGCGGCGCAGTTGAAGCTGATGGTGAGGATGGACTGGCAACCTCAAGCGCCTTTTCCTTCTTGGTGCAGCAGTAGGAGATCCAGCCCGTTTCGACGAGGACTGGGGGGCATCGGCAGCTGGGCTTGAAGGTACTTGTCTGCTGGGAGCAGCTGCCGATGACCTCATAGCCTGAAAATATTCAATGCAAGTTATACAAAGTGAATGTTGCCGATTAAACAGTATATGATCGGTACGAGTGAAGATGAGTTTACTGCAAACACCCGCGTCAGGGCAGCAGCAGCGGCCGATGTAGCCTTGGCTTTTGCAGGTGTTGATGTAGGTACCTATTGAGGAGTGAAGGCGGCTAATGTGGGGGCCTTGTTACCGATGAGTGATGTGGGACTCATCATTCGGAGTTTGAAGGGCTTGCCATTCCTGCTCATCGGAGGAATCGGATCATCAACCTGTCAACCGCAAGAAGGTTAAATACCGATGACAGAGGTAAAGTAATAAGGAATGCATTGGAATAAAAGACTTACTGCGTCATCGGGGACGATGTGATTGGCATCGATCATGTGCCGATAGTAGTGCGACGATTTGGCAAACAGTTGACACCTCCATTCTTGCCACCAAGACTTGTACTCATTTGTAATGAAGGAGGTTGGTGACCAGGAGGACAAGTCAAGGTCTGATACATCGGCATTGGGAGGAAGGTTGACAACCTTGTTCCAGTCCAGAGCACTGGAGAATGTCTGCCTAGGCTTCACTACCTTGGAGTAACAAAGCTTGATCGGCAGTTGACCGAACGCCAGTTGTCTTGCCGCTACCGATGGGTAATAGAATTCAAATGATGGAGGGGCATTTTTTCTCGATCCGAAGATGTTCACTGGAATAGCTCGGGGAGTAATGCTGGCCTTCATAATTATCTAGTTCTCAGGCACATTCCATCAGTAAGGTTAAATAGCACTGGGAACTGGTTGTCTTCATCGGCATACGGCCACCAGAGCCGTTCTGTGGCAGGAATTCCGTTATAGAACTTCTGAAAAAAACATGCCGAATTGTTCTGCATCGGCATCGGTCCCGGGCAACACTATAATGGCCTCTCCAAAGTTAAGTGGAGGACGAGTTACCGATTCATCATCTCCATACTAGTAATCTTCCGATGTGTCCCTCGGGAATTGTTGGGCGAATAGGTCAAAATGAAGCGCTTTGTGCATTTGTGCGTTCAGCCACATATTGACGAACCACTAGGGGCCACCAAGATTACCGATGGATTCACCTAGCAGTAGCTTCTGGGACACTTGATGTAACAAACGGTACACCGATTCGAGAAGATACCTGCCTAAGGGAAGCCTTGTTCCATCGGCAAGTAACTCAGCTGCTAGGAGGTACATGATGGTTGGTCCGACTGCCCTACCGCAGAAGATGAATTTGTCCAGCCACATGTTCAGGAAGGTGGCATGCTCCCTCTGGTTTACCGATCTTGTTTTCTAGTATTCCTGAATGTAACCCGTCCAACCGCCGATGTTCCGAGTGTTTACTCTGTGCTTAGCTTTCCTATTGAATAAGGAAAAGGTATCGGCAGAAGAGACATCTAGGCCGGTCAGCATGTGGACATCGGCAAGAGTTGGGGTGGCTGGTCCATGTTGGAATAAGAAAGCATTCATAGAAGTAGGAGGCAACTATTAACATGTTCTCGTTCTTCTCCATATCGGCAATGGAGAGCCTGATACATTGGTCCAAGTTGCGCTCTTGCCAGTAAATTTGCTGCGCCCTAGCAACCCTAAGATACCAGTTCTTCCACCCTTTGGTGGGCTTGGGCCATGAGCAGAAGGCATCTTTCCACAATCCTAGACCGAAACATTCAGATCTGAAAGGGATTCGGTTGGTTTCTGCGTTGATTATATAACTAGGATCCGGATTCCCCATGGGGCCTAAGCAACTGAAGGTGGAACCGGCGAGTGGAATCACTACCTTGTCGTACAGTTCCTAGGGTTCGAAGGAAAGAAGGGGGGCAAAATCAGAAAAAGAACGAGGACAAATCCAGATTCGTGCGAGGAAAGAATTAGCAGGGGGCTGGATTAGGAAGAGAATAGGTCTTACCTTGGGAATGTCGACTTGGATCGCCATTGGAGTCGAAGGAGTGCTTGTGGTTCGTCCTTGGGTTGCAAAGAAGTACTGTTGCTTGAGCTCGTGTTCTTCGAGGGCGGCTGAAGGTTGAAGACAAAGGCAGGAAGGTGAAAGTGAAAATGAGCTCGGGGTAAAAAGGTAGTGTGGATCCTAGTAACTTTTATAAGCTTGCTCAGGGGCATTTTTGGGGTTGTGGTCCACACTGTGTAGGAATGTGGAGAGGCCTGCGGTAGATACGCGCGGTGATCGAGGTGGTCTGCAACTGTTTGTGCTACCATCGAGGGATTTTATTATTAAATTGCAGTTCCACATGCGGAGATCGAGGAAACTGTGCATCTATCTCGGAGGTAACGGCAACAGCAACGGCTACAGTGGAGAGAATTTCGGCACGTAAAATATTATACGTTCCGAAACTGGGGGGCATGTGTTGACACCATTTTTAACACGTGTCAAATGAGCTAAGGCTTGACTGGTCAGCAACTGTTCTCTATCGGCATTGGGAAATCTTGAGCCAATATTGCCGATAGGAATATACTGCAGGAAGGCTAAGTATGCTGCCGATGGAAGCTGGATGGTCCTTGTCGACAAAGGTTGATTGGTGAAGTCGGATAGCTTGAGCTATGAAGTTGTTGATGCCAATTGCTGACAGAGACATTGCCGATTGCCGATAAGGGGACTCTGCCGATTGCCGATGAGCATGAAGTTGCTGAATGCCGATGAGAAGCTGATGCTGAATATCGGTGGACTGGTTACCGATTGCTGATAGATTGAAGGAAAATCATCAGTGCAAGATTGCCGATGAGGAGATGTTGCCGATTGCCGATCAAGAAAGTATTGCCGATGCCGATGGGCGTGACTTAGCGTTTGGTGGCAGCAGAAGACTACAGGAGGTCAAAGAAGGAAGGCGCGGATTAAAGGGATCTGCCGATGGAAAGTTTCCATCGAAGAGAAGTGTAAGGAAAACTGGTATTTTGTACCAGTATTATTATAGTAATTTGAGTCCGACTCTTGCATGAGTCCTTTGTTTCCTTTAAAATAGGCGTGTTTGTTTAGGGAAATAATTATTATTGTTTTAGACCCGACTCCTGCGTGAGTCAGTTTCCTTAAAGATAGGAGTTTGTTTTAGGAAGGATATGAGTCGTGTCCTTGTACAACTCTCCATGCACGAGTATAAATACGTCCCCGAGGGCTACGGAAAAGACAATCAATCCAATCAAAACAAACCAATTTTATCTTATTCTACTTTTTATCGCAATTTCCCTTTTACTGCATTAGCTTTAGTTTTCAATGAGTTCTTTCAAGCTTCGACGAGCTGCATCATCTTGATCTGCGTCAAATCCTTGCAAGTTCCGCGTGGGAGTATCTCTGAGCTTTGGCATTCCGGGCGCATCGCTGTTTGCCTCGTTCAGCTCTGCTCTAGTTATCCTTGATCAATCTGAGCCTTGACGTCCGGGCGCATCGCCGTCGTCTCGTTCAGTTTTGTTCTAGTTATCATCCTTGTCGATTGATTGGTCAAATCGACTGGCACGCCTCCGGAATACCGAGCTTTGGGTAATAGCCCGAGGTGTTCGCAAATACTGATGCTTTTTGTGTCAACAACTAGAGAGCAGGTAGAGAGAGAGAGAGTTGGGGCAAATGATTAGGGTTTAAGAGATGGGATGAGGGATACCCCTTACCCCCTACTTATCGGGCTTTGGCTATTTCCCAAAGACCCCCTAGATACAGTGAGTGAACTACCTAGCCTAAGCATTGCAGTCCAAGCTCCAGAAAATATCTCCCGCATTTTGAATGGACGACCCTGCTTCCTACCGGGAGTTGTCGTCGCCTCAACGCAACCTCTAGGATTCCGCCACGTGCCATCCCCGCTTCCTCGGAAGCTCCGCCTAGGTTTTGAGGCCCAAACCTAGGAAACCCGCCACCGGTAGCTTTGGGCTCAACTACCGAACCCCGAGTTTTGCGGCCCAAACTCGGAAACCTACGCGGATGGTTTTGAGGCCCAAACCACCAATCCACTCGAAGTGAGCCACCTTGTCTTCGCTCGGTCGGACTCCGAGTCCCCTGAGCCTCCGCTCGACTCGTGCGTCCACTGTCTTGACTCGGTCAACTCGGTCTACCTCCATGTCTTCTCGCACTCGCCGGTGCCAAGTACTAGCCACCATAGCTAGTCCGCCGGCGCCCATGGTCCCTCAGTCCGAGCCCCGCTTCCGCCCTTCACCCTCTACTCGACCTTCTCCACGCCATTGACCACTGTCGCTAGGCATAACACCTGCACACCACAAGCCGATAGACAAGCACATGTTTCTGCTTTTGTAGAGGTTAGGGTAAGCCACTCAAACTGAAACACTCACATGTTGGACGATCACTCATCATCAAAGCTAAACTACATGGGTACTTATCCACCATGTGTTTGCAATCTCCCCCTTGGTGAGTGCATTGTCAACAAAAGTGCATTTAAGATTTGAGCCACACGGTAAAGCTCTCCAAATGACCAAAAAGCTAAGAAAGCCAAAATGGGGTCACTTGAGAAAAGCAAAATGAGTCCAAAACTTGGTTCCCAAAGACATGGGCAACGACTCGATGCAACCAAGCAAAGCAAAACTAGCCCTCAAGAAGAGGCAGAAACTGGCTCAACACCGCTAGCAAGTCCAAGACACCAATCACAACTCTCAAAGCTCAAACTTCCAATTTAAACACTAGGGGAGCTCAAAAGATACCAACGGAAACCACTTACGTCCCCTAATGCTCAAGAAGCAATCGAAACCTGTCGAAGTCAACAAAACAAGCTAGATCCTCCAGAAGAGGCAAAGGCTCAACACATCTAGCAAAACTTCCCCTGGGAACTAGCATTCTCAAGATACCAAGAAGGGGTGAAAAGAGCCAAGTCAAAGAGATACCAATGAAGCTAAAAAAGCACATTTGCTCCCCTTGGAAGTAGATGGCTAAAAATGGAATGAAATTAATGAAATGCACATATCTCCCCCTTGTTGACATATGAACCTCATCAAACAACAACAACTCAAGATCCGGCTACAAATGCCATGAAATGCAAAATGAGTGTGAAAGCTTCATACTTAGAGCTAAGACAATGAATAGATGCTCTAAGTGATGTCATCCTATGAGAATAGGAAAAGCTCTATGTGCCCAACAAAGACTCAAGTTGAGCTTAGGATCACTTTAGAGGCTATTTTAGAGAGCATATCATGTGAGAGCACAGAAAGGGTATCACCTCCTAGAGACAGCTAGACATGGTAAACAAGATAGGATCTATCTCAAAGAAATCTCATGGATAGCATGTAAAACTATCCCTTAGCAAAGTTCATACAACAAGCCAATGACCTAACTGAATGAATTTTCCAAATTTCAGAGTTTTGCAGCCAATTTTTAGTTTTAGGCACATTTAAGTTGTATGCGAGTGGTTGTCTGCAAAGTGATGCCACTGCTTACCAACTGGGCAAAGTCAAAGGACTTCACACACCGGTTTTGGTCATACACAACACCGCTCAAGTATCGACCCATATGGGAAGCAGTCTCGAACACACGGTGAAGTACTCACAATGCAGACCCAACTCGATCTTTCCAATTCACAAAACAGAGAGCAATTTCATGTTAGATATTAATCATGGTGCTCAAAGGTAGTGAATGAAACAAAGAAGAGACATAGTTACAAGCTATATACAAGGCAGCCAAGAAGGATCTTCAAAAGCCTACACATGCTAGTGCCATTTCAGAGGTGACATGGGGAATTTAATTTCTGTTTTAAAGCTTTTCTAACTTAGCTCTATTGCATATCATATAGATCAAAAAGAGTCTATGTTAGGCAACACCATAGACACATAAAGCACCTCAAACAGAGCATACATTCATTATATTGGCTATAGATATGAAGCTTAAAATGAACTATGTCACAAATGCAAATGAGATGCAAAATGCAATGACACCAACTAACACAATCAAGACACCAAGAGAGAAGAAGGACAAAGAAAAGACAAAAAGAACCAGAAGGAACTATGATACACAAAACTTTCCTCCTCTAAAAAGGAAAGCAAACACCCAACTCGCCCCGAAGGCGAGAAAACGCAGCTTGATCCAAAGGCTTAGTGAGAATATTCGCAAGCTGGTTTTGGGTCTCGACATGCCGGAGGTCAATGTCGCCCTTCTCGTAATGATCACGCAAAAAGTGAAAGCGGACCTCAATGTGCTTGATCTTCGAATGAAGCACGGGATTTTTAACCACACTAATTGCACTCGTGCTATCACAAAGCAGAGGCACCTTAGTAAGATCAAGATTGAAATCTCTCAAAGTGGCTATCATCCAAATCAACTGAGAGCAACAACTAGCTGCGGCAACGTACTCAGCCTCGCACATCGATTGTGCCACGCTAGATTGCTTGCGAGAAGACCAAGAAACCAAAGAAGACCCGAGAAATCGGCAAGTTCCAGAAGTGGACTTCCGATCAAGACGGCATCCGGCTAAATCAGCGTCAGAGTAACCACAAAGCAGAAGAGAGGAAGAGGTAGAAAACCAAAGACCAAATTCGGGAGTGAAGCGCAAGTACCTCATGATGCGTTTCACCGCCTGCTTGTGCGAAGTCCGTGGGGACGCCTGAAAGCGAGCACACAAACAGACGACAAACTGAATGTCCGGCCGGGTCACCATTAGGTACAGAAGCGACCCGATCATGCCGCGGTACTCTGTCTGGTCCACCGCCTCTCCTTCCTCGTCCGCATCCAAGGCAGTAGTAGTTGACATAAGTGTCGAGAGGGGCTTTGCCTCGCCCATGTCAAACTTCTTCAAGATATCCTTTGTGTACTTGCCTTGGTGCACAAACGTCCCTTCTTGGGTTTGCTTGATTTGCAACCCAAGAAAGAAAGTCAACTCTCCCATCATGCTCATCTCAAATTCCCTGCTCATAAGATCTGCAAACTTGGCAACAAGAGCATGAGAAGAACCACCAAAGATGATATCATCCACGTATATTTGGACAAGGAGAGTGTCTTTGCCTTGCTTGAGGAGAAACAAGGTTTTATCTACCAATCCTATGTTAAAACCCTTAGCAAGCAAAAAGGTTTTTAGCCTATCATACCATGCTCTAGGTGCTTGTTTCAAACCATACAAAGCTTTGTGAAGTTTAAAGCATGGTTTGGAAACTTGGGATTTTCGAAACCGGGAGGTTGTTTAACATAAACTTCCTCCTCTATGTAGCCGTTTAAGAAAGCAATTTTAACGTCCATTTGAAAAAGCTTGAAACCCTTAGAAGCCGCAAAAGCTAGAAGGATTCTAATAGCTTCTAAACGAGCTACGGGAGCAAATTTTTCCTCATAGTCTATTCTCTCCTTTTGACAAAAGCCTTGAGCTACCAACCTAGCCTTGTTGCGCACTACCACCCCAACTTCACTTTGTTTATTTTTGAAAACCCATTTGGTACCTATGGGGTGGCAATTAGGTGGTGGAGGAACTAAGACCCAAACGCGGTTTCACTCAAAGTTTTCTAACTCCTCATGCATGGTATTAACCCAATCCAGATCCATCAAAGCATGTCCAACATCTCGGGGCTCAAAAGAAGCGACAAAAGCCAAATGAGCAAAGTGAGAGATATAAGACCTGGACCGCATGACTCGACGGTCAATGTCGCCGATGATGTTCTCCGGTGGGTGCTGCCGCTGGATGTGGCGGGGAGCCTGCCTGGACGAAGTGTCCTCCCCCTTGATAGCAGCTGGAGCTCCCTCACGTGCAACAGGCACCGACTGAGGAAGCTGCTCGAACGGCCCCCATGTAGAGGAAGTAATCGGATCGGGACCGTGAGCCAAAGTTTATGTCGCAGGGTCGATGGGGGCAGCCAATGGAGTTGGCTCGGGATCACTCCAATCGGCATCATCCTGCTCCTCCTCCACAAAGATGCTAGTATTCACCTCATCATCACCTGTGAGCTCAAAAGCATTGGAAACACAGGGCATAGTCTCATCGAAGGTAATCTCACAAGTCTCCATCACTCGGTTAGTTTCAAGGTTAAGCACACGATAAGCACGAGAGTGAGTAGAATAGCCAAGAAAGATACCATCAGAAGACCGTGATTCAAATTTATCCAACTTACCGCCCTTTTTGAGGATGAAGCACCTGCACCCAAACACCCGTAGGTGACTTACCTTGGGTGGTCTCCCAAATCGCAACTCATAAGAAGTTTTCTTCTTGAAAGCTCGTAGGAAAATGAGATTTGAAACATAGCAAGCTGAACTAAGTGCTTCGGCCCAATACCGCCTAGGAGTCCTATGCTCATCGAGCATCGTCCTGGCCATCTCAACAAGGGTCCGGTTCTTGCGCTCAACAACACCGTTTTTTTGGGAGTGTGAGGTGAGGAAAACTGGTGATCGAGACCCCAAGAAGAACAAAGAGTTCCAAAGTGAGCATTCATGAATTTTGTGCCATTGTCATTGCGGATAGCTCTCATGGCATTCTTAGGTAGCTCATTTTGCAATCTCAAAATCAGATCTCGAACAAGTGAAAAAGCCTAATCCTTACTCTCCAAAAAGAACACTCAAGAGTACCTCGAGTAGTCATCAACGAATACAACAACATACCACTTCCCTCCTTCCGACCTGACCCGAGCTGGACCAACTGTGTCCATGTGTAAAAGCTCGCTGGGTCGAGTGGTCATGATCTCAGTCACAGGAGGATGGGAAGCGGCAACCATCTTGCCATGCCTATCAGGATGACAAACCAAATCCTTCTTGAATTTCAGCTTTGGCAATCCTTGGATAAGTTCCATTGAGCTAAACCTTGCAAGCAAGTCAAAACTCAAATGTCCCAATCTCCTATACCACTTCCAAAGCTCACCCGAATGGCAAAATCCGGCAAACAAGCTCACCCCGAGAGTCCAAAATCCGAGACAAGTTTGGCTTAAAGCTCACTTCAAATCTGTCTTCAAGGATTTGCGAAACCGAGAGAAGGTTAAAATGCAAATTCGCAACCAAAGCAACATCCTTGAGGACAAAAGACGAATTGACTCGGATGGACCCCCAGGAGACAACCTTACCTTTACTCGTGTCCCCGAATGTGATATACTCAGTGTGGCGCACGGGATCGAGGCTAGAGAACCACTTGGCACTTCTGGTCATATGGCGTGAGCATCCTGAATCCACAAGCCAAGTCTCCTCCAGTCCTCCTTCCTACATCAATAAAAAGACAGAGGGTGAGCAAACGGACCAACACTGGGGTTAGTAAACTGTGAAGGATACCAGTGTTGTCCCACTTGCCCAAAGAATGGGTTAGGAGAAAACCAAACAACTCCTTCCCACGGAGGGATAGCGATCACCACGTTAGGGAAAACGTGGTCCGCTAACGAAGGGTGGAGTAAAGCCACCGCCACGAGGCCCGTAGTCGTATGGGTCACGACCGGTACCCCGCCGGGCACAACCACCGCGTGGTCTCGCCTCCTGAGGCCTAGCACCTTGAGGCATTGTACCTCTAGACCTAGTAGTGCGCCTCTGAACTTCCAGTTCACGCACCCCAACTCGTGGGTGGTACATGTCCCGGTTGTTCAACTCAACCTGCCTCCGATCATATCTCTTCCTCCTAAAGCAAAACTCAGCCAAGTGCCCATCCCGCTCACAATACTCACAATGGTACCTCACCACACTCTTGGTAGGCACTCTCTTGTTGGTTTGGGTGGCTCTATCTTTCTTAGGAAGGGGATCACTAGAGATATCTGGCAGGGTGTCAAGTGGGTTGCGAAGGTGGTTCGGTTTTGCAATCCACACATGCTTCTGTGGAGTGGTTTTGGGTGGCTCTTCAAACACACAATCTCTCACAGGAAACTCAGAGGGGTTGGTAGGCTTAGGTGGGGTGATTTTGGTAAACTTGGGAGGTGTGGTGGGTTTCTTACTCATGTTCAAACCAATGCACTCACCGATCTTACAAAACAAGCTATCGTCCTTCCCACCTATAGCAAAGCCTACTCCCGTGCTGCCAGCCCTTTTGCATTGGCTAAGCATCATCCCCAACTGTAGCTCTCGGCAAGACACCCAGCTCAAGATGGACCGAAGGTATGTGTTTTCTCTCCTCGGTACACATCTTGTCGTGTGTGCACGACACGATCTCAAGCTCCAAAGACTCAAAGCGATCCGACTCTCTAGTGCTATCTGAGCTGACCTTCTCTAGCACAACAATCCTAGCATCTCTCTGTGCCAGCTCATAACGCAAGCCTAAGCAAGACTTGTATGCACCAAGTAAGCTAGGCCTAGCCTTCAGCTCATTGAGCTCCTCAAGTAGAGTGCCATACTTGTCCTGGAGAGTGACAAGACTAGACATGTGGATGGCACAAGCATCACACTCTATCTCCTCGGTAACCACCACTGACGCCTTAGCAAACTCTAGATCATGCAGCGTGCTAAGATACTTAGCCTTGAAATCGTTCCTCTCGCACGCGACACGCTTGAGCAAAGCATCCTGACTCATCAAGGTGTCATTCAAAGACTCAATCTCGAGAGACAGGGATGCGATGGTGGGTGTTACCTCGGGTGTGTCGGAGTCGTAGTCGTACTCAGGGCCATCCTTGCGCTTTCCGACCTTGCCTTCTTCAATCGCCATGGTGCAAAAGCCACCGTGCTTGGCGTCGGCATAGAAGCATAGGTCGTTGAGCTTGTCCTCAACCTTTCCCTTGGACTCATCATTGCTCGAAGAAGCACCTCCGTCGGAGGAGGCATTGATGTCGCTGAGGGAGGCAAGGAAGGCTCGGTGCTTGGCCTTCACCTTGTCGATCACCTTCTTGGAGGACCTTCGGTGGTAGCCACCTTTGGGCTTGTGCTTGTCCTCGAAGTGGTGCTCGCGCTTGTCCTTGCGCTTGGTGAAGTCGCCTGCAACTTTCTTGGGGAAGTTTGCGATGAAGTGATCTTCATCACCGCAATGGTAGCACCCCTTGGCTGAGCCAACATGCCGACGGTTCAAACGGTTGTTGTTAAACCGAGAGAACATGGTGATGACCAAAGCCAGCTCATCATCTCCAAGAGCCTCCACTTTATCCTCTGTCATAGAAATCAAAGACAAAGCAATCAAAGAGTGTGAAGGGTCAGAGAAGGAAGAAGACATACCATCGGGGCCAGAAACCAACGCCGTAGATGGTTCCGAGGACTTGAGCTTGCTGAACAACTCGTCCACGGTCAGGGCACCATAGCCCTGAATGGCAGCCACCTTCCAATCAAGAGCATGCAAAAGGTTGATAGCCATCTCATGATCATCATAAGGCAAGTTGGCTCCATTAGCACGCATCTTGTTGACGATAGATTGGAAGCGAGTGAACATCCCGTCAATAGATTCGCCGGCCAACTGAGAAAAGTTCTCATACTCTCTACGATACGTGTCAAAGAGTCTGGACTTGATCTGAGTGTTACCCTCATGATATCGCACAAGTGTTTGCCAGATCTCTCGTGCCGTAGTGAGACTCGAAACTCTCTCAAACTCAGGAAGAGAAAAACTCGAGAAGAGGATGCTACGGGCTCTTGCGTTTGACGCATGTTGCGTGATTTGCAGCTCATTAATCCGAGCGCCAAGAACCACATAGTCAGCACTCTCACAAATCTCCCAATACTTCGTATCAAGCCCTTGGAGGTAAGCAGACATGCGCACCTTCCAATAGGCGAAGTTTGTTCCATCGAAGAACGGAGGTTTGCCAGCACCTCACTCCATGTCGCCTTCATGGATCAAGAACCGTGTAAGGTGGATTGATCCTTAACCGGCTCTGATACCAATTGAAGGACGGAGAATGGCGACCAGAGGGGGGTGAATGGGAGCCAAATAAAATTCAACTCAAAGACTTGGCCCTTGTCCCAAACTCACACCCAAAACATCACCTCGGAAGAACTGACTCGCAGATGACGTAACAAGTAGGTGGACACCTTAGGAAGACCCCCAAAGGTGCAGCGGAGCGGTCGGAGAAGATGGAGAACAATCGAAGCCACGAACTCGAAACTGATACACCGAGAGAGGTACTCTCAACCCCTAGAGAGAAGAGGCAAGAGCACACCCAAAAGTACTTATGAGAACTGGTATCAAAAGTACCTAATCATGTTTCTTACGTGAATACGAATCCAACGCAACAAACGGAACTTGATTCGGAGTCCGGACGAGAGAGAAACGGCCAAAACAGCGATCAAGAGTGACCACAGGACTAGTGGTCCGAAGGTACCACAAGACCAATGCAAGTGGTCCGGTGGTATGGTCTGAAGCTAGAGTCCTTGCTGTAGATTTTCGGCCACACCACGAGACTACTTGCAATGGTCCGGAGGGTAGTCCGACGGAAAAAACAGCCAAACAGTATGCACCCAAGCTCCGGACTAGTGGTCCGGTGGAGAGGATAAACGAGAACACTCGGATTTGGGGGAGAAAAGGCAAAACGAAGCAAGCCGCAAAGAAGTCGCCCGATCTACGCACTCGTGAGGTTTGAGGAGAATTCCTTCGGTGCAAAGATGCTCCTCATGAATACAAACAACTTGGCTCAAGAGGATTTTGCAAAGCTACTCTCAACAAAGAGAAATCAACTCGGGAAAAAGAGAGAGCAAAAGCAAAACGCGAAGAACACAAGCAACCGGGGAGACTCGATCAAGAAACTAACCGTGCCATGGCACTCGGAGAGTCGGGCCTCCGATTCCCACGAAAAGATTCAAGTTCTTACAGAGGTTGGTGAAATCAACCTAGGGATCTCATGAACTAGAGAGCAGGTAGAGAGAGAGTTGGGGCAAATGATTTGGGTTCAAGAGATGGGATGAGGGATACCCCTTCACCCCCTACTTATCGGGCTTTGGCTATTTCCCAAAGACCCCCCTAGATACATTGAGTGAACTACCTAGCCTAAGCATTGCAATCCAAGCTCCAGAAAATATCTCCCGCATTTTGAATGGACGGCCCCGCTTCCTGCCGGGAGTTGCCGTCGCCTCGACGCAACCTCCAGGATTCCACCACGTGCCATCCCCGCTTCCTCGGAAGCTCTGCCTAGGTTTTGAGTCCCAAACCCAGGAAACCCGCCACCGGTAGCTTTGGGCTCAACTGCACACCACAAGCCGATAGACAAGCACATGTTCTTGCTTTTGCAGAGGTTAGGGTAAGCCACTCAAACTGAAACACTCACGTGTTGGACGATCACTCATCATCAAAGCTGAACTACATGGGTACTTATCCACCATGTGTTCGCAAGAGGACATCTTCTATGCTATAGAAAAGTTGGCTTTAGCATTTTAGCACAAAGAGGGATGTTCCATCATTGTTCACCAATTTAAAATCAAGCGAGGTTAAGGCAAAGATGTGTAAGATTATTTCAAAACTACCTCAAACATTGATTCGTCTCTTATGAATGATCTCATGACTTATCCACCAAAACTTTGAAAGTTATCTTTCATGGGTTAGTCAAAAAGAACAACCAAATTCCATACAAGTTTACTTTTGGTTCATTAATCAAACTTGGCACCATGTCTAATTTGATTAAGGAAGGCTATTTAACCTAAGCACCACGCTTAATTTAAAGTGCTTTTGGAAGCACAATTTCTACTCCCAAACCAAAACATACTTATAAAAGAACTAGGAAGCATGAAGGAATAAAGAGATTCATTTAAGAAGAGACAAGAGCATGGATGGTGAACTAGATGAGCATTTGCATTCTTCTTTTTTTAGTTTTTATTATTTTTATGACTTGGCAAGATGAGCAAGGTATACAGAGAAAGGAAGGCAGAGACACCCAAATAAAATTAAACAATGAAGCATGACATGAATTCTTAGAAAGATCCACTCCCCCCATACTTGGATTTTGCAACATTTTACAATGTGAAAATCCAAGTCTAGGATGTGAAATTTTCTTTTAAATGTGCTTCATTATTGAAGGATGTTTGGTTGGACATACCTTGTGTTTTGCTCCATCATTCTTTTTGTTCAAACCTGAAATGGTTAGTGACAAAAATACTCGAAGGAACACTTTCACAAATATTCTCTTAATCTCATTTTAAAAAGTTATTTTAGTTATTTTAGAATTTTGGGAAATTAAAAATATTTTTATTTTTGTTTTATATTTTTTTAGCAAGCTTTAATAGAAAAGAAGAAAGACTTGGGTTAGCTCCCAAAAGTGCTTAATTTTAAGACACAAGCTTGTCTTTGGGAAACCTTCAAGTTCCATCTCATGTTGGTGAAGCGGTTTCCCCTTCAACTCCAACATTTTCGAACCTATCCTCAAGACCAAAACCACTACGAGATTTGCAAAATTTATGGTAGACAAACACATCTATAACCAACCTTGCAAAGATTTTAGAAGCAAGAAGCATGAAGGGGTTGTAGATCATGTGTGTGGTGATGGTAGAGGGAAGGAGTGATTTGGGAGATTTCTCAATTGAGCATGGATTTGATTGGAAGACCAGGGAGTAACTTCCATGCTCATTGACATCATTGTCCCTTTCAAGGACTTGACCATTGGGGAGTCTAAGGTGTTTCTGTGATTGGGCTAGATGATCCTTTGATGGTGTTGGAACATGGAAATGAGGAAGGATATTGATCCCGAGGTTAGGATCGTAGCAAAATTTCACCATTAATTCCCAACACTTGACAGGATATTCTCCTTACATGTGTGGGCATTTTAGTGACTTCCTTTGGGGATTCGGCATCATCCAACCATTCTTGACTTACAATGGTAGACAGAGGCTCTAACCGTTGATTATCCTCCTCTTGGTCAGATTTATGGCCCTCTTAGCTTCCATGCCTCGGGTGTCTTAGTGAATTCCCAAAGTCATTAAGTGGGTCATCATAAGACTCGAATGAAGGAACATATGGGGGATCATCAGGATCAAGGATGGGTTTAGAAATGGGTTCATAGGATAAGTCAGAGGTGGGCATAGAGAAGGAGAGGATGGATTTGGCTTCTAAACACTTTAGTTCTTCTTCTATAGGCTCACTCGACATTTCTTCATCAAATATCCCAAGCTTTTCCTGATGTGCCATGTGAGAAGTCGAGGCGCAAGATGATGTTGCTTCAGGAGGTTTCCGAAGAGATTCCTTCATGAGGGGTCTATAAAGATGTTTCTTACAAGGTCTCTTTTGAAAAGGATGATTTTGGACATTCCCATAACTAGCAAGATCATATGAGAGGTTGGCCTCGAACTCGAAGGAATGGTTTAGGTGTTGGATTTCTTCTTCCTTTGAGATTTGTGGTATTTGTGGTTCAGGATCGATGGCAGAGTCTTTGGATAGGAGTGGTGGTGATTCGGCTATCGAGGTTTCTTTTCTAGGGGCTTGTTTTTCTCCTTCTATGGGTCCTTCATTATAAACGTTAATGTAGGGGGTGTTTTCAAGAATCCTCATGAAAATACTCTTCCCTTCACTAACGGTTAAACACAGGAAGGTTCCCCCAGAAGTCATGTCAAGAAGTTGTGCGGAATCTTTGCTAAGACCGCCATAAAAGTGTTGTAACAATGTTGGCTCGGTTATAGCAAGATCGGGGCCAGATCATGCTAGATCTAAGAGACAGGCCCATGCCGCACCAAGAGGTTCTTTCTCCTTTTGTGAGAAGTTGATGACCTCTTTTCGAAGACGGAAATTTGGATTGTCAAGAGGTGGGGAAGAAAACTAGGTAAAATTTGGATTGTAACTTTTCCCATTCTCTGTTTGCGTCATCTACGTGGTGAAGGTACCATTGTTTGGCTATTCCCATCAAAGAAAATGGAAATTGCTTCCACTTAAGGGTGCCTCGCCTCATCCCATGGATGTGGACCCATGAACACAATTGTTCATAGTCACATAGATGAGTGTAGGGATTTTCGTCTTCGCCCCCAGAAAAAGGTTTGTTATGAACCATCGCTATGAGACTTGGGCAAAGCTCATAAGGAATGGCCAATACGGCCTGAGATGAACTAGGTGGCTCCAACCTAGCGCCCATTGGAGCACCATACTCAAAGAGAGGTGTTTGATCCATAGGTGTATACGTGGAAGGAAAGGTTTAAATCAAAAAAAGATAATAGGACCAAAGGGTTCTAGTTAAAACAACTACCATTCCCCGGCAGCGGCGCCAGAAATGCTTGTTGGTATTTATTATGACTATTGGTTAAATCCGCAAGCGCACAGATTATATCGTTGTAGCACTTCACCGGGAGTATTCCAGGTATCGTATTTTCCACAGGGAACGGGAAGTGAGTTAACTAGGAATATGGATATGTCCTATGATGGGTCAAGGGCGACTATGATAACTGGATTGAGAGGTTCGATATAGCAAGGATATCTAATAAGGTATAGCTGGTTATACTATCCTTATCAACCATTCTCTTGCAGGGGGCGATGGGATAGATCAGAAAGAGGACAAAACTCTAATCGGACCGCGCCATCAAGTTGCATTAAGGCCCTACCTTTTAAGAACTTATCTGACACATGTGGTGGAATACGAAGACTAGATAGAGCTGTCACCTTCTACTAGCATCCACAAACAATCCGTGCGATAAGCGGTTTACAAAGGCAAGATCTAGTCTAGACACCACGTCTACACTACTCTTACTACTTTAACCCTACGTTAAGGCTAAATCACTCTACTTAAAGTAAAGCAATAAACAAGTGCAAAAAGATGTATAACAACTATGCTAGAAGTAGGATATCAAATGCCATAAAGAACTCGGATGTATCACTTACAAGTGTTGAAATTACAAGAGGATCGCATCCGCTGAGGAACAACTCGAAGAAGACGCCAGACAAGCCCGACTTTCCTCCAGGCTCTCCTCACTCTCCTCCAACTAGCATAGCACTACTACAGAGCTCCGCTAAGATACTAGGGAGTAGTTTCTCCAATGAGGCATGAATGAGAAGGGAGCTCTAGGGGTCTATTTATAGCTAGAGGTGGAGTAGGGGCTACTCCGGTGCCACGTCAGCGATCTGCGTCATCTTCATCAACTACCATAGGATCCAATCGACCTCAGCACTGTTCTTGAGTGTGTGTTGTAGATTTCAGGCATGTGGGGAGTGAGTGAGGCAGTTGAGGGGGTAAAACCGCCATATAGGTCGTCGGCCGAAAACCCATGCTGGCCTGTGGGCCCCTCTGCTCCTTCTGGATGATGGCCCATTGGTCAGGGACCAAGTGAGGTCTTGTGGGTCCCACCTTGAGGTCGGCGGACCACATATAGTGGTTTGTGGCCCACCTCTGCCCTCTGGGTACTAGTCCCACAAGTCATATGTGTTGGATGTTGGTTCTGGATTGATTGTTACGCTTATCTCCTTAATGTGGGCCCATGAATCCTCGTGATGTGAATCTGATCCATTGGGAGGAAACACACTTGGATCCAAGGGGTAGAAAGCGATCTGGAAGATGGTTCTTGGATCATGGGGGCTTGGGAAGCCTAGTGGCCCCACAGGGTGGTCGGCCGCCCCCCTAGGTGGGCCCACTAGCTCCCAAAAGTCCCCATTTGTCATTACCTGCATCAAATAGGCATGGGACATGTGGAATTAGTTATTTGGCATAATATGTTCAGGTTATGCTTGTTTTCCTTTGAATATGAGGATGTTGATGGTATTTTGATGGTGACAAAATAGCTCGTAATTACCGTCAACAATGCTTGAAAGACCATAGATTTTTATGGTGTCTTTAATGAGGTTATTAAGTTGCTATATCAGTCAGATTATCAAGTTCGTCGGTCGGTGGTTCTATTTCGATGCGATTGGTACAACCAAGTAGGCAAGACTGTGGGCCTTCGCGAGGTGACAAACATTTCAAATAAATCAGTGTGTAGTCATTTTGGTTCAAGACTGATCCTTTCATCTTGGTAGAGCAAGCAAAAAAGGTATTTTACCTACAAGATACAACTCCACAGTGTTGAGATTAGCGAGTTGTGCAGAAATTTGAACATAGTGTTGGTATTTCTTAATGCAAACAGATAAATCCGTAAGCGCACGGATACCGCTGTAGCTTTCAACCATGAGAATTCCAAGGGTATCGATTTCCATGGGGAACGCGAAGTGTACTAGAGAAGAACTAAGAACATCCAAGGATAGATAAGATAACTGGGTAGAGAGAGATTTTAGAGTTTTCTAAGGGGTTCTATCTAATCAAAGGCCCACTATACTCTACTTACTTTGGCAACAGTACCTTCCCGACTCTCGATAAAGACTGGGAAAAAGGTAGTCGGGAGAGGCTGCTAAAAGCTCTATGAAAACACCAACCCGAACATGGAGGACTACAAAGGCCTTACAGAGCTGTCAGCCCTGGGGCTACAACAACTATCCATAGGATTGGGCACAAACTTAGGTAAACTCTAGTCTAGACACCACGTCTACATTATCGCTTACTACTCTAATTCCAATTGTAAACTAGAGCACTCAATATGAGCGGAGATCCCATAAATAGAATAAGTAAGAAGTGAAATAAGATACTTAGAGATAATAAATGAAGAACCTAGAGATTGCTCTGAACCAAATGCTGCAAAAGTACAATGTTAGGGAAGATCCGACAGATCCGGCTCCTCCTAGCTCTCTCCTCCTCTCTCTCACCTCTAATTACAACTAGATGAACTAGAACTAGAAGAACTAGATCTAGACAACTAGAGAGACCTATCTCCTTCTCTACATCTAATTGAAACCCTAGCTTTTGCTATGGAGAAGAATAATGAGATGAGATGATCCTCAGGGGGGTCAGGGGCCTTGCTTATATAGCCTCCTCAAATGAATGTGGGCCGTTGGATCAAACCGACCTATATGAAGGGTTTAGATTCATCCTCAAAGGCTGATGACGACCCGTAGGGTTCACTGTCCGATCTTTTGATGAGAGATGGTGGATAACTCGATTGGTGGATGGAGATGACGTTCACGGCTCGACTACAACCGTCTAAGAACGTTGTGCCTTAGCAACCGATACACCAGCTCCGATGGTTGTCGCGATCTTGCGGCGTGACAACGAGCCACTAGGGCTCCCGTCCTGCAAGCAATCGAAGAACCAGCAAGAAAAAGAAGAACAAGCACTAAATTGCAAGATGAATATGAAGGTTTTAATCTGAGAACACAATATGGTGAGGTTCTGATGACAATCAGACGGACGGTTGATCCAACACGCGCGCTGAAAGGCGGTAGCAATAGCTAACTCAACGAAACAAAACCTAATCTGTTTGTGGCGGCTCTCAAGACTTATAAGGGTTGGGAGGATGACCACAAGGGTGTTGGGGTCGTTTTCCAACCCTAGTACGCGTCCCTAATGGACCCAACATTATACATGGGCCATCGGCCCAAAATAAGGTGACGCAGCACCGGTGGACAGAAAAGGACTCGGTACAAAAACGACTACTATGGACTGGTCTGTTAAGATATAGCCTTGGTTCTCGATGTGTTGGAAAATAGACTTGATAAGCTTTCCATAAAATGCAACAACGTCCCAATCGGAGTCCGTATGAAGTCATGGCATCCATCACAAGTTGGTGTTATCATGCAGTCCAAACCCACCTAGCGTCCATCCTTTGTCCTACTAATCCACTCCATTGTTCGTAAGCAAAATAAGAGTACACATGTCTCCATTGTCTAAATATAATGGACAAAAGTTTGAGAATGAACTTACTTGATGGTTTAGTTCACGGGCACGAGCACGAGTAATAGGACCAAGTGGTGCTGGAGATGGTGTTGGTGTGACGTTGATGTCCTCATCATCCTCCCCTTCTTGCATTTGAGTCATCCTCGACTCAAGCTCATCTTCCTCTCCCAAATATGGCTTCAAATCTGCAATGTTAAATGTGGGACTAACCCCAAAAGCTACAGGAAGATCAAGCTTATATGCATTCTCATTAATTTGTTTTAGCACTTTAAATGGTCCATCAGCTCTAGGCAGCAATTTAGATTTTCTCAATTCAAGAAACCTATTCTTTCTCAAATGCAACCAAACCAAATCACCAGGTTCAAGAATCAATTTCTTTCTACCTTTATCACTATCAAGCTTATACTTAGCATTCATATTCTCTATGTTTTTTTAGTTGTTTCATGCAATTTTAACATCAACTTAGCACGTTGCTTAGCATCAAAATTTAATTTTTCAGAAGTTGGTAGAGACATTAAATCAACAGGAGCACGTGGTAACAAGCCATAAACAACCTCAAATGGGCACATCTTGGTAGTAGAATGCAATGAACGATTATAAGAAAACTCAATATGAGGCAAACAATCTTCCCACAACTTAATATTCTTCTTTAAAACAACCCTTAACATAGTAGACAAAGTTCTATTCACAACTTCAGTTTGACCATCAGTTTGGGGATGACATGTGGTAGAAAATAAAATCTTAGTCCCCAATTTAGCCCATAGAGTTCTCCAAAAATGGCTAAGAAATTTAGCATCTCGATCAGAAACAATTGTATTTGGCACACCATGCAAACGAACAACTTCGCGAAAGAACAAATCAGTAATATGTGTAGCATCATCAGTTTTATGACAAGGTATAAAATGTGCCATCTTAGAAAATCTATCCACAACCACAAAAACACTATCACGGCCCTTCCTAGTCCTTGGCAATCCCAAAACAAAATCCATAGAAATATCTTCCCAAGGTGCATTAGGAACAAGTAGAGGCATATACAAACCGTGTGGATTTAATTGTGACTTTGCCTTTTGACAAGTTGTGCAGCGAGCAAAAAATCTCTCCACATCTCGCCTCATCTTTGGCCAAAAGAAATGACTAGCAAGTATGTCCTCGGTCTTCTTTGCTCTAAAATGTCCCATCAAGCCACCTCCATGCGCTTCCTGAAGCAACAACAAACGAACGGAGCTAGCTGGAATGCATAGCTTGTTAGCTCTAAACACAAAGCCATCATTGAGAACAAATTTATTCCATGCTCTTCCAACTTTACATTGCAGCAATACTTCTTTAAAATCATTATCATGTACATATTTTGGTTTAATTGTTTCCAAACCAAACATCTTATAGTTAAGTTGTGTTAATAAAGTATATCTCCTAGACAAAGCATCAGCAATGATATTCTCTTTCCCTTTCTTGTGCTTAATAACATAGGAAAAGATTCAATAAATTCAACCCACTTAGCATGTCTACGGTTCAGTTTTGCTTGACTACGAATATGCTTTAATGATTCATGATCAGAATGAATAACAAATTCTTTGGGCCACAAATAATGCTGCCATGTTTCTAATGTCCACACAAGAGCATACAATTCCTTATCATAAGTAGAATAATTCAGAACAGGTCCACTTAGTTTCTCACTAAAATATGCAATGGGTTTTCCTTCTTGTAACAAAACACCACCCAATCCAATTTCACTAGCATCACATTCAAGTTCAAAAGTCTTATTAAAATCAGGAAGTTGGAGAAGAGGTGCATTTGTCAACTTATCTTTCAACACATTAAAGACATTCTCTTGTGTGGTTCCCCAAGAAAAGGATACTCCCTTCTTTGTAAGCTCATTCAATGGTGAAGCAATGGTGTTGAAGTTCTGCACAAATCGACGATAGAACCCAGCAAGTCCTAGAAAACTCCTCACTTGGGTGATAGTCTTTGGTACCGGCCACCCCTGTATAGCTTCCACTTTGGCTTTATCAACCTCAATTCCCTGCGGAGTAACAACATAGCCAAGAAAAGAAACACGATCTGTGCAAAAGGTGCACTTGTCAAGGTTACCAAATAATTATGCCTCTCGTAGAGACTTAAAAACAGCACAAAAGTGGTCAATATGTTCTTCCATAGACTTGCTATAAATCAATATATCATCAAAATAAACAACAACAAATCTTCCAATGAAAGTATGCAAAACCTCGTTCATCAATCTCATGAAGGTACTAGGTGCATTAGTTAACCCAAAAGGCATGACTAACCACTCATACAAACCGAACTTAGTTTTGAAAATAGTTTTTCATTCATCTCCTAATTTCATGTGAATCTGGTGGTAACCACTACGCAAATCAACTTTGGAAAACACAATAGCACCGCTCAATTCATCTAGCATGTCATCTAAGCGTGGAATAGGATGATGATATCGAATAGTAATATTATTAATAGCTCGACAATCCACACACATACACCATGATCCATATTTCTTAGGTACTAAAATAACCGGAACAACACATGGACTAAGAGACTCACGTATGTAACCTTTGTCGTGTAGTTCTTGCAATTGACGCTGAATCTCCTTTGTTTGTTCAAGATTGGTCCTATATTGTGCATGGTTGGGCAACGAGGCACCGGGAATTAGGTCGATTTGGTGCTCAACGCCTCAAAGTGGTGGCAGCCCTGGTGGTATTTTACTTGGGAACACATCAGAAAACTCCTGCAAAACGTTAGCTACAACAGGAGGCAAGGAATGCTGCATATCGTCAATGGAAATTAATGCATCTTTGCATATTAAAGCATAAGCAACAGAAGTGGACGCATTCAACTAATTAACATCAGATTTAGTAGCAAGCAAACAATTCCCATTCAATTTAATCTTAGCTTTCTTATCAACAACAGATTTGGCATTTTTATTGTTCTCACTTTGAGCCTTTGCAGCTTTAGCAACATCATCATGCAGAATAGCTTCAGGAGACATAGGATGCAACACATTTTTTCTATCATGGTATAGACACGAATACTGATTTGCTCTACCATGATGCATAGAATCCCTATCAAATTGCCAAGGTCTACCTAGCAGAATATTACAAGCTTGCATATGCACAACATCACATTCAACCACATCAATGTAGGATCCAATGGCAAAATTGATTCGCACAAGTCTAGTTACCTTTGCCTTACTGAAAGATCTCTATTGTTTTGAGTAATTGATGAAACCTAAGTACTAACCTAGCTCTAAGTGGATGAGTAGGTTAAGTACACAATGTGAAGAGAAGAAGAGACAAGTGATGGAGCAAAGGAGGCTAAGGATAAAGTTAGCAAAGGTTCCACACTTGGAGAAGAAGAGAAGAGGAGTCCCTAAAGCTTTTCAAGGCAAAGGTATACTAGGGTTTTTTTTATTTTAGTGATCAAGACACCTAGTGGGTGTGATCACATTTAGGATAGGTAACCGTACTATGAAGAGGAGAAAATAGTTAGTGGTTACACCTATCAAGTGCCATTAGGAGTTCATTGCATTGCATTGCATCTAATCATAATAAGCAACCTTGTAAAACTTGTTAAAATATGCCACACACTTGCACAAGTCAGTGGAACACTTGGTGGTGGCACATGAGATCAAGGGAAGCTGTGAGAAGCAAGTTTAGCACAAGATAGGAGCTCCGGACCAGTCTGTATGTAAGCACTGGACTATTGAAAGTGTCCTGGTGGTTCAGACTCAGGCAGTGCTCAGGCAGGAAGGCGTCATACTAGTGGTCCGGTGGTGCGTTGGACCATCAGTCGACCAGTTTTCAGAGTCCGGTGGCTCAGCAGGAATTCAAGGCAAGCTCCGGAGCAGGCGCAATGGTCCGGTGGTCAGCTTCGGACTGGTGGTCCGGAGCATAGGCACTCACTGCATGAAAACGGCAAAGAACTGGAGAAGCTCCGGACCAGAGGATATGGTCCGGTGGTGAGCTTCGGACCAGGAGTCCGGAGCATGGGTGCTTACTGGACTCAAACATTTGGCTGAGGCCAAAAGCGTCGGACCAGGGGCTCCGGATCAATGCAAGTGGTCCGACGGTGACCTTCAGTATGCCAACGGTTAGTATTTTAATAGCACCGGACCACCTGCTATAGTCCGGTGGTGTGACCAAAAGTGGTCCGGTGGTCACGGTTTGCAGCTCCAAAAAGGGAAAAACGGCTAGTATCTTTGAGGAGGCTATATAAGGGTTTGTGACTGGTTCTAGGAACCTCTCTTGCACATTTTGGTTGTTCCATACTCTTGTGAGCAAACCACACACACTCCCACTCATCTCTCTAGTTGATTGTTCATCCATTTGAGTAGATAAAGTGATCAAGTGAATTGCATGAGTGATTCATCTTAGTGGCACTTGGGAGTTGACACCGCTGCTAGTTTCTTGTTACCCTTGGTGATTGCCTTCACCTAGACGGTTTGGAGCATGCGGTGTGGATTCGAGAAGCTTGGTGATTGAAGGACCGAGAACGGCGACCACAGGGGGGTGAATGGGAGCCTCAAATTTCTCTCAAAATATTTGGGCCACTCTTCCCAAAAACCAAACCCAGTTGTTGGGCCACTCTTCTCAAAATATTCAAAGCTTGGTGATTCAGACGAAATCGGAGAAATGAGAGCTCACCGGCAGTGGACGAAAACTCACCAGAAACCCCAAAGACCAAATTCTCAACCTCTATGGAAAAGAGGCAAGAACCTAGGTAGAACGAGCGAAAACAGCAAACCAACAGAGTCTCCGGACCAGTTCAGACTGGACCACCGGACCAATGACGAGTGGTCCGGTGGCTGGTCCGACGCTCTCACCAGCCGAGACCAAAATGAGCAGGGGCACCCGACCTCCGGACGACCTGCTCCGGACTAGTCCGATGCCACCTCTGGACCAAGGAGAGTGGTCCAGTGCTCACTCTTCCCACTACCGAAAACGAACAGTAAGTACCCAACCTCCGGACCAGACCGTCGGACTATGCACTCTGGTCCGACACGTAGCCGACTTCCTCAGCAGAACCACCGGACCACTTGTCAATGGTCCGGAGCTCAAAAGCTGAGTTGTCCGGAGCTAGGTCCGACGCCCTTCGCTGCTTGACATGGTTGAGGTCAAGACCACCGGACCACTTGCTATGGTCCAGAGCTAGGGGAAAGTCGTCCGGAGCCTAGTCCGACGCTCACGAGCAGAAAGCTGTTCTTCGTGAAAACGGATTTCTCTCCGCCAAATCTTCCCAAAACTCAACCAAATGATCACCAACTGCAACCAAACTTTTTAGGCATGATCTAGTGCAGTTGGGGAGCTATCCTGAAGAAATCATCGCTCAATTTGGCTTAGAGCAAAGGGAGGAGGAGAGATTTGGGGAAAAGCTTAAGAACGAAGAACAACGCAAAGAAATTGCCTGATCTGTGTGCTCACAAGGTTTTAGGATAAATCCTTCAGTGCAAAGATGCTCCTTGCAAGCACGAACAACTTGGTTCAAACGGATTTAGCAAAGCTACTCTCAACAAAGAGAAATCATCTCGGAAAAAAGAGAGAGCAAAAAGCAAAACGCGAAGAACACAAGAAAAAGGGGACACAATCACGAAATCGAAGCCACCATGGCTTACGGAGGTTACGGCCTCTGATTCCTCGCAACAAACTCAAGTTCTTACAGAGGTTGGTGAAATCAACCTAGGGATCTCATGAACTAGAGAGAGGGTAGAGAGAGAGAGAGTTGGGGCAAATGATTAGAGTTCAAGAGATGGGATGAGGATACCCCTTCATCCTCTATTTATCAGAGGCTTTGGCTATTTCCCAAAGACCCCTAGATACAATGAGTGAACTACCTAGCCTAAACATTGCAGTCCAAGCTCCGGTAATTATCTCCCTCGATTTGAATGGACGGCCCCGCTTCTTGCCATGAGTTGCCGTCGCCTCGACGCAACCTCCAGGATTCCGCCACGTGCCATCCCCGCTTCCTCGGAAGCTCCGCCCGGGTTTTGAGGCCCAAACCCGCGAAACCCGCCACCAGTAGCTTTCGGCTCAACTACCGAACCCTGAGTTTTGAGGCCCAAACTCGGAAACCGTCCTCCGATGGTTTTGAGGCCCAAACCACCAAACCACTCGACTCGAGCCACCCTATCCTCGCTCGGTCGGACTCCGAGTCCCATGAGCCTCTGCTCGACCCGCTCGTCCGCCATCTTGACTCGGTCGACTCGGTCTACCTCCATGTCTTCTCGCACTCGCCGATGCCAGGCACTAGCCACCACAGCTAGTCCGCCGGCGCGCATGGTCCCTCAGTCCGAGCCCCGCTTCCGCCCTTCACCGCTCTCAGTCCATCGGCACGGCAAGCATCTACTCGACCTTCTCCACGCCATTGACCACTGTCACTAGGCATAGTACCTGCACACCAGAAGCCGATAGACAGGCACACATTTTCTTTCATAGAGGTTAGGGTAAGCCACTCAAACTGAGACACTCGCGTGTTGGTCAATCACTCATCATCAAAACTGAACATACATGGGTACTTATCCACCATGTGTTCGCAGTGATTGTGCTTCGTCGACCACAAGTGAAGATTGTGAGGGGTTCTTGTTCCTTCCCCGTGGGAGATCGCAAAGGTAACTCTAGTGGATTGCGCATGTCGTTGAGTTCCCTTATCTTGTGTTGGTTGTGAGGCACCCAGTGACGGGTTTGGCATGTGATGCGAATTAGCTCTTGAACCTCCAAGTAAGTGAGCTGACACAACGAGGACGTAGCTAGTGGGCAAACTAGTGAACCTTGGTGAAAAATCAAGTGTCAACCTCTCGTTCATCATTGTGATTGATTGGATTGCTTGGAGTTCATTTGATTGTCTCATTACCTTGACACGGCAGTATAATCACTCCTCCCATCTTAGCATTTCCTTATTCATACTTGTCTAGTATTTTAGGTTGTGCCTAGAGGGCTTCTAGACTTGTGTAGAATTTTAGTGATCCTAGCTATATTAGGTTAGCAATTGTGTTTAGAAGGCTTCGCATATCTTAGTTAGCTTTTGCTAGTTAAGCTTCACACTCTTATTGTCTAACTTGTTGTTGAGTTTTGTTTTAGATTTCAAATTAGGCTATTCACCCCCTCTAGCCTAGGATTAGGACCTTACAAGTGGTATCAAAGCTAGTACACCGTTGATTTGAGGCTTAACAACCTACGGTGTGATCATGGCTCATATCAACAACATGAATAAACCACCAAGATTTGATGGTTCCAACTATGGCTATTGGAAGGTCAAGATGACCGCACACATCAAGTCAATTAGCCGGAAGGTGTGGCTTGTGGTGGACAAGAAGTTTGAGGTTGCCAATCTGGAGGCTCCAACTCCACAAGAGGAAGAGAAGCTTCAACACAATGACATCGCTCTTAGTGCCATCCATGAGGCTCTTGATGAGAAGGTCTTTGAGCAAATCAAAAATCTAGAGAGTGCTCATGAGGTTTGGGAAAAGAAGCTTGAGGAATCATTTGAGGGCACACAAGCCGTCAAGGGAGCTAAGGCATACATTCTCAAGGAGAAATTTGCAAGCTTCAAGATGAAGGATGATGAAAATGTGCCGGAGATGTTTCATCGGCTACAAGTGCTAGTAAATGATCTCACGGCTCTTGGTGAGAAGGTTGAGGACAAGGATTTCTCTCACAAGTTCTTGAGGTGTCTTCCATCCCGGTTTGACACACTTGTGACCTTGATTGTTTGGAGTGGGCTAGACACCATGACTCCAAATCAAGTCTTGGAAGATGTGATGACTCAAGATGCTTATCGGGAAAACAAGGAAGAAGATGTCAAGAAGGAAGACAAGAAGGATGAGAAGAAGAAGAGCATAGCCTTCAAGGCTACTTCATCACACAAGAGTAAAAGCAGGAGCAAGATTGAAGAATCAAGTGAAAGTGAAGACCAAAGTGCTAGTGATCTTGATGAAGAGGAGATGGCTCTCTTTGTGAGGAAATTTGGGAGATTCATGAAGAAGAAGGGCTATGGTGCAAGAAGGAAGAAGACTTCTTTCAAGAATCATGATGAACTAAGAAAGTGCTTCAAGTGTGGAAGCTTTGATCATTCATAGCTCATTGTCCTTACAACAGTGACAAGGATGATGATGATCACAAGAAGATAGGAAAGAAAGAGAAGAAGCCCCTATTTGACAACAACAACAAGAAGAAGGGCTACTCTCATATTGTCACTTGGGATAGTGATTCTTCTTGTGATGATGATAGTGATCAAGAAAAGAAGACCACTACCAAGAAGAAGGCTTTTGCAAGTATTGCAATGAGGGACAAGATCTCTCTATTTGACACTCCATCATCATGCTTCATGGCTAAGTCCACTAAGGTACTTTCTCATGATGAGAGTGAGAGTGAGAGCGATAGTGATAGTGAGGAGCCCTCAAAGGAGGAACTCATGGACATGCTTGAGCAAGCTAAGGATTATATTAACAAGAAGAGGAAGGGGTGCAAGGAATTGCGCAAGGACAATGTGGCTCTTGAGCAAAACCTTGATGAGGTCGTAGCATCTCATGAGAGGCTAATGGAAGCCCATAAGAAGCTAGTGAAGTCTCACTCTAAGCTTGAAAGAGCTCACTCCTCCCTCGTTGACCAAAGTAAGAAGGAGATTGCTCAAACATGTGACATGGGAGTTACTTGTGATATTCTTGATGAATCTTTCTATACTCCTATCATTGTTGCTCCCACTAACCCCTCTTGTAGCACTACCACTTCTACTTCATCTACTAGTGTTGGTGTCACTTGTGATGCTTCACTAAAGGTGGAAAATGAAACCCTCAAGAAGGAGGTTACAAAGATCAATCACTCCTTAGCTAAGGCTTATGGAGGTGAGGACCACTTGCTTATGTGCTTTGGTAGCCAAAGGGCATCTCTATACAAAGAAGGATTGGGCTATACCCCCAAGAAAGGCAAGGTCGCCTTTGTTTCTCACAAAACTCGTTTTGTGAAGAACACCGGTAGCTATTGCAAGAGTTGCAAGCAAGTTGGTCACAATGAGCAAGCATGCAAGAACAAGAAGGCAAAACAAGATGTGTCCTCCATGAGAGTTGATTCATTCTATGTACTTTCCAAGGGTACAAATGGTGTTCATGCCAAGTTTGTTGGTGCACCATGGATGGCTTCCAAGAAGTCCATTTGGGTACTAAAATCTTTGGTAACTAACCTTCGAGGACCCAAGCAAGTTTGGATACCTAAAAAGAATTGATCTCTCTTGTAGGTCAATTACAAAGCTGGAGGGAGGCATTGGGTGCTTGATAGTGGGTGCACTCAACACATGACCGGTGATGGAAGGATGTTCAACTCAATCAACCAAGATAATACAGAAGGCTTTGATAGTATCACATTTGGTGACAATGGAAAAGGCAAGGTGAAAGGGCTTGGAAAGATTGCTATCTCCAATGATCTAAGCATTAGCAATGTGCTTCTAGTGGAAAGGCTTGAGTTCAATCTATTGTCGATTGCCCAATTGTGTGATCTCGGGTTCAAGTGCATCTTTGGAGTGGAGGATGTGGAAATCATTAGTGTAGATGGTTCAAACATGATCTTCAAGGGATTTTGGTATGAGAACCTCTACCTAGTGGATTTCAATGCTAGTGAGACTCAACTCATCTCAAGGTCTAGCATGGGTTGGTTGTGGCATAGAAGGCTTGGACATGTTGGCATGAAGCAATTGAACAAGCTAATCAAGCATGATCTAGTGAAGGGCTTGAAGCATGTCACTTTTGAGAAGGACAAGCTATGTAGTGCATGTCAAGCCGGAAAGCAAGTTGGCAACACTCATCCAAAGAAGAGCATCATGAATACAAGCAAAGCTTTTGAGTTATTGCACATGGTCTCTTTGGGCCAACAACTTATATGAGCATTGGTGGAAATAAGTATGGATTTGTGATAGTGGATGATTTCCCAAGATACACTTGGGTATTCTTCTTGAGTGACAAGAGTGACACATTTGATATCTTCAAGTCATTTGTCAAGAGGTGCCAAAATGAGTTTGAAACAACTATCAAGAGAGTTAGAAGTGACAATGGGAGTGAGTTCAAGAACACAAGAATTGAAGATCTTGGTGATGACTTTGGGATCAACCATCAATTCTCTCCAAAGTACACTCCTCAATCCAATGGGATAGTTGAAAGGAAGAATAGAACCTTGATTGATATGGCAAGATCAATGCTAAGTGAGTACAATATTAGTGATTCTTTTTGGGCCGAAGCTATCAATACGGCTTGCTACTCTAGCAACCATCTCTATTGTCATGGAATGCTTGAGAAGACTCCCTATGAGCTATTGAATGGAAGAAAACCAAACATTGCCTACTTTAGGGTGTTTGGATGCAAGTGCTATATCTTGAAGAAGGGAACAAGGTTGAGCAAGTTTGAGAAGAAATGTGATGAAGGATTTCTACTTGGTTACTCAACTACTAGCAAGGCTTATAGAGTATGGAACTTGACTAGTGGCATTCTTGAGGAAGTGCATGATGTTGAATTTGATGAAACTCAAGGCTCTCAAGATGAATATGTAAACTTGGATGATGTGAGAGGTGACAAGTTGGTCAATGCTATGAAATATATAGATATTGGTGACATTAGACCAAGACAAGTCCAAGATGAAGATGAAGATCAAGTAACCATTCCAAGTGATCCAGCTAGTGGTTCTCCAACTCAAGATCAAGAAAATGCAAGTGAACATCAAGTTCAGGCTAGTTCATCATCTCAACCAAATGGCATCAACATACAAGTGCTCCAACCTACCAACATTGCAAGAGATCATCCTTTAGATCAAGTGATTAGAGGCATTCAAAGTGGTGTTCAAACAAGATCAAGATTGGCTTCATTTTGTGAGCATTATTCTTTTGTCTCATCATTTGAGCCAACTAAGATTGATGAAGCTTTGAAGGATGTTGATTGGATTAATGCTATGCATGAAGAGCTCAACAACTTCATAAGAAATCAAGTTTGGGAATTGGTAGAAAGACCAAAAAAGCACAATGTCATTGGAACCAAATGGGTTTTCAAGAACAAGCAAGATCAAGATGGAATAGTGGTGAGGAACAAAGAAAGACTAGTAGCTCAAGGTTACTCTCAAGTTGAAGGTCTTGACTTTGGAAAAACATATGCTCTGGTGGCAAGATTAGAGGCAATAAGAATACTATTGGCCTATGCTTGTGCACACAATATCAAGCTATAGCAAATGGATGTCAAGAGTGCATTCCTAAATGGGTATATCAATGAAGAGGTGTATGTTGAGCAACCACCCGATTTTGAAGATGTTAAGAAGCCCGACCATGTATTCAAGCTCAAGAAGGCTCCTATGGATTGAAGCAAGCACCTAGAGCATGGTATGAGAGGTTGATAAGTTTTCTTCTCTCAAAAGGGTTCAAGATGGGTTTGGTTGATACTACCCTATTCACCAAGAAGATTGGAAATGACTTGTTCATCTTGCAAATCTATGTGGATGACATTATCTTTGTATCTTCAAATCAAGACTTTTGTGAAGAATTTGGGGAGATGATGGCTAATGAATTTGAGATGTCAATGATTGGTGAACTAAGTTACTTCCGTGGACTTCAAATCAAGCAATTGAAGAATGGTACATTTATGAGTCAAGGCAAGTACATCAAGGATATGATGAAGAAGTTTGGGCTAGAAGAAGCTAAAGGCATTAGTACTCCCATGGGGGCTAATGGACATTTGGATAGTGACTCAAGTGGCATGATGGTAGATCAAACACTCTATCGGTCTACGATTGGAAGCTTACTCTATGTGACCGCATCAAGACTGGATGTCATGTTTAGTGTATGCATGTGTACAAGGTTTCAAGCATCTCCTAGAGAGAGTCATTTGAAAGCCACAAAGAGAATATTGAGATATCTCAAACATACACAAAGAGGTTGGACTATGGTTTCCAAAAGGGTCAAGATTTGAATTGATTGGATATTCGGACTCTGACTATGCGGGTTGCAAAGTGGATAGAAAGAGCACTAGTGGTACATGTCAAATGTTGGGAAGGTCACTAGTATCTTGGTCATCCAAGAAGCAAAATAGTGTGGCACTCTCTACCGCCGAAGCCGAATACATTAGTGCGGGGAGTTGTTGTGCACAACTATTATGGATGAAAGCCACTTTGGAGGACTATGGAATTCAATTCAAGAAAGTCCCATTGCTTTGTGATAATGAAAGTGCGGTGAAGCTCACCAACAAACCCATCCAACACTCAAGAACAAAGCACATAGATGTGAGACATCACTTCATAAGAGATCATCAACAAAAGGGCGACATTTTCATTGACAATGTGGGCAACGATGATCAATTAGCCGACATATTCACCAAGCCACTTGATGAGAATAGGTTTTGCAAGTTGAGGAATGAGTTGAACATCTTGGATTTCTCTAACATGAGTTGATGCACCCCACCTATGACATGTCTCTACTCCAACATAGCAAGGTAAAATTGATTGACATATGCATTCATCCTTTGCTAGTCTTGTGTAGACCATATAGACATCACTCATGATAAGAGCTCATTCATGAAAAACAAATGTTTTCTATGCACATATGACATCACTATAGTTTCTATAAGTTGATTGATCTAGTGATGGCATATGACATGTTGATAAGCTTGCAACCTCACATGTTTAGTCTAGAATGCTTATTCTTGTATTTAACCAACATGGTCAAGATAACCATTGCAAGATGTGTGAAGAAGCTTGTCCATGGTTTAAACCGTATTAAGTATCTAGGACAAGTAATCTAGGTTGAATATAATTTGATAATTCACCCCATTCTTTTCTACATTGACTTGATAAACAAATCTCTCTAAGTATCCTCAAGTGATACATGTTACTACAAGTGGTTTCCTTTGTGGTAATGTGTGACAAAGGGGGAGAAATTGTATTAAATGATAGTAAAAAGAGGAAAAATAGTAAAGGAGGAATGTTAAAATGAGAAACATGATAAGGAAAGAAACAAGTGGAATCTAGAAATAGGGGGAGAAATAAGATTTTGAAAAATTGAAAAATTAAAATTTGAGCACACAAGTAGGGGGAGCAAGCCTATGAACAATTTGTTGCATTTGAAAGTGCATTCTCTCATATGCTTGCTTGCATTGAAGTTATAGTACTTTTTCAAGTGGTTTCTTGCTTGTGTGGTGCATGACTAGTTGTAATCTCGATTGATGATTTGATCACTAGCATGCATAGGAAGTTAGATAGATATCCTATCTTTTTTATATTGTGTATTCCTTCTGGTGTCAAGATAACCATGTTGCTAAGGGTAAAATGATAGGCGCACTTAGATTGGTATCACGCTTCAAAGGTCTATTCTTATAACCTTAGCATCATGTCATAGTTTGCTAGTTGTTCACCCCTCCAAAAGTTCTATCTAAGCATGTGTGCAAAGCTTGATTCATATTCATAGAAGTGCACACAAGTAGGGGGAGTTAACACTATCAAACCAACTTGGAAATGATTGACCACTCTCTTTTATAATCATATCTTCCAAGTGGTGTCAAGCATTTCAAAGTTGAAAACAAAATCATATTTCATATCTTTTTATATGGGTTGTCATCAATTACCAAAAAGGGGGAGATTGAAAGATCTCTATTGTTTTGGGTAATTGATGAAACCTAAGTACTAACCTAGCTCTAAGTGGATGAGTAGGTTAAGTACACAATGTGAAGAGAAGAAGAGACAAGTGATGGAGAAAAGGAGGCTAAGGAGAAAGTTAGCAAAGGTTCCACACTTGGAGAAGAAGAGAAGAGGAGTCCCTAAAGCTTTTCAAGGCAAAGGTATACTAGGGCTTTTTTATTTTAGTGATCAAGACACCTAGTGGGTGTGATCACATTTAGGATAGGTAACCGTAATATGAAGAGGGGAAAATAGTTAGTGGTTACACATATCAAGTACCATTAGGAGTTCATTGCGTTGCATTGCATCTAATCCTAATAAGCAACCTTGTAAAACTTGTTAAAATATGCCATACACTTGCAAGAGTCAGTGGAACACTTGGTGGTGGCACATGAGATCAAGGGAAGCTGTGAGAAGCAGGTTCAGCACAAGATAGCAGCTCTGGACCAGTCTGTATGTAAGCACCTGACTATTGGAAGTGGTCCGGTGGTTCAGACTCAGGAAGGAAAGCGTCAGACTAGTGGTCCGGTGGTGCGTCGCACCATCAGTCGACCAGTTTTCAGAGTCCGGTGGCTCAGCAGGAATTCAAGGCAAGCTTCGGACCAGGCACAATGGTCCAGTGGTCAGCTTTGGACTGGTGGTCCAGAGCACAGGAACTCACTGCATGAAAACGACGAAGAACTGGAGAAGCTCTAGACTAGAGGATATGGTCCGGTGGTGAGCTCCAGACCAGGAGTCCGGAGCATGGGTGCTTTCTGGACTCAGACGTTTGGCTGAGGCCAAAAGCGTTGGACCAGGGGCTCCGGACCAATGCAAGTGGTCTGACAGTGACCTTCAGCACGCCAACGGTTAGTTTTTGAATAGCACGGGACCACCTGCTATAGTCCGGTGGTGTGACCAAAAGTGGTCCGGTGGTCACGGTTTGCAGTTCCAAAAAGGGAAAATGGCTAGTTTCTTTGAGGAGGCTATATAAGGGTTTGTGACTGGTTCTAGGAACCTCTCTTGCACATTTTGGCTGTTGCATACTCTTGTGAGCAAACCACACACAATCCCACTCATCTCTCTAGTTGATTGTTCATCCATTTGAGAAGATAGAGTGATCAAGTGCATTGCATGAGTGATTCATCTTAGTGGCACTTGGGAGTTGATACCGCTGCTAGTTTCTTGTTACTGTTGGTGATTGCCTTCACCTAGACGGTTTGGAGCATGCGGTCTGGATTCGAGAAGCTTGGTGATTGTGCTTCATCGACCACAAGTGAAGATTGTGAGGGGTTCTTGTGCCTTCCCCGCGGGAGATTGCAAAGGTAACTCTAGTGGATTGCGCGTGTCATTGAGTGCCCTTATCTTGTGTTGGTTGTGAGGCACCCGGTGACGGGTTTGGCGTGTGATGCCAATTAGCTCTTGAACCTCCAAGTAAGTGAGCCGACACAACAAGGACGTAGCTAGTGGGCAAACTAGTGAACGTTGGTGAAAAATCAAGTGTCAACCTCTTGTTCATCATTGTGATTGATTGGATTGCTTGGAGTTCATTTGATTGGCTCATTACCTCGACACGGCGGTATAATCACTCCTCCCATCTTAGCATTTCCTTATTCATACTTGTCTAGTATTTTAGGTTGTGCCTAGAGGGATTCTAGACTTGTGTAGGATTTGTGTGATCCTAGCTATATTAGGTTAGCAATTGTGTTTAGAAAGCTTCGCCATCTTATTGTCTAACTTGTTGTTGAGTTTTGTTTTATATTTCAAATTAGGCTATTCACCCCCCCTCTAGCCTAGGATTAGGACCTTACACTTACCACTATTGTTTAACCATTGAATGTGATATGAATGTGGGTGTGGTTTGGTCGTAAGCGCAAGCTTCTCCACCATGTCGTTGTTGGCCGAGTTGTTGCAGCTACCTCCATCAATGATCATGCGACATGAACGCTCCTTGATGACACACTTGTAGGGTCGAGATGGCGGACTAGAGGGGGGGTGAATAGTCTTTTCTAAAACTTAAGCGCTCCGGCTAACTGAATCAAATGCGGAATTATAACTATCGGTCTAGCCAAGACTATACCCCTCTATCTATAACTTTAACACCTAGAAAAGTATACTAATTGGGCTTACTATGGTGCCAAGCTAGGAAGCTCACCTAAACAAATCTAGGTTGTAAGGTCACACAAACCTAAGCAACTAGTACTCTAAGCACAAAGGGAGATCCTACACATACTAGTAAGCAAAGCACAAAGCACCTAAGTTCACTAGCAATGCTCTCTAGCAAGACTACACAAGCCAACTAGAGAGCTCAAATTACTTAGCTACATAAACTAAGCAATGTGACTAACAAGGCTACACAAGCCAATTAGCCACTCAAGAGCTACTTCTATGCTACACAAGCTAGAAGGCAACTAGTTGAGCTACACAAGCTAACTAGTTACAAGAGCAACAACTAACCACTAGCACAAGTATGAATAAGAAAATACAAGCTAGTGATTTTGAGAATGCAAACCACCGAGAAGATGTACAAGGTTGACACGGTGATTTTCCTCCCGAGGTTCACTTGGTCGCCACCAAGCTAGTCCCCGTTGTGTCGACCACTCACTTGGTGATTCGGCGGCTAATAGGCGTTCACAAGCATAGCCCACTAACTCGGGTGCCGCAAGAATCCACCCACAAGTGAGGGTAGCTCAATGACACACTCAACTAGAGTTGCTCTTCGCGATCTCCCATGGGGCGAGCACAATACCCCTCACAAGCACTTCTCCGGAGCGCCGCACCATCTTCTTGCGCACTTCGACAGAGCCTCAAGCCACCAAGCGTCTAGGAGGTAGCAACCTCCAAGAGTAACAAGCACTCCGGCTTGCAACACGATCACCTAGTGCCGCACGATGCAATCTCTCAAAGCAACGCACTAGAAATCGCTCTCTCACTCAATCGGATGAACACTATCAAAGTATGAGTGAGTTAGAGGGATCCCAAACCAAGCACACTAGAGGCAACAAATGCCCAAGGTGCTCAACCAGCCCCAAGGGCCGGCCAAGGGCTATAAATAGCCTTTCCAACGAACTAGCCGTTTTTCTCCCTTCACCACGCTTCCTGCAGAGGGTCCGGACGCACTCAACAGTGCGGGTCCGGACCATGCAGCCTGTGTCTGGACTCCTGCTTCCCATTTGAAACGAGCCGTTGGCGCGCTCGCCTCGCGCTGCCACGTGCCTCCGGATGCGTGCAACAGTGCCGCACCGGACCAACAACCTGCGTGCAGACCTCCACTCCAGAGAGCGCCAGACACCGGACGCGTGTCCGGATCCCTGCGTCCGGACGGCAAACAGCGTCCAGTTCTTCACTCAGAGCCGTTATAGAGAGGGCAAACCTCCGGACGCAGCGTCCGGAGTTCCCGTCTGGACCAACAAACAGCGTCCGGATCTCCTGCTCCCGATCAAGCACGCTAGGGTTTGCTTCCGGACGCATCCGCAATGGTCCGGACTCAACACGGCCTAGCGTCTGGAGCTCTTTCCCGAGCCAAACCGAGATGCCTCTTCTTCCTTGCTTCTCTTGTGCTAACACAAATGTGTTCTTCACCTTGTGCAAGTGTGTTAGCATTTTCACAATATTTTTCAAACCATTTTCACTTGCTTCTCACCACGCCACTCGATCCTAATTCATTGCAAAGTTAGATCGCTCACGGTGGCACTAGATAAACGATACGCAAACAAGTTTGCTCCTCTTGATAGTATGACTATCTATCCTAAACCCAGTCATAATCTTCTCTACATACCTATGACCGGTGAAATGAAATGCCCTATAGGTTATACCTTTGCCTTGCACATTCCATTCCATCTCCTTCTCCAATGTTGATGCAACACATGCACCAACCACTTGTCAAATGATATGATCCACTCCATATCATAACATGACCGTGTTGGTTCATCGATCTTGACCTCACTTGCTCTTCACCGTTGCCTTGGTCCATCGGCGCCAAGCATGACACGCTTGCCCTTCACACTTGCAACCAGTCCATCAAGCCAAGCCTCATCTTGATTTTCTCCACCTTGATCACATGACTCCATGTCATGTCTCATGTGTAATTTAGCTCCTTCATCACACAATCACCTGTGAAGTAATCTCCTGTGTATATATCACTTAAACACATATTAGTTCACCTAAGTTGTTACTCAATTACCAAAATCACATAGGAACTCTCAACACTTTGTTTCGAACAACGTGTGTCACTGATTTTGCTCCGCCTTCTCCATCTATGCACTAAGCACACGCTGTACAATGAGGCTCTCATAGTGGTTGGCTTCACCTGCATTAATATGTTCTTCCACATAGTCTTCACTACCTGCATGGTCAGCCGCAAGCAATGCAAGTGTATCATCATCAAAATCACTAGCAGGTGAATACTCACCATCATCTTTGATTGTCATAACGCACTTTCTTGAACACTCGTGCATCATATGTCCATATCCCTTGCATCGATGACACTAAATGTCTCTTGATCGACCTGTAGATGCCATGGACGAAGCACTTGCACGAGACTTTTGAACCGTCTTTGTCACTGAATTTGTTGGAGCAGTACGAAGCTCGTCGCTAGTAGGAGCTGGCGTAGTCATAGTAGTAGTAGTCGTACGGGGCTGCCATGAATTAGTCTTCCCTGCAGAAAAGTTATTCCTGGCACTTGCACGTCGCCCCTGCACTTCCCTTTTAGCTTTACACGCAAGATGAAACAAACGGGTTACGTTAGTGTACTCTTTATATGGAAGGATGTCCTGAATTTCACGATTTAACCCACCCAAAAGTCTTGCCATAGCAGGTTCCTCATCCTCCTCTAAATTACAACGCAACATACCCATTTGTAATTCTTGATAATACTCTTCTACACTTTTAGCACCCTGTCTTAGTTGTTGTAGTTTATGTAGCAAATCACGTGCGTAGTAAGAAGGAACAAATCTAGCCCTTATGATTTTTTTCAAAGCATCCCAAGTCTGTGGTATGTTATTAGGATTTTTCTTAATATACTCTATCCACCATACAGTAGCAAAGTCAGTACACTCACTAGTAGCAGCCCTAACACGTGTATCCTCACGAAATTCATGACATGCAAATTTTTGGTCAATAGCAATTTCCCATGAAATGTATGCATCAGGATCATACTTGCCATCAAAAGGAGGTATTTTAAATTTAATCTTACTCAAAGCATCATTGTTATTGTGTACCTCACGTCGACGGTGACCCATACCTCTCTGATTGAAGCGTAGGCGACGTCGATCACGAAGGTCATTGTCATCAAGATCCATATCACCAGAGTAAGCATCCTCATCATTATCTTCGACTCACTCCTCATCCTTGTTGCCTTCATTATGTTGATCTTCTCCTTTTGTGTGGAATTCATCAAAACGATTGAGAAGAGCAGCAAGACTTTTGTCCACACGAGCCATAGATGCTTCAACTCTTGTGGTGGTGAGTTGGGCAGCCTCCAATTGCCCAATATTTTTCATTGGTCACCTGTAAATCTCGGTCAAGTCCATCTGCTTGCAGCTGCACTTGCCTTGTAACATGTTGAATGATGCCCTTGGTGCATGGAGTTTGTGGCCTCTCGTTATTATCCTTTGTTCCTGACATGGTTTAAAAGACAAGAACAACAAGAATACAGGTGAAGAAACAAAAGCCCTACAACTATTAGGATGTAGCTACAACAACACACTCGCTCTCAACCTATTTCTCAAGCTCTTACCAGTTCTTAACTTGCTCAGCATGAGGGGTCAACAACCAGCAAGCCTGCAACCTTGGAGTGAATGTATCGGTACCGTAGCACAACACCTGTCAAGTTGTAGTCGGATATGTGGAGCTATAGGTGGCCAATGTTATGCTCAAGGACAAATACTAGCACCACGTTAGTCACAAAAGCAAATTGAATAATCGTTCAAAGGTGGTACTATACTGGTCCTAGCCTAGACCGTGCTAGAGACGCAAGCCTAGACACAAAGGAACTCACAAATACAACCTAATCAAAGGAGATAACAAAAAGATCATCCCCCTGTTTTTATTTCTTTTTTTGTTTCTTTTTTTTTTGTTTTTTTTGTTTCTTTTTTTTCTTTTTTTTCAGGGGATCCTCAAAACTGATTATATGAACAGAGAGATGTCAAATGAGCAATTCACCACACACACTTTCTCTCTCTCTCTCTCTCTAAAGTAAGCTTCGCTGTAATATAGTATGACTTCTGTAATTCTCACTTGATTACTAAAAGGAACTCAGACTCACGGAAAAAATCAGAGTAACACTCAGACTCAAATATGGAAAACAACTCGGATTCAGAATTTATAGCATCGAATACCAGGGTAGTACTTAGACTCGATTACAGAGATCGACTTGGACTTGAACTTGACAGCAACGAAATCTACTTAGACTCAGACTAGAACATGACAAGAACTCGAAACTCTAAAGGAATATAACTAAAACCAGCAACTCGACACAACTGATGCAACCGACGATTCAATAAGCCCGAACTAAGTAGTACTATCAAAAAGGCTCAACGGGTTTATGGGATTACGGAAAAACTAATCTACTATTTTTTTTTGGCTTTTCTGGACTATGGGAAAAAATTGCAACGAATTGGAAGTCTCTTACCGATAAACCTTGCTCTGATTACCAACTGATGATGACCCATACGGTTCGCTGTCTGATCTTTCGATGAGAGATGGTGGATAACTCGATTGGTGTATGGAGATGACGTTCACGGCTCGACTACAAACGTCCAAGAACGTTGCGCCTTAGCAACCGATACACCACCTCCGATGGTTGTCGCGATCTTGCGGCGTGACAACCAGCCACTAGGGCTCCCATCCTGCAAGCAATCGAAGAACCAGCAAGAACAAGATGAACAAGCACTCAATTGCAAGATGAATATGAAGGTGTTAATCTGAGAACACAATATGGTGAGGTTCTGATGAAAATCAGACGGACAGTTGATCCAACACGAGCGCCGAAAGGCGGTAGCAATAGCTAACTCAATGAAACAAAACCTAATCTATTTGTGGCGGGTCTAAAGACTTATAAGGAGTTGGGAGGACGACCACAAGGGTGTTCGGGTCGTTTTCCAACCCTAGCACGCGTCCCTAATGGACCCAACATAATACATGGACTATCGACCCAAAATAAGGTGACGCAACACCGGTGGACAGAAAAGGACTCGGTACAAAAACGACTACTATGGACGTGTCTGATAAGATATAGCCTTGGTTCTGAATCCGTTGGAAAGTAGACTTGATAAGCTTTCCAAAACGTGTGAGAACGTCTCAATCGGAGTCTGTATGAAGTTGTGGCATCTATCACAAGTTAGTGTTGTCATGCAGTCCAAATCCAGCTAGCGCCCATCCTTTGTCCTGTTGATCAACTCCATTGTTCCTAAGCAAAACAAGAGTACACGTGTCTCCATTGTCTAAATATAATGGACAATAGTTTGAGAATGAACTTACTTGATGGTTGAGTTCACGAGCACAAGCACGAGTAATAGGACCAATTGTTGCTGGAGATGGTGTTGGTGTAGTGTTGATGTCCTCATCAAAGGCGGTGGAGCACGATCCGCGAAGCAAAGCTTGATTGGTTGTAGGGGCAGGGCGGGCGCCCTGGCTCCGGGACCATTTCGCCTCCCGTTCGTTCTGGTGTCTCCTGGAATCTTCTAGAGTACAGAAAATTGTGCAGTTAATAAATATCTCTATGTCAACATAACATCTAGGCCTTTTCTTGGTATTTCCTGATAACCCCCTGCAGAAAAAAACATTCACCAAAACTTGTGGAATTATGTTAGTATAAACCCTAATTCTAGCTATTGGTTTCATTTAGATCTTTTTCCTTGTTTAGTTGACGGTTAAAATTGGTACTTAAGGACTATCAAAACATAGGAATATTTATGATGTGGTTGAAACATAATAGGGGAGTCATGATGTGCATTAGGATGATTATTGTTCTGAAACTGAGCAGGTAGTGCAAGAAGGTGATGATAATGAGGTTATGCACAATGTTGAAGGTGGACAACCTCTATAATTGAAGGCAATTTACAGGAACTTATAAGAAACAAGAAGGAAACTGCTTTAATCTTAAAGAGGGTGAGGATGAGGATGATATAGTGATGCAATATTGTAGTGATGGTGGCGATGACAACAATGATGTCATGTCCACAGACGATGAAGATGATGATTTATAGTATGGGTAGTTGAGTGGACTTTATGCACATAGTTCAGTAGAGATTTTTTGTTGAGTTCAGTTTTTTCTCAGAATTATAGTTCAGATTATTTGACATCATAGAATTATATGAGTTGAAATTATATTACATCACAGAATTATATGAGTTGAGATTATTGTACATCATAGTTTTCTAAGCACTTCTGATGCCCATAGTTTTCTTAATTTGCCATCACTACATTGTTGACACCGTTTTTCGGCATGTGTCAAATGAGCTAAGACTTGTGTTGATCGGCAGCCGTTTTTTCATCGGCATCGGGAAGTCATAGGTCAGTGTTACTGATGAAGTTAAAAGCACTGAAAAGGGTAAGTTTGTTGCCAATGGAAGCTGGATAGCTCTTGCCGATAAGAATTAATTGATGAAGTTAAGTCACCAGAACTGCAAAGTTGCCAATGCCAATTGCCGATGAGGAGATGTTGCCGATGCCGATTGCCGATGAGGAGATGTTGCCGATGCCGATTGCCGATGAGGAGATGTTGCCGATGGACACAGGGTGATGTGGCGGTTGACGTCAGCAGGAGATTGTCGGTGGCGAAAGAAGGAAGTCGCGGATTGAAGGAATCTGCCGATGGAAAGTTTTCATCGAAGGAAGGACATAAGGAAAACTGGTGATTGTATACCAGTATTATTATAGTAGTTTGAGTCCGACTCTTGCACGAGTCATTTGTTTTCCTTTAAAATAGGGGTGTTTGTTTAGGAAAATAATATTGTTATTTGGATCCGACTCCTGCGCGAGTCAGTTATTTCCTTTAAAGTAGGAGTTTGTTTTAGGGAAGGTACGAGTCGTGTCTGTATACAACTCTTCATGCGGGAGTCTAAATATGTGCCCAAGGGCTGTGTGTAATATATCAATCTATCAAAAACAAATCAATTTACTCTTATTCTACTTTTATCGTAATTTACCCTTTATTGCATTAGTCTTAGCTTATCTACGAGTTCTTCAAGCTTCGACGGGCTGCATCACCTTGATCTCCGTCAAACCCTTGTAAGTTCCGCGTGGGAGTAATCTGAGCCTTGACATCCGGGCGCATTGTTGTTGTCTCGTTCAGCTCTGCTCTAGTTATCCTGATCAAGTCTGAGTCCTAACATCTGGGCGTATCGCCGTTGTCTTGCTTGGATCTTGTTCTAGTTATCGTCCTTGTCGATTAACTGGTCAATTCGACTGGCACGCCTTGGATATCGAATTTCGGGTAATAGCCCGAGGTGTTCGCAGATCCTAACGCTTTTTGTGTCAACACCTCTTTTGGCACGCCCAGTGGGACCAATTCTTACATCTATCATGTGTGATAACTCCGACGTTAACCAGAGGAACGTCATTGAAGTCTCCGAGGCCGATCTAAAAGATGATCAGAGGCTGGCGATGGAGCGGGCTATGGAGGAATACAAACAGTTGTATCTCAAATCCTTCAGCCTAAGCAGGAGCGGCGAAGCAATCCAGAAGCAAGATCCGCCTTTGCCGCGGCAGGTCACGTATGACGCCAATCCTGGTAAGTTACAAGAGATGGTTAATTCTTCTTTAAATCAAGCATTAATTAGCCACTCTAGCGTACTGTCCAATACTGTGTACAATGCTGTTATGCAATCATTCAAAGAAGGACATGCACCTCAGTATGTTGGTCCAGCGTATCATCAACCTGGATCGGCATCTATAAACCCATCGGCAGCCCCAATGACGTCTTCCAACCCCGTGGATCCGTCTGCCGATGTGGCTACACCGCCAAGACCAAGTCCTGAAAGCGTCACCAAGCTTAATGCAGATCTCGTGGCGTCGGCAATGTCAGGGCCTGCTATCCAGAATCATCAAGCGTCTGCCAACTGGTGGGGTTACGGTATGCCTTCAAATCCATCCGCTGGTTCTAATCTGGTGCAGGGAGATAGTTTAGCTTGGAAGGGCTCTGTGGCATCGGCAATACAATCACAGCCGGTGATCCCTATGATGCATTACTCTACGTCCTCTCCAACTATACAAGTGCCATCAGAAGATTTCCAAGTGATTCCTAAAATACCTCTGATGCCACCATCGGCAAGCTCTGTGCCGATGCAACACAGTATAGCGACTGGAAGTCAACCTATGGTTGTGAATCTTCAAGCCGGAGTGCCAGCACATCAAGGTAACCAATTTGTTGATTACTCTAAGGTGCAGGAACAGCAGGTACCAGTTAGCTATCAGCCATCGGTGAGTCACATGCCGATGATTTATAATCCTGGATGGACTAGTCAGCCGCCAGCTCAACAGCCTGGCATACTAATGTATCAATACGGAAGTCCAGCCAACACTCAGCGTGGACCATCGGTACAGCAACCGATGAATATGATGACTCAACCTAATCCACTAAGTGTGCAGAATTACCCATCGGTAAGTCAACCGATGCATAACGTCCAGATGACTGGTGCCGCGCCCGTGACCACTACTCCACATCATCTTCTACCAAGACCTGAAGAGGCGCGTCAGCCGACTCCACCAGTCAATAACCAGCCAATGAGTCGGCAAGAGTAGGATGCATATTGGACCGATAAGATCGCCGAAGTGATGAAAGAACAATTCGGCATCAAACCCAAGGTTAACACATACTCTTATCGGACACCGTATCCTCCTGCATATGATTTAATTTCTCTCCCAAATCTGTACAAAGTGCCTGATTTTACCAAATTCTCCGGCCAAGATGACACGTCAACGATGGAGCACATTAACCACTTCATTATCCAGTGCGGAGAAGCTGCTAGCAGAGAGGAATTAAGGGTGAGATTGTTCTCTTCATCGTTGTCTGGATCGACATTCACATGGTTTATATCATTGCCTCCAAACTCTGTAATTACATGGGCTGATCTAGAGAGGCAGTTTCACAAATACTTCTTCACTGGCATACATGAGAAGAATATTACCGATTTGGTCAAGCTGAGGCAACGTAATGATGAATCGGTGGAAAACTTTGTTCAGAGGCTGCAGGACGTAAAGAACAAGTGCTACAGCCTGATGCTTGATGATCGGCAATTGGCGGATTTGGCTTTCCAAGGACTACTACCGCATATCAAAGATAAGTATGCGTCGCAAGAATTTGAAAGTTTAAGTCATCTGGTGTAGAGAGTTGCTGATCAAGATGTAAAAGCCTTTGAACCCAGAAAGACTTGGAATAAGAAGGTGACCTTCATTGAGCAAGAAGATTCTGGATCGGATGAAGAGCTGAGCATCGGTGTAGCCGAATGGGTGAAGGATAAGAAGTCTGTGTCTTGTCCATTTGGCCAGAAAGAAGCTGAAAGGTTCACCTTTGACATCACCAAGGCCGATAGGATGTTTGACTTGTTGCTTCAAGAAGGGCGAATTAAGTTGGCGCCTAACCAAGTAATTCCATCGGCCGAAGAGCTCAAAAAGATCAGGTACTGCAAGTGGCACAATGCAACTTCACATAGTACCAATGACTATAAAGTATTCAGGCAGCAGTTGCCAGGAAGAATGCATCGGTAGACCCTAACCACCAAGTAGCTGAGCGCGACGAAAGGAGGTTTGCCGATGACAGGAAGAGCAAGAGAGTTGCCGATGAGAGTAGCAATGCCAGGAGGGCTCTCGGTGTTATAATCACGCATAAGCAGCCAAGGCAAGAGTATCGGCAATCGCGTGAAGAGCAATATCGGCAGGAAGAAGAGCACCAAGAATGACTTCACCACAAGGACCACTAGGAAGAAGGCATCAAGCTACCTACTATAATTGTCCCTTCTTCGTTCACTGTTGGGAAGAAGGCATCAAGCTACCTACTGCCGATAATTGTCCTGAATGCAATGGGTACTACACTGCCGATCGGTCAGGTAAGAAGCCTTGTTTTGATGATCGGGTATCCAGATACGCCAAGCCGCTCAGAGAGAAGAAATCGGCACATGACCGACTGGGGGGCAAGCTCAGTGCCCATAATAGGCTTGGCAGGCGTGTTGATCAAGAGGAGCTAGAGGAGATTGCCAATGCAAGAGTGCCTGATGAAGAAGTATTCTCCAGAGATCCAAACATCAGGAGTGGTGCCGATGCAAACAATGAGAGGCAGCCCCAGCCTGTCTGGAAAACCAAGCTTCCTCAGTGGTGCCCTAAGGGTCTAACAAAGACTCAGAAAAGGAGAATCCAGCGCGAATGCCGAAATGACTTGTATGACAATGAAGATCCTTCAAGGGAAAAGCAGTGGAGGCCAAAGCGCAAGGACAGGGATCCATCGGCAGAAATCAATATGGTCGTCATATTGTCGATGGAGTTCATGGCGCGTGTCAGCGATGATGAAGAGACTGCTGAAATGGTGCAATTGGTCTTGGATCCGATGGCAGCTATCTTTGAGAAGCCTGCCGATGATGAGACAACCTGTAACAAAGATGTTGGTAGATGGTGGCGCGTCAATAAACATAATGTCGTACGTCATGTTCAGGAAGCTTGGAAAAGGCGACCAAGACTTAGTCAAGACGGACATGAAGCTCAAGGACTTTGAAGGCAATGTGTCGACAGCTATGGGAGCCGTGTGTGTTGAGTTGACCATCGACAGCAAAACTTTGCCGACAACATTCTTTGTAATCAGTGGTAAAGGCACCTACAACTTGCTCCTAGGAAGGGATTGGATCCACGCCAATTGCTGCATTCCTTCCACCATGCATCAAAACCTTGTGCAGTGGGTCAGAGACAAGATTGAGGTCGTCTGAAGTGAGGCCCCATCGATCGTTGCGTCGGCAGAATCGGATATTTATGAGCAAACCAGATGCATATCAGGTGAAGCTTGGGACACGGAGTTTCTCAAAGTTGCCGATTATCGCATTACACCGATCCAAGCAGTCGGTTCTGAAGAAGAGTTTTAATGGATCGGTTCGCTGATGATGGAAAACTAGGATAGGGCTTCACATCCGCCGATGATTTACTCGAAATAGACATCGGCGATGGTAGTAAACATATGCCTACCTTTATTAGTGCTAAGTTAGATTCCCAATGTAAACACTGGTTAACCGATTTATTAAAGGAATACAAATATTGTTTTGCTTGGGATTATATAGAAATGTCTGGTTTAGACCGATCGATTGTCGAACATCGGTTACCTATCAAGTCTGGTTTCCAACCACATCGGCAGCCTGCGCGCCGATGCAATCCTACTATTCTACCCGACATCAAAGCTGAAATTACAAAATTAATTGAAGCTGGATTTATTCGGCAATGTCGATATGCCAATTGGGTTTCTAATGTGGTTCCTATGTATAAGAAAAATGGAAAACTTCATGTTTGTATTGATTTCAGGAATCTCAACAAAGCCACGCCGATGGATGGTTACCTGATGCCCGTTGCCGATTTGTTGATTGATGCTACTGCTGGATATCGAATCATTAGCTTCATGGATGGTAATGCTGGATATAATCAGATATTCATGGCTGAAGAAGACATATCCAAAACTACCTTTAGATGTCCAAGTCACGTCGGCTTATTTGAGTGGGTTGTCATGACTTTTGGCTTGAAGAATGCCGGTGCTACTTATCAAAGAGCAATGAATTTCATCTTTCATAAGTATATCGGCACGATAGTCGAAATCTATATTGATGATGTAGTGGTTAAGTCCGGAGATTTTGAGAAGCATCTCGCCGATTTGCGAAAAATCCTGGCATGCACGAGGGAGCATGGGTTGAAGATGAATCCTAACAAGTGTGCATTTGGTGTATCGGCAGGTCAATTTCTGGGTTTCATGGTGCATCAAAGAGGCATCGAGATCAGCAGGAAATCCATTGATGCAATTAACAAAGTGGTTGCTCCCACAAACAAGACTGAGCTGCAATCCTTGATCGGCAAGATTAACTTCATTAGAAGATTTATATCCAACTTATCTGGTAAGATTAAATCTTTTAGTCCATTGTTAAAACTGAAAGCCGATCAAGAGTTTACATGGAAAGAAGAACAACAGTTAGCCTTGGAGGAGATCAAAAAGTATTTGGTGAACCCTCCAGTCTTGGTTCCACCTCAGCACGGGAAGCCTTTCAGGTTGTATTTGTCTACCAATGACGGTGTTATCGGGTCAGCCTTAATTCAAGAATTTGAAGGGAAAGAACGTGTAATATACTATTTGAGCAGAAGATTAGTGGATGCTGAAACCAGGTATTCAACCATAGAGAAATTGTGTTTATGTTTATATTTCTCTTGTATAAAATTGAGGCATTATTTATTTTCGGCTGAATGCACTGTTATCTGCAAAGATGACGTGGTTACGTATATGCTGTCAATGCCGATATTAAGTGGAAGAATCGACAAATGGATCTTGGCACTTTTGGAGTTTGATCTGAGGTATGAATCGGCTAGGGCAATTAAGGGTCAGGTAATGGCCGATTTTGTTACTCAGCATTGTAATGTGGTAAGCTCTATAGAGATTGCTCCTTGGACTTTATTCTTTGATGGGTCTACGTGCAAGGATGGAGCAGATATCGGTATTCTCTTAATTTCACCCCGAGGACGGAAGTATGAGATTTCGTTGCCGATTGTTGCTACTTCGACAAATAATCAGGCTGAGTACCAGGCTCTACTAAAGGGGTTGGAATTACTCAGGGAGGTACGTGGCGATGCTGTTGAAATCTTCGGTGATTCTATGTTGGTAATCAATCAATTGATTGGGATATATGAATGCCGAAGTGAAGCTTTAATTGCGACCTATGGAAAGTGTTTACAATTATTGAAAGAATTCAAAGAGTATCGCCTGGAACATATCCCTAGGTTGCATAATGAAGAGGCCAATCGGTTAGCGCAGAATGCTTCAGGATATCAACTGATTCAAGAAGTTATGACATCGGTAAAGGATGTCGATGACTGGAAAAAGGAAATCGCCGATTACTTAGGGGATCTGTCTAAGAAGGTTGAAAGACGTCTAAGGTTCCAAGCCACCAAGTATGTGCTCCTTGACAATGAATTGTATTATCGGACGATTGATGGAGTTTTGCTCAGATGCCTTAGTAAAGAGGAATCAAAAGAGTTGATGGGCGAAATCCATGAAGGCGTGTGTGGAGCACATCAATCGGCGTTCAAGATGAAGTGGATGATTAGGCGGAATGGATATTATTGGCCGACAATTCTTGAAGATTGCTTCAACTATTTTAAAGGATGCCAGGATTGTCAGAAGTTTGCTAATGTCCAGAGGGCTCCTGCATCGGCAATGAATCCTATAATCAAGCCTTGGCCATTTAGAGGATGGGCTATTTATCTCATCGGCCAAATTTATCTGCCATCAAGTAAGGGGCATAAGTTTATACTTGTTGCTACCGATTACTTCACAAAATGGGTGGAGGCGATTCCTCTGAAGAAGGTGACATCGGCAAACATGGTGGATTTTGTAAAAGAGCATATTGTTTACCGATTCGGTATTCCTCAAACTATTACTACCAATCAAGGAACCATGTTCACATCGGGAGAGTTTGATGAATTTGCTGCTAGTATGGGGTTCAAGGTATTAAACTCTTCTCCTTATTATGCTCAAGCTAATGGTCAAGCTGAAGCAACTAATAAAGGAGTTATCAAGCTTATCAAATTCAAGATTGAAGAGAACCCTAGAAGGTGGCATGTGGTGTTAAATGAAGCCTTGTGGTCGTATCGGATGGCTTGTCATGGTGCAACCAAAGTTTCGCCGTATCACTTGGTTTATGGACACGATGCTGTCCTGCCTAGGGAAATTAAAACTGGTTCTAGGCGATTGTCTTCTCAAGATCAATTGACAACCGATGAGTATGATACTCTTATGAAAGATGAGTTGGAGGATTTAGCAGGTCATCGGTTGAGGGCTTTGATCAGCATTGAAGACAATAAGAAAAGGGTTGCCATATGGTATGATAAGAAGGTGAAAGTGAAGCAATTTGCCGACGGTGATCTGGTGTGGAAGTTGATTTTACCGATTGGGACTAAGAGTTCTAAGTTTGGAAAATGATCTCCTAATTGGGAAGGTCCTTATTGGATAAAACAGTCTGCTCCTGGTAATGCTTATATTTTAGAAACTCTCGAAGGAGTTGCATTCTCCTGAGCAATCAATGGGAAATACTTAAAGAAATATTACTCTAGTATTTGGGTAGATGCATAGAGTACTCGTTTGAACGCCGATGAAAGGAGTTATAAAACATCCGTAAAACGTACTGATATTATATTATAAAGTAAACTCAAGTGTTACTGACTACATTTGCCGATGTAATAGATTACAACAGGGATTGGATAGTTGATATTGCGCGCAGGCGAATTTGTTCTATTTCTTCTATCTCCCTGACATCCTCATCGGCAGACCCTCCGATCAGTTTAATCTTCTTTTTCAGCACGATTGCTTGTCGGGCGTTTATGTCCCTTGCTTGACGAAGAGCTTTGACGGTGTCGGGCAGCTGGGCTTTCTTCTGGTTAGCTGTATTTAAAGCTTCTTCAACCCTTCTCAGTTCGGCTTGCAGCTCTTCCTTTCTTGCCGATAGCTGAATGATCTCCTGCTCAAGATTGACGCCAGAAGCCTCTACTTGGCCGATGCTCTTATGCTTCTCATCGGCAATTTGCTTGAACTTGAGCATCTCCTCTGCAAGTTTGGATTGGGCGTTCCTATCGGCGATGTGACGCGAGACCCGCTGGTATTGGAGTTGGCGGCTCTCGAGGAAGGCTGCTTGGAAGAGGATCTCTTCTGTATCGGCAGATAGGTGGCCTTGGATATCTTTGAAAGCTGCCTTTGCTGCAGTAGAATCTTGGACGAGCTGGGATGTGTTTTGTTGCAGTAGGGAGAGCAGTGCTTCAAGCTTGAGTTTCACCTCTGCCGATAAAGCTGGAGTAGAGTTTTCTTCTTCCTCGTCTTCATCAGGAAAGTTGACGGCAAAGGAGAATAGGCTGTTTGCTGCAGCAGAACGCTCTTGATCTTGGTCTTCGCCAGGGAGGTTGATGCCGAAAGAGAACAAGCTATCGGGAGTCTTGAGCCTGAAAAAGAAGAAGTTAAGATGTGCCGATCATAAGGTTATACCGCAAGTATTTAGATAATCGGCTTACCATCTTGAAGCGGATTTCTTGCCTGGAGCCTGGGAAGTCGGCTAGTACAGCTTCGTCTTGGAGATCGGCAGCAGTTGCCGATGAACATGCTTCCGTAGGATGAGCAGTTGTTGTGGGTGCTATTGTTGGCGTTGTTTCTCCTGCGACGGCTGGTTCTTGTGGCGGCGATGTTGTCCTCTGATCAGGAATTTCATCAGATATAGGTATTGGTGCCGATGCCGATCCTATTGCAGCCGGTTCCTGCGGGGGTGGTGTTGTTCCCTGGTCGGAGGTTTCATCCATCGGTTGCTCGGGAATGGACGCCGATGATGGTTCTGCCGTTAGAGCGTCGGCGGTTGGTGATGCGACTGGAGTTGATGGCGAAGATGGAGTGGCCAGCCTCAGGCGTCTCTTCTTCCTCGGAGCAACGGTTGGTGAACCGGCCCGTTTTTGTTGAGAAGCCTGGGGGGCATCAGCAGCCGGAGTTGGAGAAGTTTCAGCATCTGGAGCAGCTGCCGATGACCTCGCTGCCTGAAATGTTTGGTGCCAGTTATATAAAATAAACGTTGCCAATAAATAATTTGTAATCCGTAAAAATAAAAATAAGACTTACCGCAATAGCCCGCGCCAAGATGGCAGCAGCAGCCGATGGGGTGGCACTGGTCGTTGCAGGCGTCGGTTTTGACTTCAGAGTGATCTTGGGGACCCTCTGAGGAGTGAAGGCAACCAGTGTAGGAGCACTATGGCCGATGATTGATATTGGGCTCATCACTTGGACGCGGAAGGGCTTGCCACTCTTGCTCACTCGGGGAATTGGATCTTCGACCTGTGGTAAGGGAGTCAGATACCGAGGTAGAAGTAAATAGTAAGATACATTGGATAAAGAGACTTACTGCATCATCGGGGATGACGTGATCGGCGTCGATCAAGTGCCGATAATAATGTGATGACTTGAAGAAGATCTGGCCTTTCCATTCTTGCCACCAAGATTTATATGACTCTATCATAAATGAAGTTGGTGCCCAGGAAGATAGATCGATGTCCGATATGTCGGCGTCGGGAGGAAGATTGATGACCTTGTTCCAATCCATGGCGCTGGAGATGACTTGTCTTGGTTTTACTACTTTAGAGTAGCAGAGCTTGATCGGTAATTGGCCGAATGCCAGTTGTCTTGCTGCTACCGATGGGTAGTAAAACTCAAAGGATGGAGGAGCGTTCTTCCCAGTTCGAAAGATGTTAACTGGAATAGCTCGGGGAACGATGCTGGCCTTCATGATTATTTCGTTCTGAGGTACGTTCCAATCGGTAAGGTTGAACAGTAGGGGAAATTGGTTGTTCTCGTCAACATAAGGCCACCAGAGCCGTTCTGCAACAGGGATTCCATAGTAAAATTTTTGGAAAAAACCACCGAATTGCTCTTTGTTGGCATCGGTTCCTGGTAACACTATGATGGCTTCCCCAAAGTTGAGTGGGGGGACGAGTTGCCGATTCATCGTCTCCATATTCGTAATCTTCCGATATGTCCCTTGGGAATTGCTGGGTGAATAAGTCGAACTGAAAAACCTTGTACATGTGTGCGTTTAACCACATGTTTATGAACCACCAGGGACCTCCAAGGTTGCCGATGGGCTCGCCTAGCAACAGCTTCTTGGACACTTGGTGCAAGAGGTGGTATACCGATCCAAGAAGATATCTGTCGAGGGGAAGTCTTGTTCCATCAGCAAGGAGTTCTGCTACTGGGATATGCATGGTGGTAGGTCCGACTGCTCTGCCACAAAAGATGAATTTTTCTAGCCACATATTTAAAAAGATAGCATGCTCCCTCTGGCCTACCGATCCAGTCTTATGATATTCCTGGATATAGCTAGTCCAACCGCCGATATTACGCGTGTTCACTTTATACTCAGCTTTCCTATTGAACAAAGCGTGAGTATCGGCAGAAGAGACGTCCAGGCCGGTAAGCATGTGCACATCGGCAAGAGTGGGTGTGGCAGGTCCGTGTCTAAATAAGAAGGCATTCATTGCATCGGACCAGAAATACGAAGCCGCCATCATCATATTCTCGTTCTTCTCCATATCGGCAATGGAAAGCCTGATACACTGATCTAAATTACGCTCTGACCAGTATACTTGTTGTGTTCTAATGATCCTAAGGTACCAGTTCTTCCATCCTTTGGTAGGCCTAGGCCATGAACGGAAGGCGTCTTTCCACAATCCTAGGCTAAAGCATTCAGATCTGAAAGGGATGCGTCTAGCTTCAGCGTTGATCAGGCTGATAGGATCAGGATTTCCCATTGGGCCCAGGCAGTTGAAGTTGGACTGTTCAATGGGGATTACTACTTTGTTGTACAGTTCCTAGGTTTCGAAGAAAGGGGGAAAGGATTACGAGATTGATGCGGGAGAGAAATTTGCCGGAAATAGAGTAAGGAAGGAGTAGGTTTACCTTAGGGACGTCAAAGTTAATCGCCATTAGTGTTGTTCGAGTTCTGTTGAGGAAGATGTCGCCGCTTGAGTTCGCAAGGTTGTTCTTCGAAGTCGCCGCCGAGGTTGAAGACGTCGAGGTTGAAGACGGAAGCAGGTGAAAAGTGAAAGAAGGCCCAGGGTAAAAAGTAAGTTGGGTCGTGGTAACTTTTATAGACCTAGGTCAGGGGTATTTTGGAATTTCTGCTTGTACTATACAGGAATGTAGAGAGGTATGCAGAAGGTATGTGCAGCAATCGAGGAGATATGGTCAGATTTGCAACTGTTCACACTATAATCGAGGGGTTTTATTAATAAATTGCAGTTCTACGCGCGGAGATCGAGGAAGTTGTGCAGTTATCTCGAAGAAAACGGCTACAATGGAGAAATTTCGGCGCGTAAAATATTATACACTCCAAAATTGGGGGGCATGTGTTGACACCGTTTTTCGGCATGTGTCAAATGAGCTAAGACTTGTGTTGATCGGCAGCCGTTTTTTCATCGGCACCGGGAAGTCATAGGTCAGTGTTACCGATGAAGTTAAAAGTTGTGAAAAGGGTAAGTTTGTTGCCAATGGAAGCTGGATAGCTCTTGCCGATAAGAATTAATTGATGAAGTTAAGTCACCAGAACTACAAAGTTGCCGATGCCGATTGCCGATGAGGAGATGTTGCCGATGCCGATTGCCGATGAGGAGATGTTGCCGATGTTGATTGCCGATGAGGAGATGTTGCCGATGGACACAGGGTGATGTGGCGGTTGACGTCAGCAGGAGATTGTCGGTGGCGAAAGAAGAAAGTCGCGGATTGAAGGAATCTGCCGATGGAAAGTTTTCATCGAAGGAAGGACATAAGGAAACTGGTGATTGTATACCAGTATTATTATAGTAGTTTGAGTCCGACTCTTGCGCGAGTCGTTTGTTTTCCTTTAAAATAGGGGTGTTTGTTTAGGAAACTAATATTGTTATTTAGATCCGACTCCTGCGCGAGTCAGTTATTTCCTTTAAAGTAGGAGTTTGTTTTAGGGAAGGTACGAGTCGTGTCTGTGTACAACTCTCCATGCGGGAGTATAAAATGTGCCCAAGGGTTGTGTGTAATATATCAATCTATCAAAAATAAATCAATTTACTCTTATTCTACTTTTATCGTAATTTACCCTTTATTGCATTAGTCTTAGCTTATCTACGAGTTCTTCAAGCTTCGACGGGCTGCATCACCTTGATCTCCGTCAAACCCTTGTAAGTTCCGCGTGGGAGTAATCTGAGCCTTGACATCCGATCGCATTGTTGTTGTCTCGTTCAGCTCTGCTCTAGTTATCCTGATCAAGTCTGAGTCCTGATATTTGGGCGTATCGCCGTTGTCTTGCTTGGATCTTGTTCTAGTTATCGTCCTTGTCGATTAACTAGTCAAATCGACTGGCACGCCTTGGATATCGAATTTCGGGTAATAGCCCGAGGTGTTCGCAGATCCTAACGCTTTTTGTGTCAACATACATATATAAGTTCACTGGAAACAAACCAAAACATCAAGCTGCTATGACACAAGGTAGATTAGATAAGCATTATTGCTATCAGGTTCTTACATCCATCACCAAGTGAGACTTAAGTTCATACATCCAACACCAGTTCCTAAGTTCATACATCCATCACCATATCCTAAAAAACTACATAACTGAAAGCTCCATGTTTGATTTTGGTTAATTAAGGACAACCTAGGACTAACCTTTGTGCTAAGTAATTGAATTAGACAGGGTGGTCCAATCCAAGTGATGGAGCTAGATGATGCATAATGGTGGATGAAGATGGTACAAATTTTTTGATAAAATGCTCATGCTTGGAATGCAATGGAGAAATATAAAATAATATGGACTAGACAAAGGTATAAAATAGAATATTTATTTTGCCGGTCAAGACGCAGTAGAGTGCGTGATCGTATTTTGGATAGATAACAATACTATAAAGAGGGGAATTCTTTAATTGCAATGGTTATCTAGTGCCATTAATTGTGAGTCTCATTTGCATATGCATTGCACTTAGTGACGTGGTGAGTTTATGTGCTAAAATATAATATGTGATATGCTGACTCAAGTGTCCAATTTATTTTAGAATATTTTGTTGGAGGTAGCACTTATAAAAAAAGAATGTGAGTAGTAGTTGCGTCTTTTCAGGTGTGTGAACCTGCTCGCCTCAAGCATTTCGTGACAAGGAAAAAAAAAGGAAGCTCCCAGGAAGCTTCGTAGTACTTCATGTGGAGAGCATGCTGCTCCTTCCTGCATGCATTGACTTTTGTGTGTGGGAGAGTAGGCATGTGGGACCCTTGATGGTGACGGAATGGAGAGAAAGTAGGCATGAGGTGCTGCTGGTTGCCGCTGATTTGTTCGTTGGTTTTGTGGCCATTGGACAGATGCAGTTCTTGGGCCCGCGTGACAGCCTGCTAGCACTTGCTGCTGCTACCGGTTGGATGGCTGGCTGGGTGTGGTGTTAAAGCCAACGCCTCCCCTTCCTTCTTACGCACCTCTCTCCCTCTGCTCATTATTCCAACGCAAGAAGAACAAACAATAACAAAAGCTCTCAACTCCTCTCCTCTCTTACTCCTTTGATTTGAGCCAAAAATTAAGTGAGAGTTCATGCTCGTGAGATCTATTTGAGAGCTCCAAGAGAATCCCTCTCCTCTCCGTCTCCATGGTTGGTAATACTTGGTGAGAGGATTTGGGAAACCCTAGTGCATGCATTTGTGATTCAATTTTATGGCACTAGGTGGTGATTGCAATTGTGGTATTCTTATTACTCTTGGTGATTGCCGTCACCTAGACGGTTGGTGTTGGATTGATTGGTGAGGGGATTTGGTGATTGTGTCCACCCCCAATCAAGGTGATATTTGTGAGGGGTTATTGTGGTTCCCCGGCGAAGTACCTAATAACTGGATTTCTTGTGTTATTCAACCTCTTACCATTGGTAGGTTCTTGTGGTTCCCTTGAGTGGCTCGGTATGTGATACCGATTAACCACCGAATCACATGGTTTAGGGGGACACAACAGGGATTAGCTTGCCGACAAGCAAGTGAACCTCGGGAGAAAAATTAATTTTGTCATCTCTTGTCTCCCAGTGAATTGACTTAGTTGATATACATATATATTGTTGAAATTAATTATTTGGTGATTGGATCTCTACTCTCCAACTGCGGTATAAAATCACCTCTCTTCCTTACATTTATTTGTTCTCATCTTGTTTAGTAATACTTTTTGTCTAGTAGAGTAGAAGTTTCTTGTGTAGTTTTAATTAGAGTTTCCTTTTGCTCACTAGTGGTTTTTAGATACCTCACTAATTGAGTTCTATAGAGACTATAATTACTAGAATTGCAATAGGTGGCTTGCATAACAATTACAGCTAGAGCAAACTGCATTTATCACCATTTATGTTACTAACAATTGTTTTAGTGATCTTGAAGTTTTTAAATTAGGCTATTCACCCCCCCCCTTTAGCCATTTAGGACCATTCAAGTGTATCGGAGCAGTGGTCACCATTTTATCAAGGCTTAACAACCTTTGGTGTTAGTGATGGCTCAAATTTCATGGATGTAACCGAAAGGACTATGTCATCCTTGATGCCGAAAGACCCACACCAAGAGAGCAAGAAAACAAGCAATGCAACACAATGGCTCTAAACACTATATAAAATGGCATTGATTCAACAGTGTTTGAGCAAATTAAAGATCTTGAGAAAGCACATGATGTATGGAAGAGATTGGAAGAAACATATGAGGGCACCGCAACGGTAAAGAGTGCCAAGTTGTATATGCTCAAGGACAAGCTATCTCATTTCAAGAGGAAGGAAGATGAGTCAATTCTGGAGATGTTATATAGACTTCAAGTAATCATTAATGACCTCAAGAGTTTGGGTGAGAAGGTGCAAGATGAAGAATTCTCCAACTGGTTTCTTGGTTTCTTACCCAAGAAATACAAGACATTGAGGCAAATCATGAGAAGAGATGGTTTGAAGAATATCACTCCAAATGAGGTACTTGGAGAAATCCTGACCGAAGAGCAACAAGCCCCTTATCTTCGACACTCCATCATGCTTCATGGCTAAGCCAACTAAGGTAAAATCTTGTGATGAGAGTGATGATGATAGTAGTGATGATGAGGAGTACTCCAAGGAGGAACTAATGGATATGATGGAACAACCTCATACTTGCTTTGAGATGAAGAGGAAGGAGTGCAAAGAATTGAACAAGAAGCTTAGTGCTCTTGAACAATTCTTTGATGAGCTCAATGTGAGTCATGAGAGTCTAATGGAAGCCCATGAGAAACTTCAAAGAGCCCACAAGAAGCTTGAAAAGGCTCACTCCTCCTTGATCAAAACAAGTATTAGGTTGTTGCAACATGTGAGATTGGGGTGACTTGTGATATTCTTGATCAATAATTTTCACTCCTATCATTGTTGCACCAATCGACACATCCACTTCCACATGAACATCCACTAGTGATAGTTCCAAGTGTGATGCTTCACTAGTGAGTGAAAATGAAAAATTCAAAAATGATGTAAATGAACTCACTCATGCTATGGGTAGGTCATATGGTGGAGATACCCGCTTGCTAAAGTGCTTGGGTAGACAAAGGTTCTCCCTTAGCAAAGAGGGATTGAGATACACCCCCAAGAAAGGCAAGGCGGCCTTTGTGTAGGGTCGAGATGGCAGGCTAGAGGGGGGTGAATAGTCTTTTCTAAAACTTAATTGCTTTGGCGAACCGAAACTATTGCGGAATTAAAAATATCGGTCTAGCCAAGACTACACCCCTCTGTCTATTACTTTAGCACCTAGCAAAGATGTCTATTAAGCTACTTAAGGTGCCAAGCTAGGAGGCTCACCTAAACAAGTCTAGGTTGCAAGGTCACACAAACCTAAGCAGCTAGTACTCTAAGCACACCGGGAGCTCCTACACATACTAGTAAGCAAAGCACAAAGCACCTAAGCTCACTAGCAATGCTCTCTAGCAAGACTACACAAGTCAACTAGAGAGCTCAACTTACTTAGCTACACAAACTAAGCAATGTGACTAACCCTACACAAGCCAATTAGCCACTCAAGAGCTACTTCTATGCTACACAAGCCAGAAGGTAACTATGCAAGCTACACAAGCCAAACTAGTTACAAGAGCAACAACTAATCACTAGCACAAGTATGAGTAAGTAAAACAAGCTAGTGATTTGGAGAATGCAAACCACCGAGAAGATGTACAAGGTTGACACAGTGATTTTTCTCCCGAGGTTCACTTGGTCGCCACCAAGCTAGTCCCCGTTGTATCGGCTCACTCACTTGGAGGTTTACGACTTTTTACAGGCCTCACTGCCTAACCCCCTCAAGGGTTGTCGCCTAACCAACACAAGATGAGGGCACTCAACGATACCTTCAACTAGAGTTGCTCTTCGCGATCTCCCGCGGGGCGAGCACAACACCGCTCACAAATCTCTTCTCTGGAGCCACGCACAAGCTTCCGTGTGCTTCGACGGAGCCACAAGCCACCAAGCCGTCTAGGAGGTGGCAACCTCCAAGAGTAACAAGCACCACGAGCTTGCAAGTCGATCACCTAGTGCCACACGAAGCTATCTCTCAAAGCAACACACTAGTAATCGCTCTCTCACACAATCGGATGAACTCTATCAAGTGTGTGTGAGTTAAAGGGCTCCCAACCAAGCACAACTCAGGGTAACACAACCCCAAGGTGCTCAACCAGCCCCAAGGGCCAGCCAAGGACTATAAATGTAGGGTTATGAGGTTGCTACGCTAGCCAGGAAACAAAATTTTTCTACCCCATAAACCAGGAACTAGTGCTAGTTATAGATCATGGGGTTACCACTAGACGCACAGGTGCTGCGGAAGCGACTTGATGTAGTCGTGCGCGTCGCAGCAGTGTCGTGCAGTTGCCAGGTCGTCCGTCTCAATGTCTCTTACTCGCGGTTCGTCCTTGTGCTCCAGATGCAGCACCTCCAAGGAATCCCACATGTCCAGGGAAGAAGCGTCACGCCTCTGGACTGCTAGGTCCGCGAGGAGTACTAGGCGCGAGCGTGGGGAGGGCGACGGCGGCTACCAAAGGATGTGAGTATCTCACCCCGCGCCCACCCCTTGCTTATATAGGCGTCCTAATGAGCTCCCATGTTGGAGGCCCATTAGTAACCCTAAACCTAGTCTAACCCGAATTAGGCTTCCAGCCCCTTAAGCGTGTGACCCTATGGGCTCACGCACACATATACATGGCCCAAGTACTCTTATGCGACCAATAGTTGATAGCGGCCTCTAGCAAGGCGTGTCAACTCCTATGCATATGCTATGATCATATCAGACGAACCACCACAATTCAATATACATGTTATTCCTTTGCCTCATGATATTTGGTTCAACTCATGGGTTAACACTTAACCCAAGCACGACCATGCATTTCATGATCTAATCATTTGAGTGATCCAGTGATATCTCTCTCATATGGAGAGTGGCAAATTCCATCTTGATTGACTATGTCTCACAGCATGTTTCCTGACAAACCCGAAAGCTACCTTTATAACTACCCAATCACAGAGTAGCGTTTGGTAGTCCTAGGGTAGGTCGTTTCACATCTTGAGTACATACGACAATCTCAGGTCTAAGGACATAACGTACACGATGTGTATAGAGACAATCTCATGTCGGGTCTATCTAGCACCATGTCCTACATGTGCCCACATTATTAGTTTGACATCTCATGTCCATGACTTGTGAAACATAGTCATCAACTAATAATGTGCTGATCTAATATTCAGGCACATTCTAGCACGAACTCTGATCAGGGACAACTTTAGAATAACCATACAAGTAAATGAGTTTCACAAACAATTCACATAATTGTTTATCGATACAAGTTGTCTTTAATGGATATTCATTTAACTCATAACATGTCATGGATACAAGGAAATACAATCATCTCTATGATTACCTCTAGGGAATATTCCCAACGGTCTCCCACTTGCACTAGAGCTAATCTCGAAGATATCTAATACCCATAGCTTTCACGTGCGCCTCATGCTTAGGCTGTGGAAGAGCCTTTGTCAAAGGATCTGCAACATTCAAATCCGTATGTATTTTGCACATCTTGATCTCATATCGACCGACGAACTCTCGAATGAGATGAAACTTTCATAGTACATGTTTGTTCTTTTGGTGATTCCTAGGCTCCTTAGCCTGCGCTATCGCCCCATTGTTGTCACAATGTAGATTCAATGGGCGAGACGCATTTGGAACCACACCAAGCTCGATGAGAAACCACCTCGTCCAAACACCTTCCTTTGCAGCGGCAGAAGCTGCAATGTACTCGGCTTCTGTTGTAGAATCAGTAACCGTCTCCTGCTTGGAACTTTTCCAACTTACAGCACCACCATTTATTGTGAACACAAAACCTGATTGAGATTGTGAATCATCCACATCAGTTTGGAAGCTGGCATCGGTGTAACCATTTGCAATGAGCTCCTCCTCACTTCTATAGATTAGGAACACATCTTTAGTCCTTCTCAAGTACTTAAGGATGTTTTTAACAAGCGTCCAGTGACTCTCACCTAGATTAGCTTGGTACCTGCTCGCACCACTTAGAGGATATGAGACATCTGGGCGAGTACATATCATGGTGTACATAATGGAACCAATGGCCGAAGCATATGGAACCTTACTCATGCGCTTCTGCTCATCAGCTATCATAGCACACTGCTTCTCGCTAAAACGCATACCACGTGACATAGGCAAGAACCCTCTCTTGGATTGTTCCATGTTGAACCGTTTCAACACCTTGTCAATGTATGTATCTTGGCTTAATCCTATAAGCCTCTTTGATCTATCTCTATAGATCTTAATGCCCAAAATGTATGTTGCTTCTCCTAAATCCTTCATAGAAAAACTATTATTCAGTGAAGTATTTATGGATTGCAACATAGGAATGTCATTCCCAATCAATAGTATGTCATACACATACAAGATTAGAAATACAACAGCACTCCCACTTTCCCTCTTGTAAACACAAGGTTCTTCTTCATTCTGACGAAAGCCAAACCCTTTGATCACTTCATCAAAACGAATATTCCAACTCCGAGATGCTTGCTTTAATCCATAAATGGATTTCTTTAGCTTGCATATTTTTCCAGCATTTTTAGGATCAACAAAGCCTTTGGGCTGTATCATATACATGTCCTCTTCCAAATTTCCATTTAGAAAGGCTGTTTTAACATCCATCTGCCAAATCTCATAATCGAAATAAGCAGCAATTGCTAGAATGATCCGGATATATTTAAGCATCGCTACCGGCAAGAATGTCTCGTCGTAGTCAACTCCTTGAACTTGCCGAAAACCCTTTGCAACAAGTTGAGCTTTATAGACGTGAACGTTTCTATCCATATCCTTTTTCTTTTATAGACTCATTTGCACTCTATGGGTTTAACCCCATCAGGCGGGTCAACCAAGTTCCAAACTTGATTGTCTCCCATGGAATCTATCTCGGATCTCATGACACTTTACCATTCCTCGGAATTTGGGTCCATCATTGCTTCCGCGTATGTCGTAGGTTCGTCATCATCTAACAACAACACTTCCCCACGTGCCTCACGGATTCTTGCTGACCTTCGTGGTAGTGGTGGTGTTTCTGTTGCCACAGGTATCTCAACTTGTTCTGCTACATTAGCATCACTCATAGAGTTATCCCCTATTAGCTCATCTTGAACTTCTTCAAGATACACCTTTTGTCCACTCTTCTCTTTATTGAGAAACTCTTTCTCTAAGAAGACACCATTCCGAGCAACAAACACTTTGCCCTCTGATCGGTTGTAGAAGTAATACCCTAAAGTTTCCTTTGGATATCCCACGAAAAAGCATTTGTCCGACTTGGGTATTAGTTTATCTGACATAAGTCGTTTGACATAAACTTCACAACCCCAAATCTTTAGAAAAGACAAACTGGGACTCTTACCAGTCCACATCTCATGTGGTGTCTTAACTATGGACTTAGACAATACCCTATTCAATGTGAAAGCGGCTGTTTCTAGAGCATATCCCCAAAACGAGAGTGGTAGGTCTGACTGGCTCATCATAGACCGAACCATGTCCAACAAAGTCCGATTACGTCGCTCGGATACACCGTTTCTCTGAGGCGTTCTAGGTGGCGTAAGCTGTGGAACAATTCCACAACTCTTTAGATGATTGATAAACTCATGGCTCAAATATTTGCCTCCACGATCAGATCGCAAGGCTTTAATTTTCTTGCCATGTTGATTCTCTACTTCATTCTGAAATTCTTTGAACTTTTCAAATGTTCCAGACTTATGTTTCATTAAGTAGATATATCCATATCTACTAAATCATCAGTGAACGTTATGAAGTATTGAAATCCGCCTCTAGCTGTCGTACTCATTGGTCCACATACATCAGTATGTACAAGTTCCAATAAGTCTGTCGCCCTCTCAGGAAAACCTGTGAAAGGCAACTTGGTCATCTTACCCAATAGGCAAGCCTCACATGTCTCGTATGATTCAAAATCAAACGAAGTTAGAAGCTCATCTGAATGGAGCCTCTTCATGCGATTCTCACTTATATGACCTAAACGACAATGCCACATATAAGTAGGACTTAACTCATTAAGCCGAGGCCTTTTAGCATTAATATTACAGATAGGTTTATCATCAAGATTTAAAATAAACAACCCATTCACAATGGATGCAAAAGCCACAAACATGTCATTCTTTGAGATCACACAACCATTGTCTTTACTCGCAAATGAATAACCATCCTTCATCAAACATGAAGGTGACACAATGTTTCGACTTAAACTAGGAACAAAATAACAATTATTCAATTCCATGATAAATCCTAACGGGAGGTGAAGTTGCATCGTCCCAACGCTCAACGCAGCAACTCTTGCATTGTTGCCCACGCGGAAATCAACTTCTCCCCTTTTCACGCTTCTACTTCTTATCATTCCCTGCATCATATTGCAAATACGAGCAACCGACCCGGTATCAAATACCCAAGAATTAATATAAGAATTAGCGAGAAAAATGTCTGTAACATAAACAACAAGTGTACAAGCAGCGGGAGTACCTTTACCACCGCCATCCTTCAAGGATTCCAAGTACAACTTGCAGTTCCTTTTCCAGTGACTTTTCCCATTACAATGAAAGCATTTAGCTTCAGCAACTTGTCCAACAGCCTTGGGCGCAGGAGGAGGGTTTGGCTTAGAGATCTGATCTTTAGCCATCGCCTTCTTCTTCTTCCAAGCCCTCTTCTTAAAGTTAGGCTTGTTTTGGACTGCCATCACATGGCTACTGCCAGCACCTTTCTTGATATCAGCTTCTGCTGTTTTAAGCATGCCGCATAATTCATGCAAGCCCTTCTCCGCTCCATGCATATGGTAGTTCGAAATGAAGTTCCCATAGCTAGGCGGAAGAGATGCAAGTATGAAATCAGTGGCCAACTCTGGGCCCATTGGGAAGCCTAGCTTCTCCAATCTCTGAGTGTGACCAACCATCTTGATCACATGTGGGCCAACTGTTGCGCCTTCTGCAAGCTTGGTTTCGACAAAAGTCTTGGAAACATTGAACCTTTCAGTCCTGGCTTGAGTCTAAAACATATCATTAAGCGCCACGATCATATCGTACGCGACATGATTATTATCAAATTGCATTTGGAGATCTGGCTCCATGCAAGCGAGCACAAGGCAACCCACATCAAGATCAGCATCACATGCTTTCTTGTAAGCGGTTTTCTCTGCAGCAGGTGTATTATCAGTAGGCTCATCTCGTAATGGGGTGTCTAGAACATCTTCCTTTTTCTCAGCCCTGAGAACAATTCTCAGGTTGCGGATCCAATCCGCATAGTTTGTTCCATTCAACTTATCTTTCTCAAGAATTTAACGCAAAGTAAATGGTTGATTACTGAGCCATCTACAACAAAAGTAATGCAAAATACTAAGACAATGTATCCAAGACAGAGTAAATCATATTAAACTTTTAATAGAATCTACTCCCACTAAAATCAATATCCCTCTATTGAAACTTAGTGATTCAAGACCCGCAACTAACAAGTCTACTAGTGAGCTTTAGCATCACCGCTAGGAGACATGGTAGATCGGTAAGCAACTCCTTGCTAATCATATCACATATGACTCTTGTTGTTGGGTGGCATCTCTATGCTTGTGTAACCAATAACTAATGCTCCAAGGTCCCTAACCGTTAGGATAACCTTGTTCAAGTAACCAAACTTTCTGCTTGTAAGTGTCCGACACAAACCTGTCTAGTCAAGGAAAACCAGTGGCACCCTAATTTCATAGACCCGCCACCGATCATACGAGACACATGACAGTGCAAGGTTTGGGGAAGCATTATGACTTAAACATTGTTGAGGGATCGTTCTACTTCACTACCGCATATGTAGACAAAAACATTATCACACGTGAAAGTAGAACATCGTAAGAATGACATAAACACAGATTTGACTTGGTATAGCCCATTATTCCTTTGGAGATCTCCATCTCTATCAATCTGTTCATCATGGTGATCGTCATCTCCATGATAGAAGTATGCCATCCTCCGTGATGAGTCCACCAAGACTATCTATCACTACCGTAACATAGTGAAGTAAAATTACATAGTCGTAGGATCATCATAGATTGGCACGCAGGCCATTACATATGAATGGGAAATATCTATGGCTCCAGCCATATTGTCTTAATCATGACGTGCAAGCCATGAATTAATTACATACATGCATCACATACACATAAGGGCTATACCAATCACGAATACCTGCAAAACAGAGTTAACCGATTCCGACGTCTAAACTTAAAACGCCAAAAACTCAATTTTGCAAGTTGTTTTCCGCAAATCTAATATTCGTTAAAGCCACCGAAAATTTCTGGCGCACGATTTTCGTTTAAGGTTTTTCTCGTTCCGAGGTCGTATACAAAAGTTATGGCCGTTTTACCGAACAACACTTTTCTGCAAATTTCCGTCCAACGGCGGATCCAATCCGCCGCCGCCTCCGCATCTCATGCGCTTGGAACTTGACCTAGGTCCGATTCGATCAATCTTATTGATCTCCAACTCACCCTAATTAGGTTTACATGTATCACTTAACTCGGATGGCGGAATCCCGACCGGTACGAGTAGATCGTTACAATACAAACGTGGCAAGATCACGAACCATGATCAGAGATTGATCCAAAACCATGCATATCTCCATATGCACACACCCGAATGTATAACAAGGCAACTAACGGCTCTGATATCACTGTAGGGTTATGAGGTTGCTACGCTAGCCAGAAAACAAAAGTTTTCTACCCCATAAACCAGGATCTAGTGCTAGTTATAGATCACGGGGTTACCACTAGACGCGCAGGTGCAGCGGAAGCGACTTGATGTAGTCGTGCGTGTCGCAGCAGTGCCATGCAGTTGCGAGGTCGTTTGTCTCAACGTCTCTTACTCGTGGTTCGTCCTTGTGCTCCAGATGCAGCACCTCCGAGGAATCCCACACGTGCAGGGAAGAAGCATCACGCCTCTGGACTGCTAGGTCCACAAGGAGTACTAGGCGCGAGCGTGGGGAGGGCGATGGCAGCTGCCAAAGAACGTAAGTATCTCGCCCCGCGCCCACCCCTTGCTTATATAGGCGTCCTAACGAGCTCCCGCATTGGAGGCCCATTAGTAACCCTAAACCTAGTCTAATTCGGGTCCAACCCGAATTAGGCTTCAAGCCCCTTAAGCGTGCGACCCTATGGGCTCACGCACACATAGACATGGCCCAAGTACTCTTACTCGACCAATAGTTGATAGCGGCCTCTAGCAAGGCGTGTCAACTCCTATGCATACGTTATGATCATATCAGAAGAACCACCACAATACAATATACATGTTATTCCTTTGCCTCATGATATTTGGTTCAACTCGTGGGTTAACACTTAACCCAAGCACGGCCATGCATTTCATGATCTAATCATTTCAGTGATCCAGTGATATCTCTCTCATATGGAGAGTGGCAAATTCCATCTTGATTGACTATGTCTCACAACATGTTTCCTGACAAACCCGAAAGCTACCTTTATAACTACCCAGTCACAGAGTAGCGTTTGGTATTCCTAGGGTAGGTCGTTTCACATCTTGAGTACATACGACAATCTCAGGTCTAAGGACATAACGTACACGATGTGTATAGAGACAATCTCATGTCGTGTCTGTCCAGCACCATGTCCTACATGTGCCCACATTATTAGTTTGACATCTCATGTCCATGACTTGTGAAACATAGTCATCAACTAATAATGTGATGATCTAATATTCATGCACATTCTAGCACGAACTCCGATCAGGGACAACTTTAGAATAACCATACAAGTAAATGAGTTTCACAAACAATTCACATAATTGTTTATCGATACAAGTTGTCTTTAATGGATATTCATTGAACTCATAACATGTCATGGATACAAGGAAATACAATCATCTCTATGATTACCTCTAGGGCATATTCCCAACAATAAATAGCCACCCCATCGAAACTAGCCGTTTTGCCCTTTCACTGGGCTTCCAGTAGAGGGTCTGGACGCACTCAACAGTGTCGGTCTAGACCATGCCGCTTGCGCCCGGATCCTCCTAGGCATTTGAACCGACCGTTAGCGCCTTCGACACGCGCTGACACGCGTCTCCGGATCCTACTGTTCACTGGGTCCGGACGCACTGCACCGAGCGTCCGGAAATATTTCCAGAACACCCGAGAGCACCCGAGAGCGAGCAGCACCTCCGCACGCAAAGTTTGTAGCCTGCGTCCGGACGAACGCCTGCGTCCGGATCACTTCCTCCGAGCCGTTATAGAGAGCTCCAACTCCGGACGCTGCGTCCGGAGCAACAACAGTGCCCGGTGCTCCTATTCCCGATCAGGCATGCCTAGGCTTGGCTACCAGACGCATCTCCGATGGTCCGGACCATCGCTGCCCCAGCGTTCGGACCAGCGTCCGAAGCTCGTTCCCTGGCCAAACCGAGCTGCCTCTTTCTCCTTGCTTCTCATGTGCTAACACAAATGTGTTCACCTCCTTGTGCATGTGTGTTAGCATTTTCACAATCATTTTCAAAGCATTTTCACTTGCTCTTACTGCGCCACTTGATCCTAATACATCGAATAGTTAGATCTCTCACGGTGGCACTAGATAACTGATATGCAAACAAGTTTGCTCCTCTTGATAGTACGGCTATCTATATTAAACCCAGTCATATACTTCTCTACACACCAATGATCGGTGAAATGAAATTCCCTATGGTTATACCTTTGCCTTGCGCATTCCATCCCATCTTCTTCTCCAATGTTGATGTAACACATGCACCAACCTATCACCAAATGATATGATCCACTTCATATCATTAAGTGACCGTGTTAGTTCATCAATCTTGACCTCACTTGCTCTTCACCGTTGCGTCGGTCCATCGGCGCCAAGCATCACCCGCTTACCCTTCACACTTGCAACCAGTCCATCAAGCCAAGCCTCATCTTGATCTTCTCCACCTTGATCACATGACTCCATGTCATGTCTCATGTGCAATAAGCTCCTTCATCACACAATCACATGTGAACTAATATCCTGTGTATATATCACTTGAACATATATTAGTTCACTTAGGTTGTCACTCAATTACCAAAATCATATAGAGACTCTCACTTTGTAACTCCAAAGCCTAGCTTTGTGAGGGGCAATGGTTGGTTTTGCAATAGTTGCAAGCAAGTGGGGCATGTTGACCAATATTGCAAACTTAACATGAGCAAAACTAAATTCTCTAATGCCATTTATCCAACATTTAAGCTCTATACCATGATTTGGATAAATGCCACAAAATCCGACTTGGTAGTGATAGCTCCCCCTACATGTGTGCTCAACATGATTTGTTTTAAGCTTTGCACACATGCATGAATAGTAATTTTGGGAGTGCTAGAACTACTAAGTGATGCTAAGGGATATATGATAAACCTTTGAAAATACCCATTGTAGTTCCATTTTGAAGTTCATCCTTAGCACCACCATGGTTAGATAGATACCACAAAGACACTAGAAACCCCGTGAGATCAACATTATAAACACTGTTTCTAGATACCAATTGAAGGAACAAATATCTAGCTTACCAACCTATGCATGCTAGTTTATCAAGTCATCATACAAGTCCTATAACTAGCATACACCACACAATCATGCATATAAAGATAATACTTATGCAATATGCAAGCAAGCACATGATTATGCACATGTCAAATGCCATCAATTAAGATCATGAGCTTGCTTCCCCTACTTGTGCGCATCACTTAGTCCAAGACTTTGATCCTTTGATCTTGTTCCCTTATGTCCATGTCCATGTCTCTCTCCCTCCTAGTGCATTTCCATTCACTAATATATCTTTGTTCACTATTCTCTCCCCCTTTGTCATCAATTTCCATAAAAGTTATGCTCATATTGATGCAAAGGTTGCACTAGGGTAGATGGTTGATACTTGTATCTTTTTATTTTTGATGGACACTAACATCTATGTATTAGAATGACTCTTCATGAAAGATCATTGACCATTATACCATTAAGTAGGGCAACTCCCCTTTGGTCAAAGCAAATGTCATCCAAATAAACTTTGCATGCAAGAGAACTTTGATTTGATCACTTAAAGTTGAGGATCACTTGTTAGCATGTAGGATATAACTTGTGAGATTACCACTTGTAGAATTATTTGAATTAACTCAATGTGGATCATCACAAGTATGCTAGAACTAGACATCTTTTGCAAGTACCAATATGAAAGTTGATACTATTTGAAAGATTATCATAAGTCTAGATACCATTTGTAAGTTACATCTTGATATCTATTTGCATTGTTGTCTTCTGCTTGAACTAGATTCATCTTCATGAGGTTCTATGTTTGACTTGAACTATAATGAATAGCATAAGCTTTCAAGTCCGGTTTAAACCCTGTCTAAGCTTGTTCACACACATTAAGCGGTTATCTTATAGAGGTTGTACTTGTCACTTGATTGCAATCCAAAATAGATCAAGTACTTGGGTTTACTAGCTCATGAACATACTCATATACTACCACTAGATCAAATAACTCAATCAAGCTATAGTGGTAGGCTATAAGCATTAAATTCATTTGATTTTCAATGAATGATCACTATGTATGACTATATGCACTAAACATGTCCTAGAGCAATATGTATGCATATGTCAAACAATTTCACCTTTGCTATGTTGGAGTAGAGGACAGTCATATAGATTTCATCTCCAATTAGCAAAGTGAAGTCCAATTAAGAACATGGTGACGACAATTGAATACCAATATGAATTCCATTCTTCACCCATATGATTTGAGAACCACTAAAGATCAAGTACACTTTCTTGTTGCGGTTGACTTGCTTCTTTCTTGATCTTTGCTTGCATGAGAGAGTACCAAAAGATGTACCATTTGTAGAAGATGATATCACTTGAATATCATGATACCACTTGTAGGTTAAATCCATGAATCTCTCTCTTTTGGGTGTTGCTTGCTTTCTTTTGATCAATCCAATTGATTTCTTCAACTAAGCATCCAAATGACCCCTAGATCACCACTTCCATGTTAGCCTTCCAAGTACCACACATGGTTTCACCTCACCGGCGGCAAGCCCCTACACTTAGGGAGAAGTGACCTATCTCTAAGAATCATCCTTCATACTCACTTGAAGATAGCTTTGTTTGATTGATTCAAATGTTGAACTCCATTTGATGAATGAACATTAATCCAATCTAAGTTCAACTATATCTTGAGTTTGATCTTGATCTCCATCTTGAGTACCAAATGTGTGTCATATGCACTCCACAATCAAATGTCCTTGTACTCATTGCTTGTCATGCTTCTAGCTCAAACCAAAATCAAACATAGGTGTCTCAATCACTTATAAACATGATTCCAACATGAGGACCTTTCAATCTAAGTGACTCTAGATCAATCCAATAAATGTCACTTTTCTGGCAGATTCTGTACTCTTCATAGAATATATCATAAATCCCAAAGTACTTATCCAATGATTATGAAATTTGGTGGAGATGTGCTTCACTAAGTCATCTATCAGTCATAAAATGTTTAGCTTTATTGGACTTATAGCTTGCAACCAGATTTTACATCTTCCCACCTAGGTACATGCTGAAAACTGTTGCACATGTGTTCACAAGATCCACTCCAAAACCGAAGTATCCCTTCTCCAATATCCATGAAATTTGCACAGCAACTAATACCATACGTGTAGAGCATGAATACCAAATTTCAAGTCAATCCAAATAGATTTTATCTCTCAAACATGGATATGATCACAGCTAGCTCAGATTTTGACTAAATGACACATTTGAGCAAAAAGAGCTAAGCCTCTTCAAACTGAACCAAATTTGATACTAACTTGTTTGAACACTCTCATAAGACATATATCCATTCAATCCACTTACTAAAAGTAGTATCATGATCATATCCATCCAAATCAATCCATACTTGATCACTAAGCATTTAATCCATTCAATCAACTTATAGCAAGCAACTAGTGCATATATAAGTATCCAATTCAATCAACTCATATGCACTAAGTGTATATCAAATTCAAGAATCTTATACACACCCAAATGAACTTGATCAACAAGAGATATACCTTAGTAGACCATGATCAATCCATTAGCAAGCTTCAACTTGAATATTTGCAAGCCTTCAAATAATCCAATGAACCACCACAACTTGATCATGCACTTGTATGTTGTAGCATTTGGACTTCATTCTTTTGACTTGGCATTGGGATAAGGATAACACTAAGCTCTATTACATGACTCAATCATATGATGAACTATATGCAATCAATTGAATCAAGTCTCCAATTCCCATGGTACCTACACACATTCATCCACTTGTTGATGGTACCCAAACTCGTTTGGGTCCTCTCAAGTTAGGAGCAACATACTTAGGCAATGCCTTAGTATGAATAGCGGGATGTTTTGCAATAGCAACCATAGAGGTACCACTACCATCCTTTCTAAGCATATGATCATCATCAATTGAAATGAGCTTAGAAGTCATACCTAGGGGACATGAATGAGCCATCTGTCCCCTTTCCCGACATGAGTAGCACACTCTCTTTGCTTGAGCCTTTTCCTCCTTGCTCATGTTGTGCTTCTCATTGCCTTGACTCTTCTCTTTTGCTTGAATCTTCATCTCAAGCTTGGTAGGACACCTTGAGGCAAAGTGTCTTATATCTTCACATTCAAAGCACTTGATGTAAGCCAAATCTTTCTTTTCTTGATTCTTGCTCATCATCATGTCATCTTGAATAGGAGTTAGATGAGTTGATCTTGCTTTGCCACCTCTTCTAGTCTTCTTCTTCTTCATCATCCCCAAATAACCATCTTGATGGTTGATCTTGTCTTGCACTTGGGGTGACTTGTGGCATAGCTTGAGGCTCTACTTGTTGCTTCACCAAATGCATGGTTGGGCACATTGAGGTGAGATGACCCCATATGTGACACTTGAAGCATTTGACATGCTTTAGCCTCTCTTCTTCTTTCTTCAACTTGAGCTTCTCTTTGTTTGGACAACCATTTGCAAGATGTCCCGTATCACGGCATATGAAGCACATGAAATGAGATATCTTCTTTTGTTCTTGCTTCTTCATCTTTTTCTTGCCCTTTATCTTGTTGAAGCCAACTCCACTCTTGTCACCATAGCTTCTTGTGTTAGTCAACATGTGCTCAAATGTGACTTTGGAGTAGTAGCACCTCTCTAACTTGTTGCTCATATTCTTCAATTCGTTTTTAAGCTCTTTGTTCTCTTTCAAAAGGTTAGTCTCACAAGACATGGAAGTAGAACAAGCATCTATATTTGAAGAACATGGTATATCAAGTAAATCATCACAAGAGGTGGATACGTGCTTCTTCCCTACATCACAAGGGTTAGTAACAATATGTAGTTGATCATTTGACCCATGTGATGCGCTTTCATCATTTTTAAGGTTCATCAACTCATTTATTAGATCACCATGTTTGTGAACCAAAGCCTCATGAGATACCCGAAGTTGCTCATGATATAGCTTTAGTTCTTCATGTGAAGATTTAAGAACATCAAGTAAGCGCTTATGTTCTTCACATGAATCTTTTAGAGTTGAGATTTTCTTTGTTGAAGCTTTGAGTAGAGAAGCATGCATTTCAATTAATTCTTCATGAGAATCAACAAGTTCCTCATGAGTTTCATTAAGCTCTTTTAGTGAACAACTAGAAGTGTGAAAAAAATTCTTTTGTTGTTCACAAGTTTTCTTTAGTGAAAAGATTTCTTTTTCCAAAGAAAAGGTTTTAGTTTTCTCATTCACTAAATATATGGTCATGCTAGCAAGTTTATTTACAAGCTCATCATATGAATCAACATGATCAACAACATTGCTATTTGATACCTTTGTGTCACCTTGTGACATAGAGCTATGTGGTGATGTGGGAGAGCTTGTAGTAGCATCATCATCAACCGAGCATGAACCATCTTTGTCACCACCAAGTGTGCATGGAGTAGCATCATAATTTGCAACACTTGTGGCACCATCATCAATCTTGTCAAGTGAGCTTGTAGTTCATCTTTCATCATCATCACTTGACCATGAGGTGGCGCAATCTTCCACAATCACCAAGTTGTGGTCATGCTCAACATCCTCATGCGCCACTAACTCATCACCATCACTTGAGACTGTCCCATATTTTTCAATGAGATAGGACAAAATCTCATGAGGTGTCTTCATGTCCATGATCTCTCCAAATATCCATTGAGTCAAAGATCTATACATGATGTTAGTAGCTTGGATTTCTAGATCTAGGCATTTCTCTTGTGCTTGGGTTAGGTTCTCTTCATCCCACACATGAGAAAAGCCTACATCTACGATCGACCACATTTGAGGGCCCACAAATTTGAAATTGCACACCATCCAATTTTTCCATCGTGCAAAGTGAGTGCCATCAAAAATGGGTCGACAATCAATATCTAGCCCATAAGTCGCCATCCTCTCGGGTTGGTAAAGACCACAAATGAGAGACCAAGCTTTGATACCACTTGTAGGGTCGATATGGCGGACTAGAGGGGGGGTGAATAGTCTTTTCTAAAACTTAATCGCTTTGGCTAACCGAAACTATTGCGGAATTAAAACTATCGGTCTAGCCAAGACTACACGCCTTTATCTATTACTTTAGAACCTAGCAAAGATATCTATTAAGCTACTTAAGGTGCCAAGCTAGGAGGCTCACCTAAACAAGTCTAGGTTGCAAGGTCACACAAACCTAAGCAACTAGTACTCTAAGCACACCGGGAGCTCCTACACATACTAGTAAGCAAAGCACAAAGCCCTAAGCTCACTAGCAATGCTCTCTAGCAAGACTACACAAGTCAACTAGAGAGTTCAACTTACTTAGCTACACAAACTAAGCAATACGACTAACAAGGCTACACAAGCCAATTAGCCACTCAAGAGCTACTTCTATGCTACAAAGGCCAGAAGGTAACTATGCAAGCTACACAAGCTAAACTAGTTACAAGAGCAACAACTAATCACTAGCACAAGTATGAGTAAGTATATACAAGCTAGTGATTTGGAGAATGCAAACCACCGAGAAGATGTACAAGGTTGACACGGTGATTTTTCTCCCGAGGTTCACTTGGTCGCTACCAAGCTAGTCCCCGTTGTATCGGCTCACTCACTTGGAGGTTTACGACTTTTTAAAGGCCTCACTGCCTAACCCCTTCAAGGGTTGTCGCCTAACCAACACAAGATGAGGGCACTCAACAATACCTTCAACTAGAGTTGCTCTTCACGATCTCCCGCGGGGCAAGCACAACACCCCTTACAAATCTCTTCTCCGGAGCAACGCACAAGCTTCTTGCGTGCTTCGACGGAGCCACAAGCCACCAAGCCGTCTAGGAGGTGGCAACCTCCAAGAGTAACAAGCACCACGAGCTTGCAAATCGATCACCTAGTGCCACATGAAGCTATCTCTCAAAGCAACGCACTAGTAATCGCTCTCTCACACAATCGGATGAACTCTATCAAGTGTGTGTGAGTTAGATGGCTCCCAACCAAGCACAACTAAGGGTAACACAACCCCAAGGTGCTCAACCAGCCCCAAGGGCCGGCCAAGGGCTATAAATAGCCACCCCATCGAAACTAGCCGTTTTTTCCCTTTCACTGGGCTTCCAGCAGAGGGTCCGAACGCACTCAACAGTGTCGGTCCGGACCATGCCGCTTGCGTCCGGATCCTCCTCGCCATTTGAGCCGACCATTGGCACCTTCGGCACGCGCTGACACACGTCTCCGGATGCTACTGTTCACTGGGTCTGGACGCACTGCACCGAGTGTCCGGAAATATTTCCAGAACACCCTAGAGCGCCCGAGAGCGAGCAGCACCTCCGGACGCAAGTCTGGAGCCTGCGTACGGACTAACGCCTGCGTCCGGATCACTTCCTCCGAGCCGTTACAGAGAGCTCCAACGTCCGGAGTCCCTGTCCAGAGCAACAACAGCGTCTGGTGCTCCTGTTCCCGATCAGGCACGCCTAGGGTAGGCTACAGGACGCATCTCCGATGGTCCGGACCAGCGTCCGGAGCTCGTTCCCTGGCCAAACCGAGCTGCCTCTTTCTCCTTGCTTCTCATGTGCTAACACAAATGTGTTCACCTCCTTGTGCATGTGTGTTAGCATTTTCACAATCATTTTCAAAGCATTTTCACTTGCTCTTACCGCACCACTCGATCCTAATACATCGCAAAGTTAGATCGTGAAGGGTTATGAGGTTGCTACGCTAGCCAGAAAACAAAATTTTTCTACCCCATAAACCAGGAACTACTGCTAGTTATAGATCACGGGGTTACCACTAGATGCGCAGGTGCAGCGGAAGCGACTTGATGTAGTCATGCGCATCGCAGCAGTGTCGTGCAGTTGCGAGGTCGTCCGTCTCAACGTCTCTTACTCGAGGTTCGTCCTTGTGCTCCAGATGCAACACCTCCGAGGAATCCCACACGTGCAGGGAAGAAGCGTCACGCCTCCGGACTGCTAGGTCTGCGAGGAGTACTAGGCGCGAGCATGGGGAGCGTGACGGCGGCTGCCAAAGGATGTGAATTCGACTCGCCTCGCATCTCCCCTCGCTTATATAGGCGTCCTAATGAGCTCCCACATTGGAGGCCCATTAGCAACCCTAAACCTAGTCAGGCTTCCAGCCCCTTAAGCGTGCGACGTTATGGGCTCACGCACACATAGACATGGCCCAAGTACTCTTACTTGACCAATAGTTGATAGCGGCCTCTAGCAAGGCGTGTCAACTCCTATGCATCCACTATGATCATATCAGACGAACCACCACAATACAATATACTTGTTATTCCTTTGCCTCACGATATTTGGTACAACTCGTGGGTTAACACTTAACCCAAGCACGGCCATGCATTTCATGATCTAATCATTTGAAGTAGTCCAGTGATATCTCTCTCATATGAAGTGTGGCAAATTCTATCTTGATTGACTATGTCTCACAGCATGTTTCCCGACAAACCCGAAAGCCACCTTTATAACTACCCAGTTACGGAGTAGCGTTTGGTAGTCTCTAAGTAGGTCCTTTCACATCTTGAGTACATACGACAATCTCAGGTCTAAGGACATAACGTACATGATGTGTATAGAGACAGTCTCATGTTGGGTATGTCCAGCACCATGTCCTACATGTGCCCACATTATTAGTTTGACATCTCATGTCCATGACTTGTGAAACATAGTCATCAACTAATAATGTGCTGATCTAATATTCATGCACATTCTAGCACGAACTCTGATTAGGGACAACTTTAGAATAACCATACAAGTAAAAGAGTTTCACAAACAATTCACATAATTGTTTATCAATACAAGTTATCTTTAATGGATATTCATTGAACTCATAACATGTCATGGATACAAGGAAATACAATCATCTCTATGGTTACCTCTAGGGCATATTCCCAACAGATCGCTCACGGTGGCACTAGATAACCGATATGCAAACAAGTTTGCTCCTCTTGATAGTACAGCTATCTATCTTAAACCCAGTCATATACTTCTCTACACACCAATGACCGGTGAAATGAAATTCCCTATGGTTATACCTTTGCCTTGCGCATTCCATTCCATCTCCTTCTCCAATGTTGATGCAACACATGCACCAACCTATCATCAAATGATATGATCCACTTCATATCATCACGTGACCGTGTTGGTTCATCGATCTTGACCTCACTTGCTCTTCACCGTTGCGTCGGTCCATCGGCGCCAAGCATCACCCGCCTGCCCTTCACACTTGCAACCGGTCCATCAAGCCAAGCCTCATCTTTATCTTCTCCACCTTGATCACATGACTCAATGTCATGTCTCATGTGCAATAAGCTCCTTCATCACACAATCACATGTGAACTAATATCCTGTATATATATCACTTGAACACTTATTAGTTCACTTAGGTTGTCACTCAATTACCAAAATCACATAGAGACTCTCACTTTGTAACTCCAAAGCCTAGCTTTGTGAGGGGCAATGGTTGGTTTTGCAATAGTTGCAAGAAAGTGGGGCATGTTGACCAATATTGCAAACTTATCATGAGCAAAACTAAATTCTCTAATGTTTCATCTATGCGCTTTGATTCTTGTAATATGCTTAACAAAAGTGCTCAAGGCATCATGGATAAGTATGTTGGTACACCCATTGTTGGCCCAAAGAAGAAGGCAATTTGGGTGCCAAAATCCTTGGTCACTAACTTCAGAGGACCCAAACAAGTATGGGTACGTAAGAAGAACTAATTTATTTTGTAGGTAAATTACAAAGCCGGAGGAAGGCATTGGCTACTTGATAGTGGGTGCACTCAACACATGACCGGGGATTCTAGAATGTTCAAATCAATCAACTCAACAACAATGATGGCATTGATAGTATTACTTTCGGTGATAATGGCAAGGGCAAGGTCAAAGGGCTTGGTAAGATTGCAATATCCAATGATTTGAGCATATCAAATGTCTTGCTAGTTGAGAGCTTAAACTTCAATTTGCTATCCATGGCTCAATTATGTGATCTTGGATTTAAGTGCATATTTGGAATAGATGATGTTGAGATCATTAGTATAGATGGTTCAAACTTGATCTTCAAAAGCTTTAGATATGAGAACCTCTATCTAGTTGATTTCAATACTAGTGAGTCACAATTGTCTACTTGTTTACTCACTAAATCTAGTATGGGTTGGCTACGGCATAGAAGGCTTGGTCAAGAGTTGATGGAATGAAACAATTGAATAGATTGATTAAGCATGACTTAGTGAGAGGCTTGAAAGATGTTGTTTTTGAGAAGGACAAACTTGTAGCTCTTGTCAAGCCAGTAAACAAGTTGGAAACACTCACCCTAAGAAAAGCATGATGAGCACTAGTAGAGCATTTGAATTGTTGCACATGGATTTATTTGGACCAACAACATACACTATTATTGGTGGAAATAAATATGTATTTGTGATAGTTGATAATCTTACAAGATATACATGGGTATTCTTTCTCAATGACAAGAGTAATACATTCGCTACATCCAAATCTTTTGTCAAGAGATGTCAAAATGAGTATGAGACCACCATCAAGAAGGTTAGAAGTGACAATGGTAGTGAATTCAAGAACACAAGAATTGTTGAGCTATGTGATGAACTTGGAATCAAACATCAAATCTTGGCCGAGTACACTCCACAGTCAAATGGCCTTGTTGAGAGGAAGAATAGAACATTGACTGATATGGCAAGATATATGCTTAGTGAGTACAATGTGAGTCATTCATTTTGGGCCGAAGCTATCAATACGACTTGCTACTTTGGCAACCGATTATATTGTCACCCAATGTTGGAGAAGACACCTTATGAGCTATTGAATGGAAGAAAGCCAAATATTGCATACTTTAGAGTGTTTGGTTGCAAATGCTATATCTTGAAGAAAGGCACTAGATTGAGCAAATTTGAAAAGAAATGTGATGAAGGCTTCTTACTTGGGTACTCCACTACAAGCAAAGAATATATAGTTTGGAACTTAGCAAATGGTACACATGAAGAAGTTCATGATGTTGAGTTTGATGAACCCAATGGCTCTCAAGAAGAAAATGAGAATCTAGATGATGTGAGAGGTACTCAATTGATCAATTCTATGAAGAACATGGATGTTGGTAATATTCGTCCTAGGGAAGTGGTGGATGTAGAAGATGATAAAGATCAAGTGCTCACTTCACCTATTATGCAAGTGTTGATGTTTCTTAGAGCACATGGGTAAATTAATTATCTGCAAGCGCACAGATAAACAATGATGTAGCACTTCACCGAGATAACCCAGTTTTAAATATCGAACCCAAAGGAACGGTGTATGAGGATGACTAAGTCTATAAACTTAACCCATTTCACAACCAAGTATAGATAACTATTGATAAGAGGAGAAAGAACCAAGGACTTTCTAGTTCTGGTCACTAGGTAAGCTATATCTTTTATGATTTTTAAGGATGATGACTTGAATAAGAGCAGAAAACAGTGTTCTCTCCTACCAAGCACCTATATGCCTGCCAAACCTATTACGGGAAATGGACTACAAAGGAATGAACGTAGCTATAAGAGTCACCTACGTGAGCTACCATTATCCAGAAAATCAGGGGACAAATGCAAGTAAACTTAGCCTAGGCACCACGCCTACACTACGAATTACTACTTCAATAAAGTAATGGTCAAGATCAAAGCACTCAAGAAGAGTTGCAAACATAAAGAACAATAAGAGTAAATGCTTACTTGAACCTGAAGTCGAATACCAGGGTATCTCATAATACACATCCTGGGCGAGAGGCATCTGATCCCAAAGAATAAACGATGAAGAAGAACCGACACGTCGAAACTCCTCCAAAACTCTACTCTCCAACTCTAAATCTCTAATCTCTAAATAGATTTAGATCTACATAGATCTAATCTCTCTTGAATTGCTGGCCTAGATCCACTAGAAAAGAATTAGGGTTTCAGCTCTTGAGCTTCTGATCTGGCTTGGCTCCAGGGGGTACAGGACTCTATTTATAGCCCTAAGGGATGCACGACATCCGTTGGATCAAACCGACTTAAGGCAAGCTCAGATTAATCTTCAAAGGCGGTGGAGGAAGCTTCCATAAGACGGCGGCCAGTGGGCCCAGGGAGTGCCACCCGGCCCCGCCTAGTGGCGTCTAGGGCCCCGCTTTGATCCGGTGTCTGCGGGAACCTCCGTGAGTAGATTGGCATGTGTATCTTCGCGGGATTTATTTGATATATTCTTTGATTCTCTTTATTGCTCTTTTCTGGAATAGTCCCTAGAAAATATTGAAACACCAAAACTCGTGGAATTTATTAGATAAAGCCCTATATTTCTAGATTTTATATGTGATTGATCCATTTATTATGTTTATAATTGTATTAAAAGTTGACGCTAACGACCATCAACAAGCACTCCCACACTTAGGCTTTTACTCGTCTCAAGAAAAAGGTTGGTTTAAGAAATATAAATTTAAGACATAACTTAAGGATAAACGTTACCATAAGACTTTCCCAAGTCATTTGAAAAGAATTGCATATTATGAATCTTAAGTGATTGGAGAATAGAATAGCTCAAATAGATTACCTTCTTCTTTCAATCAAGTCTCTGGAGAGTTTGATAGAATTTTGAAAAGAAACCCTGCAAAAGATGTAAGAGAATACTCTGCTATTTCCTTAGATCAGAATAATTTAGTTATAATTATTTTTCTTTTTATGATTTCTCCTTATGCTGTCATCCTCTCCTTCTCAGAAGTATGGGCTTTTCTCTTCTTTTTTTTCAGAGGTACGTCAGACTTTTTGTCCCTTTTTAATTCCTCTTGAGGGTGCTGTCAGACTTTTGTCCATTTTTAATTCCCTCTATTTTCTCCCATGCATCTTTTGGCATGGATTATTTTCACATATTTTTGTATACACCTCATACAACTCTTTTGAGGAGGATGATTCAAACATATGAAGTAAAATTATTATTTTATTCAAATTTAAATTCTAATCATAGGAGCATAGCAAAGTACTCAACTTGCAATCTTTCAAAGGTTTTTGATTTAAAGAATAAATTTTCCAAAGATGAGATATCATGAATCAAATTCTCATATCTTACTATATCTTGGTCTCAAATCATCTTAAGTAATATATATTTTATTAAATTGAATTGAAACATGACTTGTGGGGAAGGGATTATGTAAGTTTATTCTTAATCTATGAATTAAATTATCATTTTAGCAATTCAAAATATTTAACATGTGAATTTCGATTTGGATTAGAGTAATAGAAAGAATATGATTTGTAAAGTGGATAACTCAAACCTGACCATGGACGAAGCGGAATGGGGGATGCTGGTTCCTGCTTTGTCGGGCGCGATCTTAGTTTGATCTTTCTCTGAATTGAATTGTCTTCCCAAACTAGTTTTATTTTGCGGTCGTGGTGTGTCTCCCACACTTATTTTTTTTGTATTCTTTTCTGCGCAACATGTGGACACAAAAACACACATACCAAAAAGATAGAGTGTAGAGTGGAAAATATGTCACTTTATTCATGATTAAGCAAATACTCTAAACAACTGAATTTAAATACTGAAATTTAACTAAGACACACTTTAAAACGATAGAAGTGCCCTATTACATGGTTAACTAAGCGTTGTTATTATGATTCGGCTGGACTAAATCTCTAAGATGATTATTGCTTCTTTCCAGCACAGCGATCTTCCTTTTGTTGCTTTCAACGAGCCTACTCATGGTAGTCATGGTTGAAGTTCTGATCCTACTCTCTGACTGAAGAGAGCTGATGGAATTGGAGAGCGAGTTGATCCTCTCCTCTAGCATAGAAATGGTGGTTCTAGGGCACTTAGATGCATTATCAAGCGCAGGAGCAGATCTCTTCGGTTCCGGTCTGGGCTCGGTGTAGCGGACTTGGCTCGAGGATGCATGAATTCCTTCAAAGGATGGACGGGTCGACGTATACTTTGCACAAGTAACGTCCCCAAACTTATTATACTTGACGGATTGAAGTGCCTCGTTCTTCGCCGTGGGTAACAACTTGGTACCTTTGGGAATAGTGATTCGTGGTCCTCGTGACGAGTCTCCTAGCAACAATCTTGCTGGACGTGAAGGAAGAGCGGGTAGCTCTTGGACATTGTAAGCTTGCTCATGGTGCTGACACGGAGGTACTTCGGCGAGGTGCTAAGGTGGAACGGTGGCGAGAGTCTTGGGTTGAGGAAGGACGAGAGCTAGGGAGTCCTCCTTGCCCCGGTTGGAACCGCGGACGTCCATCTCCTTGCTGGCCATGAGAGCTATTGACTAGAGAGTTTAACTGGAGAGATGAGGTGGCTTTGATGGGATGAGAATGAAGGAGGTATGGGTACATATTTATAGTTTGGTTCAGCGGCAGGTTCAAGATCCATTTAGGTAGGCATACGTACGAACTAAAGGAAAACTTCCGTTTAAACTATCGTGATCGGGTAGAGAAAGGCAAGGGGAGATCTCTGAGATTTGGATCTATCCGAGAGGCGTAGATGGGGTGCCGGGCGGCACCCTATTGGGCTGGCCGGCCCCACCTAGCATCCTCCAGGGGTTCCCTTCCGTGGTGTGGCTCTACGGTACGCGAAAATTTCAGCAGGTAATTTTTCCTATTTTAGTTCGATACGAAGAATGTTAGTTCTATTTTAGGTAAAATACTAAAGTAAATCTCAGCTACTACCTTAGATGGTCTAGAAGGTTCTAGAAAAAGTTTGAGATGGTGACCATTTACCTTGAATAACGTACCTTCATGTGATTGTAGAGTCACCACTCCATGTGCATTTACCACCATGAATGGTCCTTCCCACTTGCTTCGTAGCTTTCCGAACCCAAATAATTTGACCCTGGAATTAAAAAGTAATACCTTGTCTCTGGGTGCAAAATCCTTCTTCTTAATTCTCTTGTCATGCCATTGTTTAGTTCTCTCTTTGTATATTTTGGAATTGTGATAAGCTTTTTCTCTCCATTTTCTAAATCTGATAGTTGCATTTTTCTTTTCTCTCCAACAGCTTCAAAATCCATATTCCAACGTTTGATAGCCCAGTGAGTCTTGTGCTCTAATTCTATCGGTAAATGGCAAGTCTTTCCGTACACCAAGTGGTATGGTGACATGCCCAAGGGTGTTTTGTATGCAGTTTGGTAAGCCTATAGTGCTTTGGGTAACCGATCTTTCCATACTATCCCTATTTTATTTACTGTCTTCTATAGAATATTCTTGATCTGCTTATTTGATGTTTTTGCTTGGCCTCTTGTGTGAGGATGGTATGGAGTAGCAACATTGTGACGGATTCCATGACTTATCAAGTATAAGTGAAACTTCTTATCCATGAAATGTGTTCCTCCATCACTTATCACCATCCTTGGAGTTCCAAATCTTGGAAATATTATCTCTTCAAACATCTTTCTAGAATGTCTTGAATCGGCTGACTTGCATGGCATGGCTTCTACCCACTTGGATACATAGTCCACTACCACCAAGATGTACTCGCAAGTTCTGGACTTTACAAATGGTCCCATGTAATCAATTCCCCAGACATCGAAGTGCTCTACCTGGAGATTGTTGGTGAGTGTCATGGCATCTCTTAAATTGATGTTTCCATGCCTCTGACATGATCCACATCTCCGGATAAAATCCTTGGTGTCTTCATACAAGGTTGGCCAAAATAATCCACTCTGCCAAATTTTTGCATGAGTGCGGAATACTCCATAATGCCCTCCATTTGGTGTTGAATGGCATTTCTATATGATCTGAATGCCTTCCTCCGCCGACAAACATCTTTTGAGCAAGCCATCTACGCAGACTCTGAAGAGGTACGGTGGATCCCATATGTGGATTCGACTTTCATATATAAGCCTTCTTTTATTCTCCCCTGGTGGCACATAACCTACAACCATAAAGTTGACAATATTTGTGTACCAAGGGTCTCATTTTGTTACATTGAATAACATGTCGTCCCTTAGCGAGTCATTGATAGGTAGTTCCTGCGAATTCTTAAAATATATTATAGACAAGTGATCAGCAACAGAATTCTCTACTCCTTTCCTATCCTTTATTTCCAAATCAAATTCTTGGAGTAGAAGAATCCATCTTATTAAACAAGGTTTATCATCTTTCTTAGTGAGCAAATATTTTAAAGCATCATGATCAGTGTAAACAATTACTTTTGCTCCCACTAAGTAAGATCTAAATTTATCTATAGCATAAACAATAGCTAGGAGCTCTTTTCCAGTAATTGCATAATTAAATTGTGCTCCTATCATTGTTTTGCTAGAATAGGCAATTGCATGATGATTTTTATCTTTAGATTGTCCCAAAACTGCCCCACAGTATAATCACTAGCATCACACATAATTTCAAAAGGTAAAGACCAATCAGGGGGTTGAATGATTGGTGCTGAGATGAGTGCTTCTTTAAGGATATTAAAAGATTTTAAGCATGCTTCATCAAACTCAAAAGTAGCATCCTTAGCCAACAAACTAGTCAATGGTCTAGCAATATGAGAAAAATCTTTTTATAAAATGACGATAAAATCCGCAATGACCAAGAAAGCTTCGGATTCCTTTTATGTTTATAGGTGGAGGTAGTTGTTCAATAACTTCAATTTTAGCTTTGTCTACCTCTATACCTCTTTCAGACACTAAGTGTCCTAGCACTATTCCTTCTCTAACCATAAAATGACATTTTCCCAATTAAGGACTAAGTGCTTTTCTTCACATCTTTGCAAAACCTTATTTAAATTTTCAAGACAATCATCAAAAGTCTTTCCATAAACAAAAAAAATCATCCATGAAAACTTCCATGATTTCTTTAATCATATCAGAAAATATAGACATCATGCATCTTTGAAAACTAGTAGAAGAATTACATAATCCAAAAGACATTCTACGATAAGCATAGGTTCCATATGAACATATAAAGTGGTTTTGCTTTGATCATCATGACAAATATGAATTTGGTGGTATCCAGAGTAAACATCAAGAAAACAAAAGAACGAGTGGTTTGCTAAATGCTCTAACATTTCATCAATGAAGGGTAGCGGAAAGTGATCTTTCTTTGTGGCTTTATTTAATTTTCTATAGTCTATACACATACGCCAACCCGTGACAGTTCTCTGTGGAATTAATTCATTTCTTTCATTTCTAACAATGGTCATACCACCTTTCTTAAGAATAACTTAAATAGGACTTACCCACTTACTGTGCGGCATAGGATAAATGATCCCAGCATGCAATAGCTTTAAGACCTCTTTCTTAACAACCTCTCTCATCGCATTATTAAGCCTACGTTGGGGCTCTCTAGATGGTGCAATTTCAGGATCAGTTGGGATGCGATGGGTTCAAAGAACAGGGCTAATGCCTTTAAGATCTTGGAGGGAATATCCAAAAGCAGATTGATGCTTTTCTAAAATAGTTATTAAGCGCAAAGATTCTTCTTAAGATAATTTATCACTTATGATTACTGGAGAATCTTGATCATTATTTAGAAAAAATATATTTAAGACCAGCAGGCAAAGGTTTAAGTTCAATAGAGGGCTTAGGTGGCTCTAATAATTCATCGAGAGGTTCAGGATCGTTGGGTTCCTCATCCTCTTCTTCAATGAAGAACTAGCATCATCATCTAAGTCTGGTTCATTTAATTCTTCAAAATGTATAACTTTAATTTCCTCTATTGGATCTGGAAAAAGAGACAACTCTTCCTTGGTTTTTAAAGAATGAATTATAGGTATGGAGAGTTTGAAACTTTTTCCTAATCTAATATCTTGAAGGACCGAGAACGGCGACCAAAGGGGGGTGAAGGGAGCCTCAAATTTCTCTCGAAATGTTCGGGCCACTCTTCCCAAAAACCAAACCCAATTGTTGGGTTCAGACGAAAACGAAGAAAAGAGAGCTCACCCGCAGTGGAGGAAAAACACCGGAAACCCCAAAACACAGGTTCTCAACCCCTAGGGAAAAGAGGCAAGAACCTAGGCAAAATGGGAGAAAGAGCAGAGCACAGGAGGCTCCGGACAACCTTGGTCAAGACCACTGGACCAATGGAAGTGGTTCGGTGCCTTGGTCCGGTGCACACCAGGACACCACCGGACTAGTCCGACGCCTACTTTGGAAAGTCCGGAGCTCACCCTGAAGACATGCAGTAAGTGCCTAGGCTCCGGACAACTAGTCGACGCTTACCGTCGGACTATAGGAAGTGGTCCGTTGCACACACTCGCCACAGAGCAAAAACCACAGCAAGCACCCTACCTCTGGACACCTTGTCTGACGCTCACCGTCGGATTAACGGTCCTAGTCCGACGCGTGAGTGAAACCCTCAGCAGAGCCACCGGACTACTTGCAATGGTCCGATGCTCACAGGGAGTTTGGTCCGACGCCTACAGACAGAAAATTGTTCCTCGCGAAAACGAACTTCTCTCCACCAAATCTTCCCAAAACTCAACCAAATGATCACCAACTGCAACCAAACTTTGTAGGCATGATCCTAGTGTAGTTGGGGAGCTATCCCGAAGAAATCATCGCTCAATTTAGAGAGGATAAACAGGAACACTCTGATTTGGGGGAGAAGAGAGCAAAACGAAGAACGCCACAAATAAATCGCCCGATCTATGCACTCATGAGGTTTGAGAGGAATTCCTTCGGTGCAAAGAAGCTCCTCACGATTGCTAACAACTTGGTTCGAGCGGATTTTGCAAAGCTACTCTCAACAAAGAGAAATCATCTCAGGAAAAAGAGAGAGCAAAAGAAAAACATGAAGAACACAAGCAAAACGGGGACACAATCACGAAATCGAAACCACCATGGCTTACGGAGGTTACGGCCTCCGATTCCTCGTGACAAACTCAAGTTCTTACAAAGGTTGGTGGAAGCAACCTAGGGATCTCATGAACTAGAGAGAGAGTTGGGGCAAATGATTAGGGTTCAAGAGATAGGATGAGGGATACCCCTTCACCCCCTACTTATCGGGCTTTGGCTATTTCCCAAAGACCCCCCTAGATACATTGAGTGAACTACCTAGCCTAAGCATTGCAGTCCAAGCTCCGGAAAATATCTCCCGCATTTTGAATGGACGACCCCGCTTCCTGCCGGGAGTTGTCATCGCCTCGACGCAACCTCCAGGATTCTGCCACGTGCCATCCCCGCTTCCTCGAAAGCTCCGCCTAGGTTTTGAGGCCCAAACCCAGGAAACCAGCCACCGGTAGCTTTGGGCTCAACTACCGAACCCCGAGTTTTGCGACCCAAACTTCGAAACCGACCCGGATGGTTTTGAGGCCCAAACCACCAAACCACTCGACGCAAGCCACCTTGTCTTCGTCTGGTTGGACTCCGAGTCCCATGAGCCTCCACTCGACTCGCGCGTCCACCGTCTTGACTTGGTCAACTTGGTCTACCTCCATGTCTTCTCGCACTCGCCGGTGCCAAGTACTAGCCACCACAGCTAGTCCGCCGGCGCCCATGGTCCCTCAGTCCGATCCCCGCTTCCGCCCTTCACCACTCTTAGTCCATCGGCACGGCAAGCCTCTCCTCGACCTTCTCCACGCCATTGACCACTGTCACTAGGCATAGCACCTGCACACCACAAGCCAATAGACAAGCACTTGTTTATGCTTCCGTAGAGGTTAGGTTAAGCCACTCAAACTAAAACACTCACGTATTGGTCAATCACTCATCATCAAAGCTGAACATCCATGGGTACTTATCCACCATGTGTCCGCATATCTATTTTTTCTGTTTGGCATTCTTGAATAAGTCTCCCTATTGGTAAGCCTATCAACACGTCAAACATCAAAGATGTGGAAATTTAGCATGACTTGGACTCCATTAACCTAAATAGGACAGGTACATATTACTCCTGAGCTAGGAATAATGTGGCTTGAAAGACTTTTTAGCATTTTAGTTGTATGGATTAATGGCATGTCTTTCAAAAATCTTTTTGCAAACATAGCAGACATGATATTAATACTTACATCAGGATTATAAAGAGCATCAAAAGGATCTTTGTCAATTTGACATTTAAGAGTGTGATAGGGAGAATCTAAATGAATAGGATCAAATGAAAGTTCTGATTCTTCTAACCACTCATCACTTAAAACAAAGATTAATTCTTTTGTTGTCTCCTTAAAGAACTTTACCTCATCAGGATGAACATAATTTAAAACTTTGGAATTATATCCTTGAGGTTTCAAAATTACTTGATAGTTTGAGGTATTTCCATAATCATCAAAAAGTTCACCCTCAAAATCAAGCATAAAATCAGGAAGTGGAGTTGTTTCTTTTTCTTTTTCGGATAGTTCAGGTTCTACACTAGCTAAAGGTTTAAAAGATTCACACAAAGGATCAGATTTAGCTAACTGAGTTTCTACTTCTATCAACTCTTCTTTTTCAGCAGGGAGATCATTTAAGATATTCATAAGAATTGTTTTAGCATGTGTAGCAGTAATATGCATAAAAGCTCCTCCTACAGCCAAATTAAGATATTCTCTAGTTTTCTCATTAAGGCCTAAAAAGAAATGTTGTAAAAGCATAGGTTCTGGCAAAGCAAGACAAGGTCCCGAATTCACAAAATTGTCAAAACGCTCCCAAGCCTTACCTAGCGATTCGTTATCTAATTGTTTAAAACCTATTATTTCCAAACGAAGTTTAGCGACTGAAGAAACATGGTCCCTTGTGTTTAGGAGATTAACGACAATGCTAGGTCACTATGACTAACGTGTGTTTTGCAGAGGCAAAGTCATTTGAGTTAGGTCATATGTGATGCTAGATGAATGGGCTTAATGGATATTCATGCCCCCAAGATGGAAATCGTTTCGGTTTCAAAGGATGGAGATACAAGTTGAATACTAGGCTAGGTCTTAGTGCCACAAGGTTGAGAAGGGCAGTAAGTATAGACTAGGGCTTTGTTTTTCCTTTGACCCTACTATAAAGGGGTGTATGAGGTTAGTAGCTTGACCTAGGAGAGTTTGGGAATTTTGGTGTATGCACATTTGTCACAACTAGTCCTAGAGACCCTGCTTATAGCCCTTGAGATGCCTTAAGTTGGTAGGAGCAAAACCCCTTCAAGAGACTTGGTGAGAAGAAGTGAAGAAGGGAGTGAAAGAGGCTCCGAACCAGTTTGCCTAGGAGGCTCCGGACCATTGGAAGTGGTATGGTGGTCCTGCCTTAGGCAGTTTCCTGTGAACGAGGCTCCGGACCACCTGTCCGGAGGGCTCTAGACTAAATGGAAGTAGTCCGGAGGCCAGTGAGTTCTTGAGTGAGCCTAAGGAAGGGCTCCGGACTAGTCCGAAGGGTTGTCTGAAGGCTAGTCCGATGGTGCTCAGCAGCAGGCCCGTTCTATGCAATATGCTCCTAGGCGGCTCTGGACTAAGCACCGGACTATTGCAAGTAGTCTAGTGGTCCGTGTTTCAGTGCAGATTTGGATCTTCTTGTGTGCTCCGGACCAGAAGAAATGGTCCGGTGTGTAGGCTCCGGACTAGTCCGATGACTACGCAGAAAAGGGAAAAGCACAAAACGGCTAGTTGGAGAGGTGAGGACTATTTATATAGCTGCCCATTTCGTCCCAATTAGCTCTCTTGGGCATTGTTTCAGTTGAAGGAACCTAGAGAGAGTTCTTGGAGAGCCAAGTGCCTAGAGAGGAAGAGATTTGAGAGATCCTTTGGTGTTCTTGCTCCCTAGAGTGACTAGGAGTGACAAGTGTGCATCCATCCACCTTCCTAGCTTTGAGTTGGTCAAGTGAAGGCCTTGTGCTTGTTACTCTTGGTGTTCGACAGCACCTAGATGGTTTGGTGGTGATCGGAGGAAGGTGATCGCCGGAAGATTGTTGGTGGCCCTTTTCCAAGTTCTTGTGATCGGTTATGGGCGATTCACCGAGCCAGAGTGGCGAAGAATCAGCTCGTAGAGAGCAGTCATCCCTTGCGTGGGATTGAGGGGGAGCTATACCTTGCGAGGTGCTCCAACGAGGACTAGGGGGAGTGTCGACTCCTCGATACCTCAGGAAAACATCGTTGCGTCAAGAATTCTCTTTCCCTAGCTCTTTACATTTCCGCTCTTACATTCCGTCTAGTTCTTACCGTTTCCACTATAATTGCTTAGGTTATTTTTCAATTCTATGAACTGCTATCGCTTTCTAGCTAGGACACACGATCGGTAGGCACTAGGGGGTGATTGGCATTTGATAGGTTTTCATATTTTCTTTAGAAATTTAAAACAAGCCCAATTAACCCCTCCCCCCTTCTTGGGCATCTTGATCCTTTCAGCGACTCTATCGATAGGGGAAAAAAATAAGACAAAAGTTAGAACATAACACTTCCCAATCTTCTTGACTACTCCCAACATGATGCTTATACCAATGTTTGGCTTTTCCCGTTAGTGAGAACGGAAAAAGCTTCCACCTTAACGTTTCATTAGTCATGCCTTCAATGTGAAGACATGAACAAGTCTCTTCAAAATTATTTAAATGGGAATAGGGATTTTTGATAGAATTGTCAGAAAAAGTGTTTTCCTGAACTAAGCAAATTAACTTCGGGCGTAGTTCATAGCCAGGTTATGTGATAGGTTTAGATGATTCTACTTGCTGCAAACTTAAACCCAATGGTTCTCCAAATTGATATAAAAGTTGAGGTGTAGATTCCATTTAAAAAATGTAAAAACAAGACAAGAAAGTAAATAAAACAAAGATAAAAGTATAATACAAGATTAAGCTAAACTTAAAGTCAATCTAAAAGAGGAAACAACCGTTCCCCTACAACGGCGCCAGAAATGCTTGTTGATGTTTCTTAGAGCACATGAGTAAATTAATTATCTGCAAGCGCATAGATAAATAATGATGTAGCACTTCACCAAGATAACTCAGTTTTAAATATTGAACCTAAAGGAACGGTGTATGAGGATGACTAAGTCTATAAACTTAACCCGTTTCATACCCAAGTATAGATAACTATTGATAAGAGGAGAAAGAACCAAGGACTTTCTAGTTCTGGTCACTGGGTAAGCTTTATCTTTTATGATCTTAAAGGATGATGACTTGAATAAGAGCATAAAACAGAGTTCTCTCCTACCAAGCACCTATATGACTGCCAAACCTATTATGGGAAACAGACTACAGAGGAATGAACGTAGCTATAATCCAGAAAATCACCTACGCGAGCTACCATTATCCAGAAAATTAGGGGACAAATGCAAGTACACTTAGCCTAGGTACCACGCCTACACTACGAATTAATACTTCAATCAAGTAATGATCAAGATCAAAGCACTCAAGAAGAGTTGCAAACATAAAGAACAATAAGGGTAAATGCTTACTTGAACCAGAAGTCGAATACTAGGGTATCTCAGAATACAGATCCTGGGCAAGAGGAATCTGATCCCAAAGAATATAGCAATGAAGAAGAACTGACAGGACAAAACTCCTCCAAAACTCTACTCTCCAACTCTAAATCTCTAATCTCTAAATAGAGTTAGATCTACATAGATCTAATCTCTCTTAAATTGCTAGCCTAGATCCACTAGATAGGAATTAGGGTTTCAGCTCTTGAGCTTCTGATCTGGCTTGGCTCCAAGGGGGTACAGGCCTCTATTTATAGCCTGAAGGGATGCACGACAGTCGTCTGATCAAACCGACTCAAGGTAGGGCTTAGATTAATCTTCAAAGGCGGTGGAGGAAGCTTCCAAAAGACGACAACTAGTGGGCCCAGGGGGTGCTGCCTGGCCCTGCCTAGTGACGTCTGGGGCCCCGCTTTGATCTGGTGTTTGTGGGATCCTCCGTGAGTAGATTGGCATGTGTATCTTCACGGATTTATTCGATATATTCTCTGATTTGATTCTCTTTATTTCTCTTTTCTAGAATAGTCCCTGGAAAATATTGAAACACCAAAACTCATGGAATTTGTTAGATAAAGCCCTAAATTTCTAGAATTTATATGTGATTGATCCATTTATTATGTTTATAATTGTATTAAAAGTTGACGCTAACGACCATCAACAGCAAGCTAGTGGTTCTCAATTGCAAGATCTACAAGTGGCTAGTTCATCTCAATCTAATGATCAAGAAAGTGCAAGCAATCAAATGCAAGTTCTTCAACCAATACATATTGCAAGAGATCATTCATTAGGTATGTTTGGTTCGGCCTATGCGACCCGATATCAATTCACAGGGCTAATCGATCACGTTCATTTGTGTTTGGATGACCCACTTCGTAAATAGGTAACACTATGAATGCATCCAGCCTTGTGCAAACCTGTTGCCCTTCCTCTCTCGGTGTGATCCACTCCTGTCACGGCTAGGGACTCGGGAGGTCTCGGGAGGTGCGATCCAAACAGAAGGCGGCATCCATTCCTTGGTAACAGGTACGGGAGGGAATCATTTCCATTTACATTGCCTTCCCTTTTGCCAAACTAAACAGCACCTTAGATCAAGTGATTGGAGGCATTCAAAGTGGTGTGCAAACAAGATCAAGATTGGCTTGCTTTTGTGATTCTTATTTATTTGTATCATCCATAGAGCCAACCAAAATAGAAGAGGCATTGGAGATGTTGATTGGATAAATGCCATGCATGAAGAACTAAATAACTTCACAAGAAATCAAGTATGGGAATTAGTTGAGAGGCCCAAGAATTGTAATGTGATTGGCACTAGATGGGTCTTCCGCAACAAACAAGATCAAGACGGAATAGTGATAAGAAACAAAGAAAGATTGGTAGCACAAGGTTACACTCAAGTAGAGGGTCTTGACTTTGGTGAAACATATGCACCAGTTGCAAGATTAGAAGCAATAAGAATCCTATTAGCTTATGCTTGTGCTCACAACATCAAGTTATATCAAATGGATGTGAAAGTGCATTTCTCAATGGCTACATCAATGAGTTAGTATTTGTTGAGCAACCTCCCGGTTTTGAAGATGATAAGAAGCCCAACCATGTTTACAAGCTAAAGAAGGCACTATACGGTTTGAAGCAAGCACCAAGAGCATGGTATGAAAGATTGAGGGATTTTCTACTCTCTAAAGGGTTCAAGATGGGTAAGGTTGACACTACTCTTTTCACTAAAAAGATTGGCAATGACTCATTTGTTTTGCAAATATATGTTGATGATATTGTTTTGGGTCAACAAATCAAGCCTATTGTGAAGAATTTGGAGAAATGATGGCAAAATAATTTGAGATGTCCATGATTGGTGAACTTAGCTATTTTCTTGGTCTCTATATCAAACAATTGAAGAATGGCACTTTTGTGAGCCAAGGAAAGTATATAAGGGACATGTTGAAGAAGTTTGGAATCCAAGATGCAAAGACAATTGCTACTCCCATGGGCACAAATGGAAATATTGATAGTGATACTAGTGGCAATATGGTGGATCAAAAGTTATATCAGTCTATGATTGGAAGCCTACTCTATGTGACCGCATCAAGGACGGATGTCATGTTTAGTGTATTCATGTGTGCAAGATACCAATCCTCACAAGAGAGAGTCATCTCATGGCATCTAAAAGAATATTGAGGTATTAAAGCATACAAAAGATGTTGGACTATGGTATCCCAAGGGGTCAAACTTAGAGTTAATTAGTTATTCGGACTCCAGTTATAGGGGATGCAAGATAAATAGAAAGAGCAGTAGTGGCACATGTCAATTACTTAGAAGATTACTTGTGTCATGGTCATCTAAGAAGCAAAATAGTGTGGCACTCTCTACCGCCGAGACGGAATATGTAAGTGCAGGTAGTTGTTGTGCTCAATTACTATGGATGAAATCAAACTTGAAGGACTTTGGCTTCAACTTCAATAAAAAGCCTTTGCTATGTGCCAATGAAAGTGTAATCAAGATGACAAACAACCTAGTTCAACATACAAGGACAAAGCGCATTGACATTAGGCACCATTTCATAAGAGAACATCAACAAAAGGGTGACATTTCTATTGAGAGTGTGGGCACCGATGATCAACATGCCGATATATTCACAAAGCCACTTGATGAGAATAGATTTAGCAAGCTGAAAATGAATTGAACATTCTTAATTTCTCAAACATGAGTTGAATGCACCCCATATATGTATGACATGCCTCTCCTTTGACAAAGCTAAGGTATCATTGTTTGACATACCATTCATGCTTTGTTAAGGACTTGTTTAAGTGCATATAGACATACAAGGGGCACTTTGGAGCATTCATGATAAATTAATTTAATTTAATGTATATATGGCACCACTATTGTTCCTATGCTTGTTTTGATCTAGTGGTGGCATATGACATGTTTGTGGGCTTGTAATCCTAGTGTTGAATCTAGAAAATTTGTTATAAGTGTTTAATTCAACATAGGCAAGATAACCCTTTCATGAGGTGTGAAGAAGCTTGTCTTTGGTTCAAACTGAATTAAATATCTTTGGCAAGTGTTCTAGGTTGAACCAAATTTGTAAAATTTGATCCTACTTCATCCCATCAAAAGAACTAGTACAACTTACTATTTGTTGGTATTTCTTATTGTTGGCACTAAGAATGACACACTTTTATATAACCAAAATAGTGTCAACAACCTTAGGATCAAGGATAAACAATCACATCATGAGCATACTTTATTACATAACAAGTTCCACATGTCCATGAAGTATGTGATTGCAAGATTGAAGAAATGGAGCAAAGGAGAGCCAGTGGGACCCACATAGGGGGTCGGCCGATCCCCTATAGGGCCCACCAGCTCTCCCCTCTGGCCATGATCCAGGAGAAGCACTCTTGAGTTTATCTCAACCCTTTAGATCACACTGTGCTTTCTCCTAACGGCTCACATGCAACTCACATGGATCCATGGATCCACATCAAGGAGATCAACGTGAAAAAATAACTCAGAAGAACCAATCCAGCCAGATGCCAAGTGGGGACACCTTCTGGAAGGCTGAGGTGGGCCTAGACCTCTATAGGGAGGTCAGACGACCTTCCACCAGGGCTCCAACCCCCCACTTGGTCCCTGACCAGTGGGGCACCTTCTAGAAGACCAAGGCATGGCCCACAGGCCATATGGGGGTCAGCCGACCTCACTATAGGTCGGTGTTGCACCTGGTGACTCCCTACACACTAAACACATGTTGAAGATCAAGACCATCCATCCTAAGGTGTTTTAGAGGCGGTGGATCCAAGGGTGGAGAATTGAAGCCTCCTGGATCGATGGCATGGCGATGGAGTATCCCCTACTCCACCTCCCACTATAAATAGAGGCTCATACCCCCCCCCCCTCTTCATACATGGTGAAGAAGCCTACAAGCTCTATTCCTTAGATTGTTCTATTAGTTAGTCTAGAGTGGGAGTTAGAGTTGAGTCGAGCTGCGCTCCGAATTTCCAGAGTCGTCTTCTGGAAAGTCTGGTATAGCTCTTCTATCTTTCCTTCTATGTAAGCCTTTATCTTATTCAATATATTACTTTTCCTCTACTGTACTTATTATTTACTTTGAGAATTACTATACTTGTTATAGTCTTGTTATATGAGTTTGCTTATTAGTAGCCTTTACATCAATAGTCTATGATCCTTGTGTCCTTTCCCGTATGCAATCATTGCCTGTTATAGGGTGCTTTGGTTATAGATCATAGTCAAAGTAGTAAGTTGTGTGTAAGTGTGGTGCTTATATATCATCTTACCCTTGGTTACCGCTTGTTGCACGGATTGTTTGTGGTAGCTAGCAAGAGAGTGACAGCCTTGTCTAGTCTTTGTATTCCACCACGTGTTCTTTGGCAAGTTCTTAAAAGGTAAGGCCCCCGTAAAAAGAGGGCACGGTCCGGTAGAAGTTTTGTCCTCCTACTGATCTATCCCCTCGCCTAGCATACTTGTATTGAGGAGACAAACTATAGTGTTTAGACTAATTATTTGGCTAAGTATATTGAAGTAGAGTGAATTACATAGGAGTCCCCTTACTCTCTCATTGTCCTCCCACCTAGCTATACTATCTAGTTATCTCTAAGTTATCATTTACCTTGGCTTATTCATTCATCACCCTTCCTATCACTTTATTCGATTACCCCCCTATACTAGTTGGTACTAAGTTGAGGTGCTCTCTAGGATCTCTCTCTAATTATGATTTCTAGCTCAGCTTTCCCTTGGGAAAATATAAATTATGATACCTTGGAATACTCCTAGGTGAAGTGCTACAATGGTATAATCTGTGCGCTTGCGGATTTATCCAATAGTCATAAGAAATACCAACAAGCATTTCCAACGCCGTTGCCGGGGAAAACATAGCCTAGAAATTTTAATTAGATTGAATCCAGAGATTCTCGTTAACTTAGTTATCTATTAGTCATAGGGGCTTAACCCTGTCTGTGTCTTCCTTTCTTGTGAAGCCAGACATTGTATGAGCGGTTTCCAACTACTGGGAAATTATCTAGAAGATCCCGAACAATTGTTGAGGAGGACTAGACGTCGTCAAGTTCCCCCTCAGAGGATCATCTGGACCTTGAATCCGTTCGAGGAAGGAGGCTCTACAGCACCACTAAAGGTCTAATTCTCAACGTATTTTAAATTGCGTGTGTAAACTGAATTTTTGGCTTTTTTAAATCATTCATCAAATTATTTTCCAAAAAGGTTTTTAATAATCTATTTTTGGTATAAAATCATTTCCAATTTCATCCTTAATTACTTTAAGTGAGTATAGTGTTTAACTTAACCATACTTAGCACGTTCTTAGGCTAGTTCAAGAAAACAAGTTAACAATTTAAATTCATTTATTAAATAATGAAATGAATGCCATGTGATGATGATGACAAGAGATGCTTTGCAAATGCTTATGAGGATAATTCAGTGCTTAACACTAGGTGTTACATCACATCTCTCGAGGGCAATGAGTTTGGTGCTAGAGTTCGATGAGACCAAGAACACTCTGAGAGCATATGCCTCTCTGAGGTGAGTCCAGTGCCTAACCCTTGGCACCAGACTACACCGGACGCGTTCAGTGTCAGGTGCATCAGCTTACGGTGCTACTTAAACATCTCTATCTTCTCTCAATCGAATTATGTTGAATATGGAAGTTGATCTAGGCTACCTTAGGGTCAACCTAAGCTCACTTAGGGATATGTAAGTCAAGTGTGTATCATACCTACTCCATGAAACTCACCTAAATGAAGCTACTCATTTTAACCCCCATTAATAGTACGATCAAAGGTAAAACAAAGACCTAATCTACTCTAAGTGTCCTTCATCTCCTTTTTGACACTTAGACCTAGACTAATCACCATCTTCATCTACATCCTTTGAAATCCGAAACGATATCCATCTTGGGGGCATTAGAGAACCTTTGGTTACCCATTCATTCATCATCATCATGGCCTAACACTCTAATTTCCTCTACAAAACACATGTTAGCCATAATAACCTTGTATTGTCGTTAATCACCGAAACCATGGGGCCTAGATTCTTTTAGCCCCATATCATGCAGAAGTTAAGGGAACACAGTTACAACCTGGACATTGAGGTGATCACATCTAGCCCGGAAGGTGTAGCAGAACTGAGGGCTAAGGGAGGTAGTGGATTTAGGTTTGTGGTCATCCTACCTGATAGAACCTGCTCCTGTAGGGTTTGGCAGGGGTCAGGAATCCCATGCAAACATGCAATTGCATACATCACTTACATTCCTAGTGAGAAGCTTGAAGACCATCTGGATGATTACTACTGTGTGAACAAGTTCAGAGCAGCATATGAGGGTTACATCCCTTGTATTCCTAATAAGAGCATGTGGCCCAAAGCATCTCATGGCTTTTCATGCACCCACCCTTGCTTAGATCCAAAGGAGGTAGAAGGAAAAAATAGGATGAAATCATCCCTTGAAGGAGGCAGCAACAACAAGAAAGAAAAGAAGCATGAGTGCCCCGTTTGCCATGAGTTAGGACATTAGTGGTACTAAAGATGGCAACGGGGAATTCCCCATCTGAGTTTAAGCCACCATCCCCGTCCCCGCGGGATGTGGGAATTTTCCCCGTCCTCGTCCTCGTCAACAACCACGGGGAACCATCCTCTACCATCCCCGATCCCCGGCCCCGTATGCATGTATATCTGCAGTAGCAGGAGCAACACAACCTGTGCTCATGGCATTTGGTAGCCAGTCCAAGACCAAGATCGAGGTAGCCACAACCAAAAGTAAAAAACCAAATAAATGTTAACATGTATGAACCTGAACTACCAATGCTACAATACGTATGCAACTACTAGCCTAGTAGTCTACTACGAAGCAAGTGAAAAAAATATTCGAAGATCCATAGACCAAAGAGTAAAAAATTATGAATATACATAGTCTACTAGCCTAGGTAGTGGATCGAGCTAGCGAGCTGCTAGCCACAAATCTGAGCTTCCGAGGACCCAAGGTGCGACTCCGATGATAGCACGACCTCACCAGGCCATCTCTAACGAGTCATTGACGGGCGAGCTGCTAGCTACGACCTCCATGACTCCAAGCTCCACTGCGATTCGAGCGGTCGAGTGGGCGAGAGCGCAAGATGCCAGTCACCGACACCTTGAGTCCGCGAGCGGCGCGATAGACGATGGATGAACCGGAGGATTGGGGAATTAGGGTTGGAAAGTTGGACACTTTGATGGCACCTCATATACTTCGAGATTTACAGGGCCTTTACATGGGCCAGGTTGGCGCCCCCTAGCCGCCTAGCGGGATGGTGCCCTGCGACGGAGATCGGGGTCGGGGACAACAGAACTATCCTCATCCCTGCCATCCCCGACGGGGACTATTTTCCTACCAATTTCATCCTCATGGGGATTAATTCTTCTCCATCCCTGTCCCCTAATGGAAGAATTCCCCACGGGGAATCGTGGATCGGGTCCCCATTGCCATCTTTAACTGGTACACTTGCAAAAATGGAAACCTAGATGATATAGCTACAATGGAGGCTAAAAGGTATATAATGTAACTAATTTACAATGCTAATTCATGTTGACATGCAATAACTTAGTTAACCCATGTAACTTGTTTTGTGCAGGGGTCCACCAAAGAAAAGACTCAAAAAAGCTACAACATCTAATACAGAGACAAGCATTGTGGTAGCTGGTACTACTCCTTCCCAGTTGGTATTCCCACACAATGAAGATGTGGTAAATGCTACACACAAGAAAAAAAAGAGGAAGTCTTCTTTGGGTGAAAGTGTTTCATCCTCAAGAAGGGCGGTAAGTTGGAGAAATTTGAGTCTCGGTCTTCTGACAATATATTTCTTGGTTATTTTACTCACTCTCGTGCTTATCGTGCTCTTAACCTTGAGACTAACCGAGTGATGGAGACTTGTGAGATTCCTTTCGATGAGACTATGCCCTGTGTTTCCACCGCTTTTGAGCTTGCAGGTGATGATGAGGTGAACACTAGCGTCTTTGTGGAGGAGGAGCAGGACAATGCCGATTGGGGTGATCCCGAGCCAACTCCACTGGCTACCCCTGTCGACCCTGCGACGTCCACATCGGCTCACGGTCCCGATCCGACTACTTCCTCAACATGGGGGCTATTCGAGCAGCTTCCTCAGTCGGTGCCCGTTGCACCTGAGGGAGCTTCAGCTGTTGTCGAGGGGGAGGCCACTTCGTCCAGGCAGGCTCCCCGCCACATCCAGCAGCAGCACCCGCCGGAGAACATCATTGACGACATTGACCGTCGAGTCACGCGGTCTAGGTCCTATCTCTCTCACTTTGCTCATTCGGCTTTTGTCACTTCTTTTGAGCCCAGAGATGTTGGACACGCTTTGATGGATTCGGATTGGGTTAATGTCATGCATGAGGAGCTTGAAAACTTTGAGCAAAACCGTGTTTGGGTCTTAGTTCCTCCACCACCTAGTTGCCACCCCAAATGGGTTTTCAAAAATAAACAAAGTGAAGATGGGGTGGTAGTGCGCAACAAGGCTAGGTTGGTAGTTCAAGGCTTTTGTCAAAAGGAGGGAATAGACTATGAGGAAACCTTTGCTCCCGTAGCTCATTTAGAAGCCATTAGAATCCTTCTAGCTTTTGCGGCTTTGAAGGGTTTTAAACTTTTTCAAATGGATGTTAAAAGTGCTTTCTTAAACGGCTAGATAGAGGAGGAAGTCTATGTGAGACAACCTCCTGGTTTCGAAAATCCCAAGTTTCCAACCCATGTTTTTAAACTTCACAATCCTTGTATGGTTTGAAACAAGCACTTAGAGCATAGTATGATAGGCTAAAAACCTTTTTTCTTGCTAAGGGCTTTAAAATGGGATTGGTAGATAAGACGCTTTTTCTCCTCAAGCAAGGCAAAGACACTCTCCTTGTCCAAATATACATGGATGATATCATCTTTGGTGGTTCCTCTCATGCTCTTGTTGCCAAGTTTGCAGATCTTATGAGCAGGGAATTTGATATGAGCATGATGGGAGAATTGACCTTTCTTGGGTTGCAAATCAAGCAAACCCGGGAAGGGACGTTTGTGCACCAAGGCAAGTACACGAAGGACATCCTGAAGAAGTTTGACATGGGCGAGGCAAAGCCCCTCTCAACGCCCATGTCAACTACGACTTCCTTGGATGCGGACGAGGAAGGAGAGGCGGTGGATCAGACAGAGTACCGAAGCATGATCGGGTCGCTTCTGTACTTGACAGCGACTCGGCCGGGCATTCAGTTCGCCGTCTGCTTGTGTGCATGCTTTCAGGCGTCCCCACGGACTTTGCACAAGCAGGCGGTGAAACGTATCATGAGGTACTTGCGCTTCACTCCTGAATTTGGCTTATGGTTTTCCGCTTCTTCCTCTCTTGGTCTTTGTGGTTATTCTGATGCGGACTTTGCCGGATGTCGTCTTGATCGGAAGTCCACTTCTGGGACTTGCTAGTTTCTCGGGTCTTCCCTTGTGTCTTGGTCTTCTCACAAACAGTCTAGCATGGCACAGTCGACGTGCGAAGCTGAGTACGTTGCAGCGGCTAGCTGTTGCTCGCAGTGCAATTAGTAAGGTGCCTCTGCTTTGCGATAGCACGAGTGCAATTAGTGTGGCCAAAAATGATGTGCTTCACTCTAAGACCAAGCACATTGACGTTCGTTTTCACTTCTTACGATATCACTACAAGAAGGGTGACATTGACCTCTGGCATGTCGAGACCCACAACCAGCTTGCAGACATTCTCACAAAACCGCTGGATCAAGCTGTGTTTTCGCGCCTTCGGGGCGAGTTGGGTGTTTGCTTCCCTTTTTAGTTGTGGGAAGCTCTTTGTGTATCATAGTTCTTTTTTGTTCTTATTTGTCTTTTCTTTTCTTTCTTTTGGTGTCTTTTTAGTTCTTAGTTGGTGTCAATTTTCTTTTTGCATCTCATTTGCATTTGTGACATAGTTCATTTTAAGCTTCATACCTATAGCCGATATAATGAATCTATGCTCTGTTTGAGGTTCTTTATGTGTCTATGGTGTTGCCTAACTTAGACTCTCTTTGATCTCTTGATATGCAATAGAGCTAAGTTAGAAAAGCTTTAAAACTGAATTTAATTCCCCATGTCACCTCTGAAATGGCACTAGCATGTGTAGGCTTTTGAAGATCCTTCTTGGTTGCCTTGTATATAGCTTGTAACTATGGCTCTTCATTGCTTCATTCACTTTCCATTGAGCACCATGCTTAAAATGATCTAAAATGAAATTGCTCTCTGTTTTATGAATTGGAAAGATCGAGTTGGGTCTGCATTGTGAGCACTTCACCATGTGTTCGAGACTGCTTCCCATATGGGTTGATACTTGAGCGGTGTTGTGTATGACCGTAACTGGTGTGTCAAGTCCTTTGACTTCACCCGGTTGGTAAGCAGTGGCATCACCTTGCTTACAACCACTCGCATACAACTTGAAATGTGCCTAAAACTGAATTTGGGCTGCAAAACTCTGAAACTTGAAAAAATTGTCAGTTGGGTCATTGGCTTGTTGTATGAACCTTGTTAGGGATAGTTCTACTTGATATACATGAGATTGCTTTGAGATAGATCCTATCTTGTTTGCCATGTCTAGTTGTCTCTAGGAGGTGATACCCATTCCTTGCCCACACATGTAATGCTCTCTAAAATAGCTTCTAAAGTGATCTTAAGCTCAACTTGAGTCTTTGTTGGGCACGTAGAGCTTTTCCTATTCTCACAGGATCACATCACTTAGAGCATTTATTCATTGTCTTAGCTCTATGTATGAAGCTTTTGCACTCATTTTGCATTTCATGGCATTTGTGGTCGGATCTTGAGTTTTGAGCTTTGATGAGCTTCATGTGTCAACAATGGGGAGAAATGTGCATTTCATTCATATTCAACCAAGGGGGAGAAATTGGAATTTATGGCCTTTTGAGCTTTGGTTCGCTTTGGTTCTTCAATTGGTCTCTCTTTTGTGTACTTGGCTCGTTTCACCCTTCTTGGTCTCTTGAGTGCGCTTTTGCCCAGGGGGAGCTTTGCTAGATGTGTTGAGCATTTTCCTCTTCTGGAGGGTCCAGCTTGCCTTGTTGGCTCCGACAGGTTTCGATTGGCCTTCTTGAGTCTTATTTGGTTTAATTGGTATCTTTGAGCTTCTCTTGGTGCTTCACTTGGTATTCTGAGCTCTGAGAGCTTTGATTGGTATCTTTGGCTTGCTAGCGGTGTTGCGCCCATTTTGTGCCTCTTCTTGAGGGCTATCTTTGTTTTGCTTGGTTGCTTCGAGCCGTTGCCCATGTCTTTGGGAACCAAGTTTTGGACTCGTTTTGCTTCTCTCAAGTGACCCCATTTTTGGCTTTCTTAGCTTTTTGGTCATTTGAAGAGCTTTAGCTTGTGGCTCAAATCTGAAATGCACTTGTGTTGACAATGCACTCATCGAGGGGGAGACTGCAAACACACGGTGGATAAGTACCCATGTTGTTCAGTTTTGTGATGAGTGATTGCCCAACACTTGAGCGTTTCAGTTTGAGAGGCTTGAACTAACCTCTTGAGAAAGCAAATGTGTGCCTGTCTATCGGCTTATGGTGTGCAGGTGATATGCCTAGTGACAGTGGTCAATGGCGTGGAGAAGGTCGAGTAGAGGCTTGTCGTGCCGATGGACTGAGAGCGTTGAAGGGCGGAAGCGGGGCTCCGACTGAGGGACCATGGGCGCCGGTGGACTAGCTCTTGGTGGCTAGTACTTGGCACCGGGAGTGCGAGAAGACATGGAGGTAGACCGAGTCGACCGAGTCAAGACGGTGGACGAGCGGGTCGAGCGGAGGCTCATGGGACTCGGAGTCCGACCGGGCGAAGACAAGGTGGCTCGAGTCGAGCAGTTTGGTGGTTTGGGCCTCAAAACCATCCAAGGACGGTTTCCGAGTTTGGGCCTCAAAACTCGGGGTTCGGTAGTTGAGCCCAAAGCTATCGGTGGCGGGTTTCCTGGGTTTGGGCCTCAAAACCTAGGAGGAGCTTCCGAGGAAGCGGGGATGGCACGTGGCAAAATCCTAGAGGTTGCGTCGAGGCTACGGCAACTCCCGGCAGGAAGCGGGGCCGTCCATTCAAAATGCGGGAGATATTTTCCAGAGCTTGGACTGCAATGTTTAGGCTAGGTAGTTCACTCAATGTATCTAGGGGGGCTTTGGGAAATAATCAAAGCCCGATAAGTAGGGGGGTGAAGGGGTATCCCTCATCCCATCTCTTGAACCCTAATCATTTGCCCTAACTCTCTCTCTCTACCCTCTCTCTAGTTCATGAGATCCTAGATTGATTTCACCAACCTCTGTAAAAACTTGAGTTTGTTGTGAGGAATCGGAGGCCGTAACCTCCGTAAGCCATGGTGGCTTTGACTTCTTGATCGTGTCCCCGTTTTGCTTGTGTTCTTCGCGTTTTTGCTCCTTCTTTGTTCCCGAGATGATTTCTCTTAGTAGGGAGTACCTCATGCAAATCCGTTTCAACCAAGGTGTTCGTAATTGTGAGGAGCATCTTTGCACCGAAGGGTTTCTCCTCAAACCTCACGAGTACGTAGATCGGGCGATTTCTTTACGATGTTCTTCGTTCTTGAGATTTTCCCAAATCTCTTCTCCTCCCATTGCTCTAAGCCAAATTGAGCGATGATTTCTTCGGGATAGCTCCAAAACTGTACAAGGATCATGCCTACAAAGTTTGGTTGCAATTTGAGTTCATTTGGTTGAGTTTAGGGAAGATTTTGCGGAGTGAAATCGGTTTTCGTGGGTTTTCTGCTATCTGTTCGTGAGCACCGGACCACCCTCCGGACCATACCTCCGGACCATAGCGAGTGGTCCTGTGGTCTTGCCAGAACATAACAGCACAGCCCCTAGCTCCGGACCATACCTCCGAACTACTTGGCATAGTCCTCTGATACCATCGGACCACTAGTCCAGAGGTTGGGAGCTCACTGAGTTGGCTGATTTTTCCGTCGGACTACCCTCCGGACCATAGCGAGTGGTCCTGTGGTCTTGCCAAAAGATAGCAGTACAGCCCCTCGCTCCAGACCTTAGCTTCGGACCACTCGTCACTGGTCCTGTGGTCACTGATAGAAGTAGTCATGTGCTCGTTTCTCTCTCGTCCGGACTCTGAATCAAGTTCTGTTTATTGCGTTGGATTCGTATTCGCGTAAGGAACATGATTAGGTACTTTTGAGACCAGTTCTCATAAGTATTTTTGGGTGTGTTCTTGCCTCTTCTCTCTAGGGGTTGAGAGTACCGCTCTCGGTGTATCGGTTTCGAGTTTGTGGCTTCGATCGTTCTCCATCTTCTTCGACCGCTCCGTTGCATCTTTAGGGGTCTTCCTAAGGTGTCCACCTACTTGTTAGGTCATGTGCAAGTCGGTTCTTCCGAGTTCAAGTTTTGGGTGTGAGTTTGGGACAAGGGCCAAGTCTTTGAGTTGGATTTTAGTTGGCTCCCATTCACCCCCCCCCTCTGGTCGTCGTTCTCGGTCCTTCATTGTCTTTGCCTAATATTGTCGTTTTTATTTTCTTTAGGCCTTCTTCTAATGTTCCTGGTTCATCTCAGGATGGTAGGGTACTTTTGTCTTGCTGATGGAGGTTTTTTCTTTTGTTTTTCTTCTTAATTTTTCCTGTTTTGTCTCTCGTAGGTTTCTGCGCTCCTGATGTTGCAAATGTTGCAGGAACTTCTGAGTTGGTTGGTGCTTATCCTCCTGCTGGCGTGCCTCTTCTTGAAGTACCTGAGTTGAGCGTCTCGGGCAAAGCTCCAACTTCTTTTCCAGCGACACCTTTACTCATTCAAGGGCCAGAAGTTCAACTTAGTCGGGTTGAGCGACTTCAGAGGCTTGTTTCTTCCTGGAATGATTTATCAGTGTCTTTTGGTGTTGAGCTGAAGGTATTTGCTCCTTTTTCTTGCCCTTCCATTTATCTGTTAATACTTTTTTTTATCTTTTAACTCTTGCAGGAAGTCTATTAGGAACTGACTGCTTCTTCCTCGGAAATTCAATCGACTGCTACTCTTCAAGCTGAACTTGACAAGGTTCAGCTTGAGTTATCTCAAGCTCATGCTACTTTGGAGCAAGAAAAAGCTCTCCGAGGAGTTGCTGATGTTTCATTGTCTGTTGCTCTTTCTAATTTGAAAGAGAAGACGGCTGGTAACTATCTCTATATTTTCATTTGTTGTTGTGGTTCTCTTTGATTTTTGACATATTTGTCTTTCTTGTAGCTGTTGATCAGGCTTCAATTGCTTGGAATGAAGAGAAAAAAGATTTATCTCTTTGTGTTGAATCCTCAGAGAAGAGAGCTGAAGTTGTAGGTTGACTATTTATTGTCCTCTGATTTTCTTGTTGTTTTTCTCTTTCTGACTTCTTTGCCCTCCTCAGTCATTGAAATCGGAGGAAGTTTTGAAAAACCAGCTTTCGGAAGTTCATGACCGATACAAGATTTTGTATGCTACTGTGAGGCCTGTCGTGGTTGTTGTTTGTCATGAAGAGGATGCTAAAGAAGGCCTGAAAACCTTGATTCATGCGCTGCCTCTTCGGTTTAAAGAATTTGTTGAAAATGGCTTTGAGCGTTGTATAAACAATGTTGTTTCTTTTGTTCGAGCCCTTGCTCCTGATGTGCCTTTGGACCGGATTCTTGAAGATCCGATGGATGCTGATCTCTTGACTAGGTGGGAGCAATCGAAGCTCGGGGTCCAAGATCTTTGTCGCCAGATATTTGGTCAAATGAAAGCGTTGCCCTCTTCTCCTTGATGAACATATTGACTTATCTTTGAGTGATGGTTCTTGTAATATACTCTGAATGATACTTTTGATTAACATATTGTCAGGCTTCGTCCTGATATTGTGATGCTCTTGTTTCAGTCTGCCGATGTTGTGCAGTTTTGTTTTCGGATTGATATAGTTGTCCCTCTAATGAATACCTTATTCTCTCGATATTTGTGAGTTATATTGAGTTCTTTTCTAGTATTGTGCCTCTGTATTAGGTTTTGTAGATACTTCTGAATTCCTGAATTCTTTCTAGGTAATATTATTGGCCTTCGTACCATGATGACCATACTAGAAAAATTCTTGTTCATAGAATGCCTTATGCCTCTGAGTTAGGCTTTGAAGATCTTTGTCTTTGCGTTTGATAACCTCCGAGTAGTTTCGAGGTAGCCTTGTTACTTTGGACGAGTAATTTCTGATGTTGGAATAGTAGCTGTCACTTTCTGACACATAGTATTCGGCTTGTAGTCACTTGTTGCGCCAAGTTTGTGCTGCTCTTCAAGCAGGAATGTTGTGTCACTTTGTACAAGTGATTATCTTTGATGTCGTCGAGGTAGACTGATACTTTTTGTTGCGCCGAGTAGTTTGATATTTTTCATGTCGCCTCTCAAAATGGTAGACTTGTAAATATATGAACCAAACTTTGCCGCTCATGGTGCAAAGCAGTCGGTTTGTCAGGTTGCCTCACGAAACAACGGACTTAAGAATGCTAGACAGTGTCGCTCATGGTGCAAAGCTGTCAGCTTGTCATGCCGCCTCACGAAATGGTATACTTTATATATGAACCAGACTGTGCCGCTCATGGTGCAAAGCAGTCGGTTTGTCAAATTGACTCACGAAACAATTGACTTAAAAATGCTAGACAGTGTCGCTCATGGTGCAAAGCTATCAGCTTGTCATGATGCCTCATGAAACAGTAGACATATATATATGAACCAGACTGTGCCGCTCATGGTGCAAAGCAGTCAGTTTGTCGAGTTGCCTCACGAAACAACCGACTTAAAAATGCTAGACAGTGCCGCTCATGGTGCAAAGTTGTCCGCTTGTCATGCCGCCTCACGAAATGGTAGACTTTATATATATGAACCAGACTGTGTCGCTCATGGTGCAAAGCAGTCGGTTTGTCAAGTTGCCTCACGAAACAACTGACTTAAGATGCCAGACAGTGTCTCTCATTGTGCAAACTGCCGGTTTGTTCTTGATGTCTTGCATCTCATGTCTTCAGTTGTAGAATTTCTTGAGTTGGCTGATATGCCAAGTATTGATTAGTTGAATTTCATCTTCTGTCATAAGCTCATAAGTTTCGGGTTGTATTGTTGTTTGGATGATGAAAGGACCCTCCAATGGGCTGAGTAGTTTGTGTCTTCCGTTTTTCTTTTGAATTAGCCGTAGTACCAGATCTCCTGGTTTTAGCGTTCTTGGATGCATATTTCTGTCGTAATGTCTTCGCAAGTCTTGTAAGTTCTTGCATTTTGTATTACTGAATTGTCTCTTATTTCGTCGATTGAGTCAATCTCTAGTCGTCTTGTTTCTTCGGCTTCTCCTTCATCATATTATTCGATTCTTGGTGATTGTCATATCAAGTCAATTGATAATACGGCTTCTGATCCGTATACCAGTAAGAAAGCTGAGTATCCTGTTGCCCTGATGATTTGAGTTCTTAAGCCTCATACCACTTTTGGTAGTGCTTCTATCCATTTGCCTCTGTAGTCTTTTAGATCTTTATATAGTCTTGGCTTTAGGCCTTGTAATAATAGTCCATTGGCTCTTTCAACTTGTCTGTTTGCTTGGGGGTGAGCTACTGATGCATAGTCTATCTCTATTCCGCAATCTCTTGCCCAAAATTGGAATTCCTTTGTTGTAAACGGTGATCCGAGATCTGTGATTATTCTACTGGGCATCCCGAATCTGTACATGATGTCTTGTATGAACTCTGTTGCTTTTTCTGCGCTGTATTTGACTAAAGGTTTATATTCGATCCATTTGGTGAATTTTTCTACTTCCACGAATATGTATTCAAATCCTCCTTTTGCTTTTTTGAGAGGTCCGACTTGATCTAGCCCCCACATGAAAAAGGCCAGGCTGGTGGTATGCAGATTAGATTGTGTGCTGGAACATGTGATTGTCTTGCAAACATTTGGCAATTTTTGCATGTCTTGACTAATTGTTCTACGTCCTTGAGTGTTGTTGGCCAATAGAATCCACTTCTGAATGCTTTGCCGATTAGTGTCCTGGACGTTGCTTGATTTCCACAGCATCCCGAGTGGATTTCATCTAATATCTATTTTCCTTCCTGCGTAGATACGCATTTCAATAATACTCCAGAAGATGCTGCTCTTTTGTATAATTTTTCTTTTACGAGGACGTAGGCTTTGCTTTTCCTTATAACTCTTGATGCATCTGCTTTGTCTCTGGGTAGTTTGTTTTCGCTTTCATAGTCGATGTATGATTGTCTCCAATCACTTTCTGTGTTGAGGAACTGTCTTGAGATATCGGGTTCTTTTATTTTGTCTATGTCCATTGGGTCTTCTTTTTGCTTACTGATTTCTTGGATTGATGGCTTTGTGCGTTCTTCTACGAATATTCCTGGTTGTACTTTTGCTCTGTCTAATCCCAATTTAGATAAGATATCTGCTGCCACATTTGAATATCTTAAGACGTGGTGGATTTCTAGTCCTTCAAAGTTCTTCTCGAGTTTCCTTACTTCTACACAGTATGCGTCCAAGTTGTTTTTTGTGCAATCTCACTCTTTATTTACTTGATTGATTACTACTGTTGAATCTCCATAAGCGAGAACTCTTTTGATCCCCAGGGTGGCTGCTACTTTTAATCCGTGTATGAGCGCTTCATATTCTAATTCATTATTTGTTGCTTGCCATAATATTTGTAGCACGTATTTTAATTGTCTTCCCTCTGGGGAAATTAGTAGCACACCTGCTCCTGCCCCCCCCCAAGCTTCAAAGAACTATCAAAGTACATCTTCCAGTGGTCTCGTATTGGCTCGGGTTCTTTTTGTGCAATTTCTGTCCAATTTGCAATGAAGTCGAGTAATATATGTGACTTGATTGCTGTCCTTGGTTTGAAGTCTATATTTAGAGATCCGAGTTCTACTGCCCATTTTGATATTTGACCTGTGGCGTCTTTGTTTCTGAGTATGTATTGTAACGAAAAGTTGGTTGCTACTGTTACTTTGTGCTCGTGGAAATAATGCCTCAGTTTTCTTGATGATATGAGTACTGCATATAGTAGTTTCTATACGTGTGGGTATCTGACTTTTGATTTCGTGAGTACTTCGCTGATGTAGTATATTGGTCTTTGCACTTAGTAGGTACGTCCGGGTTCTTCTCTTTCCACGATGATTGTTGCACTTAGTACGTTCTTTGTTGCCGGGATATATAGCATCATGTCCTCCTTATTTCTTGGTGGTGTCATAACTAGGGATGATGATAAGTATTCTTTTAGCTTGATGAAAGCTTGATTTGCCTCTTCTGTCCACTCGAAGTTCTCTTTCCTTTTCAGGAGTTTGAAGAAGGGTAGTTCTTTTTCTCCCAATTTTGATATGAATCTGTTGAGAGCTGCCATACATCCTGTGAATTTTTGTATGTCTTTGACCTATTTTGGTGGCTTCATATCCATTACTGCTTTGATTTGCTTTGTGCTTGCCTCGATTCCTCTATTGCTAACTAAGAAACCGAGTAGTTGTCCTGATGGTACACCAAAGACGCACTTTGTTGGATTGAGCTTCCACTTCCATGTTTTCAGATTCTTGAAGGTCTCTTCTAAGTCTTTTAGTAGTGAATCGGGTTCCTTTGTTTTGACTACCACGTCATCAATGTATGCTTCAGCATTTCTTCCAATTTGATCTCCTAGGCAGGTTTGTATTGCTCTTTGATATGTTGCTCTTGTGTTTTTTAGTTCGAATGGCATTGACTTGCAGCAGTATGCCCCGAAAGGTGTTATGAAAGATGTTTTGCTTTGGTCTTCTTCTCTTAGTGATATTTGGTGATATCCCGAGTAGCAATCGTGAAATGATAGCAGTGATGATCCAGCTGTTGAGTCTATGACTTGATCAATTCATGGTGGCCCATATGGGTCCTTTGAACAGTGTTCGTTGAGGTCTGTGTAGTCCACACACATACGCCATTCTTTCGAGTTCTTTTTCTCCACTAACACTGGGTTAGCTAACCAATCCGGGTTGATTATTTCTCTGATAAACTCTGCTGCCAATAATTTTGTAATTTCCTTTTTGATTGTTGCCTTCCTGTCTGGTGCAAATCTGCATAGCTTCTGTTTTACTAGTCTTGATCCTTTGTTTGTATCAATTTTGTGCTCAGCCAACTCCTTTGGGACTCCTGGCATGTCTGTTGGTTTCAATGCGAATATGTCTTTGTTGTCCCTTAGAAAGTTGGTGAGCGCGAGTTCCTATTTGGGGTCTAGATTTGCACTGGTTATTGTTGTCTTCTCTGGATCTCCAGATAATAAGTCAATTGTCTTCGTGGCTGCTTCTTTGGGTGGTGTAAAGTTACTTGTCTTCTTTGCCGGTATCTGGAGTTCATCCCGGTTCATTATCTCAACCTTCTTCACAATGTCTTCTTTTTCCTTGTAATCTTGTAACTTTTCTGATATTTCTATGGCTTGTACGTCACAGTCATATGCCTTCTTTAGGTCTCCTTTTAGTGAAAGGACTCCTTTTGTTGTCAGCATCTTGAGCAGTAGATATGGGTAGTGGGGTATTGTCATGTATCTTGTGAGTGCTGGCCTTCCAAGGATTGCATGATAACATGATTCGAAGTCGGCTACTTCAAACTTGATGAACTCAGTTCGATATTTGTCAGGTGTTCCAAAGATGACTGGTAAAGTGATTTGTCCCAATGGTATGGAAGTTTTTCTTGGTACTATCCCATAAAAAGGAATACTCGTCGGTGTGATCATGCCTTCATAGTCCAAGTTCATCTTCCTTAGGGTATCTGTGAAGATTATGTTTAATCCTGCTCCTCCGTCGATGAGTACTTTTGAAACTACCACTCCTGCTATTGTTGGTCCCATTACTAGGGGATAATAGCCAGTATTTGTTGCGCTTGTCCATTGATCCTCTCTTGTGAATTGAATTGGGTACTCTGACCAATCTAGATATCTTGGGGTAGTTGGTTCTGCTGCCATAATGGTTCTGTGTACTAGCTTTTCCTGCCTTTTATTTCTTGTGTATGATGCTCCAGAAAAGATTACTTCTATTTGTCGTTGGGGTTCTTGATAATTCCCCTCCGCTATCTTTGTATCCTTCCCTGATCCATCTGTTCTTTGTTCCAAGTTGTTTGCTTGTGTATCTTCTTTCTTTATGAATCTTCGTTGGAAGACGCCACATTCAACTAGCTTGTGGCTTGCGTTAGGATGTATGTAGCAGGGTAGGTCTTCTATCCTTTCTGCTGGGTCTTCTAGTGATAATCAGAAGAGGCAGAAGATTATCTATCATCCTCAAAACCACAATCGCTTTCAGTATCGTCCTCCTCAGCAACAGTCTGGTCAGCAATCCACTGGGGGTTATCAGTACCCTAGGCAGAACGCTGGTCCAAATAATCAAGTGGTTGCAAAGCAAACCAGCAATGCTTGTTTCAACTGTGGAAAGGTGGGGCATTATTCTAATGTGTGTCCTCTTCCGATGCAGTACAATCAGAAGTTCGCTGGGAATCAGCAGCAGCAGCAGAAGCAGGGTGGTAATTCTGGGAATCAGAAGAATAAGAATGAGAAGAAGACTAGGCAGGTGTTTCATGCCCAGGGTGAAGGAATGCCGGAAGGAGAACCAATGTTGCAGGGTATGTTTCCTATCAACGATCATCCTACAGTTATTCTCTTTGATTCTGGTGCATCACATTCCTTCATTGACAAGTCATTTGTGCTCAAGCATAGTATTCCTTTGTCTGAGTTAAAAATGGACTTTCATGTGCAAACACCAGGTGGTCGTATCTCAACTAGAGAGTTGGTTTATCGAGTATCTTTGAGTCTAGGTGGGCATATCTTTCCCACGACCATGGTGGTGCTTCCTAACCAGGGTTTAGCTGTGATCCTGGGGATGAATTGGTTACAGCAGCACAAAGTTGTGATCGATGTGTTGAATAGAACTATCAAGGTATATTTGCCAGACAGTAAATCTCAACTCTTGATTTAGCTTTCTGTGCCTAAGAGGGAAGTGGAAAAAATTCTGTGCTATAACTGTTGTTGGGGTACAAGATATTCCAGTAGTGTGTGAGTTTCCAGACGTCTTTCCTGGTGACTTACCTAGCTTACCTCCCGATAGAAATGTTGAGTTTTCCATAGAGCTTAAGCCTGGCACAGCACCTATCTCTAGAAGGGCCTACTGAATGCCTCCCAAAGAGCTAGCAGAGTTGAAGACTCAGTTGAATGAGTTGCTCAAGAAAGGTTTCATTCGGCCTAGTTCATCGCCATGGGGTTATCCTGCCATTTTCGTGAAAAAGAAGGATCATACCCTTCGTATGTGCATTTACTATCGTCCCTTGAACGAGGTGACCATCAAGAACAAGTATCCTCTGCTGCGGATTGATCTTCTCTTCGATCAACTCGCTGGAGCTATGGTGTTTTCCAAGATTGACCTATGGTCAGGATACCACCAAATCAAGATTCGACCTAAAGATATCCCTAAGACGACGTTTACCACTAGATATGGGCTTTATGAATATCTAGTAATGTCGTTTGGTTTGACCAATGCACCGGCATACTTCATGTATTTGATGGACTCAGTGTTCATGCTGGAGCTGGACAAGTTCATTGTCGTCTTCATTGATGATATTCTCATCTATTCCAAGAATGAAGAAGAGCATGCCCGTCATCTCAGGATCATCTTAACTCGACTGCGAGAGCATCAACTTTATGCTAAGTTCAGCAAGTGTGAGTTTTGGCTGAAAGAAGTGCAATTCCTAGGACATGTTTTGTCCAACGGAGGAGTAGCAGTGGATCCTAGCAAGGTGAAGGACATTCTAGATTGGAAGCCACCAACGACAGTCCATCAAGTCCAAAGTTTCCTCGGTATGGCTGGTTATTATCGTCGGTTTATTCCAGACTTTTCTCGAGTCTCGAAACCCATTACTAGTCTACTGAAGAATCAAACCAAGTTCGTGTGGTCTGATGAATGCGAAGAAGCTTTTCATACCTTAAAGAAGTTAATGACCACAACTCCAGTATTAGCCCAGTCTAATATTGAAAAGCCCTTCGATATATATTGCGCTACGTCCGGTATCAGTATCTGGTGTGTCTTAATGCAAGAAGGAAGAGTCATTGCTTATGCTTCTAGGCAGTTGAAGAAACATGAAGAGAATTATCCAACTCATGATCTGGAATTAGCGGTAGTTGTCCACGCTTTGAAGATTTGGCGACATTATCTTCTAGGCAACCTTTGCCATATCTATACTGATCATAAGAGTTTAAAGTATATATTCACTCGGTCTGAGTTGAATATGAGGCAAAGATGGTGGTTAGAGCTTATTAATGATTATGATCTTGAGGTGCATTACCATCCAAGCAAAGCGAATGTTGTAGCTGATTCCTTAAGCCGTAAGGGCAGTTGCTATTGTTTGAGCTTAAAAGAGGTGAATTCCACAATCTACCATGAGTTAGAGAAGTTAGACATATCTATGGTTCAGCATGGCAGTCTAGCTAATATCTCGGTGGAACTGTTGGTATTTCTTATGACTATTGGATAAATCCGCAAGCGCACAGATTATACCGTTGTAGAACTTCACCTAGGAGTATTCCAAGGTATCGTAATTTATATTTTTCCAAGGGAAATCTAGGCTAGAAAGGATAATTAGAGAAAGATCCTAGAGAGCACCTTAACTTAGTACCAACTAGTATAGAGGGGTAAACGATATGTGTGATAGGAAGGGGTTGATGAATGAAGAAGCTACGGTAAATGATACTTAGAACGGACTAGATAGATTAGCTAGGTGGGAGGACAACGACAGAGTATAGGGACTCCTATGTACTTTACTCTACTTCAATATACTTAGCTAATTAACTAGCCTAAACACTATAGTTTGCCTCCTCAATACAAGTATGCCAGGCGAGGGGATAGATCAGTAGGATCACAAAACTCCTACCGGACCGCACCCTCTTCTTACGAGGGCATTACCTTTTAAGAACTTGCCTATAAACACGTGGTGGAATACAACGACTAGACAAGGTTGTCACATCTTGCTAGCTACCACAAACAATCCGTGCAGCAAGCGATAACCAAGGATAAGATGATGTATAAGCACCACGCTTACACACAACTTACTACTTTGACTACGATCTATAATCAAAACACCCTATGACAGGCAATGATCGCATACAGGAAAGGTCACAAGGATCATAGACTATGAATGCAAAGGCTATTAAAGAGCAAAAGCATATAACAAGACTATATCTAGTATAGAAATGCTCAAAGTAAATACTAAGTAAAGTAGAGAGAAAGATAATATATTGATAAAGATAAAGTCTTACAAAGAAGGAAATATACAAGAGCTATACCAGACTTCCCTGAAGACTACTCCCGAAATCCTGAGCACAGCTCGACTCAACTCTAACTCCCACTCTAGACTAACTCCTAGAACAATCTAAGGAATAGAGCTTATAGGCTTCTTCACCATGTCTAGAGAAGGGGGTATGGCCCTCTATTTATAGTGGGAGGTGGAGTAGGGCTACTCCAGCGCCACGTCAGCGATCCAGGGCCTTCCATTCTCCACCCTTGGATCAAACCGACCCTTGAACCGACCAAGGGTGGATGGTGTGGATTTCCACCATGTGTCCTTGCATATGGCAGTTGGAGGGACCCAACCGACCTATAGAGGCGGTCGGCCGACCACCCCTATGGTAGGTGGGCCCTCCTCTGACCTCCTGGAGGTGGCCCCACTGGTTAAGGACCAAGTGGGGGGCTGGTGGGCCCATATGGGGGGTCAGCGACCCCCTTGGAGGCTCTGTCCCACCTCGGTCTCCCAGATGTTGGTCCCACTTTTCATGGATGTTTGGTGTTGATTCTAAGGTGGTTGTCACGTTTATCTCCTTGGTGTGGGCCCATGGATCCATGTGCTATGCATGTGAGCCGTTGAGAGAAAGCATAGAGTGATCCAAGGGTTGGAAATCACTCTGGGATGCTTCTCTTGGATCATGGTCGAGAGGGGAGCCAGGTGGGCCCATAGGGTGGTCGGCCAATCCCTATGTGGGTCCCACTGTCTCTCCTTTGCTTCATTTATTCATTCCTGCATTCAAACACTCATGGACATGTGGAACTAGTTATTTGATAAAATATGCTCATGATGTGTTTGTTTATCCTTGATCCTGAGGTGGGTGGCAACATTTTAGCTATGTAAAAGTTGATCATAATTTGTGCCAACAAGATCCCCCAAGCTTAACCTTTGCTCGTCCCAAGCAAACAATCAAACTTAGCTCGATGGATCAGGAGTTGCTACTATGCTTCATATTTCAAGGGTACTAAATCTATAACAATCATACTTCTCTTTTGAATGGAAAAAATAGCAATAAAGTCCCACCCATATTACCTTAGTCCTTCATGGGGCTTATAGCGTTATCCTTTGTCTTGATAGGTTGAGAGATATAACAACTTGACTTGAGCACTAGTTTTCTCATTCCTTCACAAGTTTCATATCGGAGGTTTTGCAAGGTTTTGTAAAGAAAACTTAGTGTTCCTCAAATGGTACTCTCGAGTCGCTCAATAAGTGTATGATTCCTCACCAAGGCATATATCAAAGTTCGCCTTCTTTCATCCTATATCTAAAGCTTATGTGGAGCTATAGGTAGGGATCAAAGATGTAGCAAACTTACCTTGCATATATTGTAAAGTCAAATTCCGGATCCACGGAGAGAAGTGTCATACTCTTAGATCAAGATGTGCAAGTGTGTGGAAACATGGCAAATGATCAATACTCCTATATTTGGAAGATCTCTCTTTCCTAACTTATTATTTTGAGATATAGCTATCTTTTCATTTTTTTAGAGAAGAGAGCTTTGGTATGCTCATAAAATTTGGGACTTTAGAATGCCCTTGAATTTTTCAAAATTTTGTATAGTCTATGTCTCATTTACTAGCAACAAACTAGAGAGAGTTTTTCTATTTAGAGCATGGAGTATGAACTATGTGAAAATGTAAGGCATGTTTCTACGTACTTCAAGTGTAGAAGCAGCATGTATATGTGGCGTGTATGTGATCTTGATCTTGGGAGCATGATAAATCTCTCAACAAGGGTCACAAAACTTGACCAAACTCAACACAAAGCAAGCAGCTTATGTAGAAAGCTTATATCATGAAATAACATGTATGGCTTTGGTAGGAATTTTCACTATTGAGGAACAAAAAGTGTTTTTATCATTTTAATAAATAAAACTCCGATAGTCATTTTTGCTTAGAACAATATTATAGGATCTCTTATCTTGTCATATCATGTCTCACAACAACTTAGACTTAGTTATGACATTTACAACCCACAAAAGTTTGATGCTCATGATGGTTTATTTTAAGCCAAGTAATCCATACTTAGAGAAATATCAAGTTGTAAACTAAGTCCTAGAGAAACATTTAGCAGAGCAACTATTCATCATTTCCATAGAAGATATTAATTTTCATGGAACATGTGAGAGTAGAGAAAAGTCTTTTTATTATTTTCATCATATGCAGATTTTTTTAAATGCAAAGCAAAGATAAACAAGGAAATGCATAAATATAAATGCTGAAATTTAAAACATACCTTAGTGGGGAGGGAACCTCCCCCAAGCTTGTCTTTTGCTTAATAGTGCGGCGGATGTGGATGTTGTTGCCGCCATAAGTCCCAATGTCGAATTTGTTCTTCTTGCATTGCTTGAATGTCTTCGGCAGTTTACTGGACGATGTGTGTTGTCTCATCGTGCTCAACATGCAACTCACCAAAGGTGTTGGTGAGATGGTCAAATTGTTGCCGCTGTTCACGATGCTCCATTTCTCATGTGGATGAAAAGGATGCTTGTGCTCGTTGCGGAAGAAATGGTCGAGGAGGCATGCCACTAGAAGTGTGCATGGGATCGGAAGATGCATCGTCTTCCTCCTCTCCAATAACTCCTCGGGAAGGACCACCTTGCTCAAAATGAGCAAAGTTTCGCCCCTCCTGAGCTCTCTTGTTTGTACATGCAAAACCTCTTTGCCCAATTCCTTGATCTAAATCAAGGGTTAGTTTACGGGTCCTATACAACTGAAGTTGCCTATTTGGAAGAGGCACCTCAATTGCATGGCCACTGTAAATCATTTTTAGTTCACCATTGGCATCTCTTTTTAGCATTTGGGTAGATGTAAGATATTCTTCTGAGATCATAGCTAATGGAGCAGAGACGTAAACAAAGGGGTATGTGCCATTTAGCAAGTTCATGGACTCGGCCAGACGAGTAATTAAAGATGTGAATTGAATAGATTCATTACTCTCAATTGAACTTTGCCAAAATTCCACTAAGTATTTTACAGGAGAGATTTGAATTTTGTTTACCATGGCGAAAAGCAATTTTAATTCCATGTCACTTATCAAGCTAGCATTACTTCCAGGAAACAAAGTCATTTTCATCCAAAGATGTATGAAACGAAGGGTAGGATTATGAATTTCCTCAGGTTTAGGATTTGAGTAATCTTTTAGAGCAGAGATAGAGAACCAAAATTTCCTCTTGTTAAACCTATGCATGGCAAGGTCTAAATCTAGCAAGCATTAATTATCAAAACCAAGAGCAATATTTAGATGACTCCAAGTTAGACTAAGGTTTTGATTAAACATGTGAAAGGAAATTCCAACATTAGAGATTTGGAGAGAGCATAGCAATTCTATGGTAAGCAACTCAATTCCAAACTCTTCTATTTGCCAAAAGCCAGACCAACCAATAGAGGAAAAGATAGTTTTGAACTCGGTGGTCATACCTGCGTTGGAGAGAAGATTTGAATCCAATATTCTTGTGTGCTCGAAAGATCAATCCCGAAGAGAGAGATATCTTTGGTACTCTACATGGTTGAACCCAAGACCACTTTGTTGGTCATAGGTCCTCATTGGGGCACCATGAATGCCTCGATATGAGGTACTTCCTCTGGCACTTCTTCTTCCTCCTGAGGTAGTTCTTCGGTTTGGAGGTTCACCCAAGTGTATCGGGCAGAACCTCCCCTTCTTCTTCCTTGGGATGTGTCCTCGGATTGGTGAGAGCGTCGGGATGAGCTCCCACTCATAGCTTGCTTCATCTTCTTGAATGCGGATGTTATCGGGTTCTTCATCTTTAGAGAGGAAGAGGCAAGACTAGAACAAGGTTGTGTGTGGAAAGAGTTTCCTAGTTTGCCTTGCGGGGAGAAGCTTGAGCTAAGAGAAGAGATCTTCTTGTGGACTAGTGAGAGCAACACTACTTCTCTTGAGAGCTAAGAACTTCTCTTAAATGAAGAGAGGAGAGAGGAAGGCAAGGAGAGGCTTGAGCTAGAACTGTATTCTGGTTGAGGTGTGAGGGATTGAGCTCTCCTTGCATGTGGTTTTATAGGGGAAGGGAATGGCACCAAGGGGGCACCATGAGGTGGCCGGCCGACCACCCCTTGGGCATGCCCTTGGGTGCCATGATCACTATCTTTAGTTGATGCCTTACACAAAGCAAAAGAGGGAGAGGAGGTGACCAAAGCATGGTCGGTCGACCCCCCCTAAAGTGGGAATTCCACTCATGCCTTGTCTAGTGCTTGGTGAAAGGTGAAAGATGCTATGTGATGTGATCAAAAGCTGAGTTAAAGTGGTCAAGATTCTCCTCTTTAAACAAAGAGTAGTGGGGGACAAGAGTATGTCATGCTTTGATCAAAGGTGATTGATGTATTTTATTTTTCAAAGCATGGCAAAGTGAAAGTGAAAGGTGTCATGATTCTCCACTTTGGACAAGGAGTCGTGGGATACAAGGATCTTTCATGCTTTAACAAAAAGTGATTGATGTACTTTAAAGCATGACAAGTCAAAAGAGGTGTCCCCTAAAGATAAATCTGATTTTTGAAAGTCTCACTACTCAAATCATGAGATGCTTGGACAAAGGATGGTGGGGGATAAAGATGGATGAACAAGGGGATCATAGGGTGGTGATAAACCACATGTTCCTTAATTAAGCAAGCCAAGGTAGGGTGCATAGGGTGGTCAGCCGACCACCCTATTGGCTCTACCTTTTGTCAAATTTTAATGCTAATCTAATTCTCAAGTTTTATTTAAACTAACTTTAGTTCTCTGAATTTTAAGTATGAAAGAAATTAAAGAATTGAACTAAATGTAAGAAGGGAAATAAAAGATAACTACCGACTTACCTTTCGGCGAAGGATCCTTGATTTTAAGTCCTCGGAGTAGGACTCTCCTTCTTGTTCATTCCTCGGGTGCACTTGATGACTCCAGAGATGGGGACCGTGGAGTGTGCACCTCCTTTGCTTTCCAAACCTACCTTGGATTGGTGGGTTCATCCTCCTTGAGTTCATTGATCTTGGCCTCTGGGTACTATTTCTTTTGGCGCGGGGCTCGAACTTTTCTTCTTGGTGGTTGTGCTTTAGCCTGTTTGTTAAGTTTATAACCATTAAAAGCACATTTTACCTTGTGACTCGGGAACTGGAAGTGGATCTGGCCCGATCCAACGTAGATGGTCGCGTTGGTGGTGTTGATGAAGGGCCTTCCCAAGATGACGGGGACTTCCACGTTAGCTCTCATGTCTAGGATGATGAAGTCGGTGGGGATGTATTCATCTTGGATGTTTACCAAGATATCCCTCGCGAGTCCCTCGGGAAACCTGATGGTTTGATCTGCCATCTGCAGGCGAACACATGTAGGGACCAAAGGTCCTCCTAACAAGTTATCGTAAGTTACCTTGGACATGATGTTGACACCCGATCCGAGATCGCAGAAGGCGGTGTGGAATGTCTGTTGTCCGATTGAGCACTTGATCATCGGGTGGCCTGGATCTTCCTTCTTCATGATGAAGGGAGGATCGAGAAGATAGCCCCAATAGGAGCGAAGTGGAGGCTTACCGAACTTTTTTGTTACCATGTTTACATGCTCAATTGAATCTTCTGGTTTCCCGGAAATTTTACCTTGTTCTATAGATGGCATAGCTGCTGCTAGTTGAGCTAATTGGGTTTCTAGCATATTATTAAAGCTCAATTAATTTTTCATGGCAGTTGTGTAGCTATCCATTTTCTCACCAAAATTTTCAAGAACTTTATCAGTAGCAATCATCTTCTTATTTATATCATCATTAATCTTAGATTGCCCAAGAACAAGATCTTTTAATGAAGGTTGGTTATTGTAAGAATTGTCATTATTGTAATTACTATTACCTCCATTACCTTAGTAGAAGGGGCGTGAATTCCAGCTTCCTTGTTGTTGGGGTCGATACCCATTGTTGTTGTTGCTGATGAAGTTCACATCCTCCTTCGATGTCTCGGGGCAATTGTTGCCCGAGTGATCATTTCCTCCACACACCTCGCACCATGGATCGGCTTCAATAGCTTGTGCGGTGGCGATGGGGTAGATGGCCTCTCGTTCCTTCTTGGAACTTTCTTCTATCTTCTTCATCAGGAGGTCCATCTTGGCAGAGAGCATGTTCACCTCATTAACGGTGTGCATACCTCTCCTCTTCTGTTGGAGTCGTTCCTCACCCCATCCTTGGTTGATCACCATTTTCTCAATGAGGTCCTTGGCATTTCTCAATGTGTGTTGGAGAAATGCCCCTCCAGCGACAGCATCAAGGTGACTATGGGCCATGCTGGTCAGCTCGTGGTAGAATCCTTAGATCAAGAGCCATTCGTCTATCTCATGATGAGGACAGGCACGAATGTACTCCTGGAGACACTCTCATGCTTCGAGAATCGTCTCATCAGATTGTTGCTGTAAGCTCGAGATCTTTCCACGAAGAGCATTGGTTTTTCCTGTCTGGAAGAACTTCTTGAGGAATGCATTGGCGCACCTCTCCCATGTAGTGGCCTCTTCTTTGTGGGCGTAGAACCATTGCTTCGCCTTTCCCAGTAGAGAGAATGGGAAAAGATGAAGGCGAATGGCATCAGACGCCACTCCCTTGATAGTGAAAGTGTCACATAGCTCCATGAAGTGCTTGAGATGAGCATTGACATCCTCAAGGGGCTTCCCAAAAAATGGGTTGGCCTGGACCATGTGGATCAAGGCGGGCTTCATCTTGATGGTGGCAACCCCGAAGTTGACCCCGGGGCCCTGAGCTACGTGGGTAGCTGACGGAGCCGAGAAGTCAGAGATCGCCTTCTGGGCCATAGCTTCCTTGAGTGGTGGTGTAGAGCCTCCTTCCTTGAACGGATTCTGGTTCGGGAGGAACCTCTGAGGAGGAACTTGACGACGTCTAGTTCTCCTCAACAAGTGCTCAGGATCTTCTAGGTAGTTTCTAGGTAGTTGGAAACCGCTCATAAACTGTCTGGCTTCACAAGAAAGGAAGACACAAACAGGGGTGAGCCCCTATAACTAATTGATAACTAAGTTAACGAGAATCTCTGGATTCAATCTAATTAAAATTTCTAGGATAAGCTTTCCTCGGCAACGACGCTAGAAATGCTTGTTGGTATTTCTTATGACTATTGGATAAATCCGCAAGCGCACAGATTATATCGTTGTAGCACTTCACCTAGGAGTATTCCAAGGTATCGTAATTTATATTTTCCCAAGGGAAAGCTGGGCTAGAAAGGATAATTAGAGAAAGATCATAGAGAGCACCTTAAATTAGTACCAACTAGTATAGAGGGGTAAACGATATGTGTGATAGGAAGGGGTTGATGAATGAAGAAGCTACGGTAAATGATACTTAGAACGGACTAGATAGATTAGCTAGGTGGGAGGACAACGACAGAGTATAGGGACTCCTATGTACTTTACTCTACTTCAATATACTTAGCTAATTAGCTAGTCTAAACACTATAGTTTGCCTCCTCAATACAAGTATGTCAGGCGAGGGGATAGATTAGTAGGATCACAAAACTCCTACCGGACTGCACCCTCTTCTTACGGGGGCATTACCTTTTAAGAACTTGCCTATAAACACGTGGTGGAATACAACGACTAGACAAGGTTGTCACATCTTGCTAGCTACCACAAACAATCTGTGCAGCAAGCGATAACCAAGATAAGATGATGTATAAGCACCACGCTTACACACAACTTACTACTTTGACTACGATCTATAATCAAAGCACCCTATGACAGGCAATGATCGCATACAGGAAAGGTCACAAGGATCACAGACTATGAATGCAAAGGCTATTAAAGAGCAAAAGCATATAACAAGACTATATCTAGTATAGAAATGCTCAAAGTAAATACTAAGTAAAGTAGAGAGAAAGATAATATATTGATAAAGGTAAAGTCTTACAAAGAAGGAAAGATACAAGAGCTATACCAGACTTCCCTGAAGACTACTCCCGAAATCCCGAGCACAGCTCGACTCAACTCTAACTCCCACTCTAGACTAACTCCTAGAACAATCTAAGGAATAGAGCTTGTAGGCTTCTTCACCATGTCTAGAGAAGGGGGTATGGCCCTCTATTTATAGTGGGAGGTGGAGTAGGGGCTACTCCAGCGCCACGTCAGCGATCCAGGGCCTTCCATTCTCCACCCTTGGATCAAACCGACCCTTGAACCGACCAAGGGTGGATGGTGTGGATTTCCACCATGTGTCCTTGCATATGGCAGTTGGAGGGACCCAACCGACCTATAGAGGCGGTCGGCCGACCACCCCTATGGCAGGTGGGCCCTCCTCTGACCTCCTGGAGGTGGCCCCACTGGTTAAGGACCAAGTGGGGGGCTGGTGGGCCCATATGGGGGGTCAGCGACCCCCCTTGGAGGCTCTGTCCCACCTCAGTCTCCCAGATGCTGGTCCCACTTTTCATGGATGTTTGGTGTTGATTCTGAGGTGGTTGTCATGTTTATCTCCTTGGTGTGGGCCCATGGATCCATGTGCTATGCATGTGAGCCGTTGAGAGAAAGAAATGAGTGATCGAAGGGTTGGAAATCACTCTGGGATGCTTCTCTTGGATCATGGCCGAGAGGGGAGCCAGGTGGGCCCATAGGGTGGTCGGCCAATCCCTATGTGGGTCCCACTGTCTCTCCTTTGCTTCATTTATTCATTCCTACATTCAAACACTCATGGACATGTGGAACTAGTTATTTGATAAAATATGCTCATGATGTGTTTGTTTATCCTTGATCCTGAGGTTGGTGGCAATATTTTAGCTATGTAAAAGTTGATCATAATTTGTGCCAACAGGAACCCAGCACCCGGGATCAAATTATCGAAGCTTAGAAAACCAATAAAGGCATCGCTCATATTAAAGCAAAGGTTAAATCTGGGATAGCTACTTGTTTTAAATTAGATGAAGCCGATGTGCTTTGGTTCAAGGATCGCCTTGTGGTCCCCAAAGTTCTAGAGTTGCGACAAGCTATTCTTGATGAAGCTCATACTTCTCGATTGTCTATCCATCCTAGAAGCAATAAAATGTACCAGGATTTGAAGCAGAAGTTCTGGTGGACAAAGATGAAGATTGAGATAGCTGGCTATGTGGCTAAGTGCGATACTTGTCAGAAAGTGAAAGTAGTGCGTTTGAAACCAGGAGGTCAACTTCAACCCTTGCCTGTTCCCGTTTGGAAGTGGGAAGACATTAGTATGGATTTCATAGTAGGCTTACCTAACACATCCAACGGTTATGATTCTATTTGGGTTATTGTTGACCGACTTACCAAATCTGCACATTTTCTACCTGTGAAAACAAGACAGCCTACGGCCGCTTATGCCAAGTTGTTCTTAGTAAGAATAGTAAGTCTTCATGGTATTCCCAAGACCATAGTATCTGATCGTGGGACTCAGTTTATCTCAGCTTTTTGGAGGCATCTTCATGAATCTCCGGGTACTAAACTTTTGTATAGCATAGCTTATCATCCACAAATCGATGGTCAAACTGAGTGGGTGAATCAGATTCTTGAAGATCTGTTGCATTATTGTGTGCTTAACTTTGCCGAAAAATGGGATGAATGCTTACCTTTGGCAGAGTTGTCTTATAACAATAGTTACCAACAGAGCATAAAAATGTCGCCATTTGAAGCTTTGTATGGTCGAGGTTGCAGAACTCCTCTTAATTGGTCAGAACCCGGAGAACGAGAGTTCTTTGGAGTTGACTTAGTTAAGGAAGCTGAAGATAAAGTTAAGAAGATCCGCATCAATCTCGAAGTAGCTCAGTCAAGGCAGAAGAGCTACGGAGAAAAAAGAAGAAGGCCACTCCAATATCAGCCAGGAGATCACGTGTACTTGAAAGTCACACCTATGAAAGGGATCTCTCGGTTCGGAGTAAAGGGTAAGTTAGCACCTCTCTATGTCGGTCCATTCCCAGTCCTGGAACGCATTGGCAAGGTGGCTTATCATCTTAAGTTGCCTGAAAATTCGGCAGTTTATGATGTGTTTCACGTATCCCAGTTGAAGAAGTATCTCAAGTTAAGGATACAATCGTTGAAGTTGAAGGGGTGCAATTAGAACCTGATGTGACATACTCCGAGTATCCTGTAAAGGTTCTTGATCGAAAAGATCGAATTACTCGTCGCAAAATCATCAAGTTCTATAAAGTTCAGTTGAACCAGCACTCAGAGGAAGAAGCTACTTGGGAATCTGAAGATTATCTTTTAGAGAACTTCCTAGAGTTTTATGCTCCTAGAGTTTTATGCTTCTATAGTTTGAACTATTTTGTAAACCCTAGTCATAGTTGTAATATAAGAAACGAGAAAAAGAAGGTTCTTGACACATTTCCTTTTCCGTTACTTTGTTTACACTCCTAAATCTAGGGACGAGATTTCGTTAAGGGGGAAGGGTTGTAACACCTCTAGTGTTTAAACTTAATTAAAAATGAATCATGTCATCATATGCACTAAGCATCATTCACTTGTTTGAGAACCTTGCCATGCATTGAACTAAAATGAGTTTACTTGTTTGTGTTTAGCTCAATTTTGTAAATGCTTGCTATGAATTCAAATTCAAAATTTCAAATTCTTTTCCAAACCCTAATTTCCAGAGGGGGTTAAATCAAACCCTAAACATGATTTTCAAAATCTAAAAATAATTTGCATATGGTTGTTAAAGCAAAGTTGTAGAGCTCTGTTTCTATTGCAAAAGTCATGTTTGGAGTTTTTCAAGTTTTATTCAAAAATATTGAGCAATTGTTTTAAAGAAGGTTTTCAAATTTCAAAAATACATTTCTAAATCTAGGCCGAATTTGAAAATGTGCATGTTGACAACTTTGTAGATCATGAAATTTTGAGCAACTTTGGTATTCAAAGTTTTTCATGAAAACCCTTGGAAGCTTGAGTAATTTGCAAAACAATCTCGGGAGCAGTTCAGTCTTTTCGTCGAACACCTGCATGTCGGTGTTGCTCACCGGCATTGACACCTGGCCGGCTAGCTGCCACCACGTCCGAGCGCCTCCTAGCCTCGACTCACGTCCCATCGGGTGCGTGGCATCACCACGGTCGCGTTGTCGTCTTCAAAACGCGACGACACCCCTCCCTCTATCCTCTTTCACACTCGCGTCGTCGTCCTGCTCTGCTCCGCCACGAGTGCCATCCATGTCGACGAGCTCGCGCGATCTCTCAATCCACAACCAAGCCTCCAAACCAGCGCCATTGTCTTTTCCTTGATCTCGTGCATCTCCTGGGTCGCTTGGTTGAAGCCGTCAACCGCTCGTTTGCCCAGTGCGACTTCATCTTCCTCGGCTCCGGCGAGAACGTCGTCGTTCGGGTTCGCGGTCAAACCGGCTACACAGGAGCCGCATTGGCATTCTCTTTCTTGTTTCATCTTCTTCGTTCATCATTGATACTCGTGCGCCTCGCCATTTTGTCTTTGGTGGTCTGCAGCTCCGAGAACGTCCGTTGCGCCGCCGTTCACCATTTCTGCAGCCACTGTCTTCGTCGCCAGCTCGTTCTGCTTCCTCTCCGGCTAAGTTAGCGCGAGCATCGTGTTCGGGGTGATCTTCTGATGCTCGTTGGGTAGATGGTTGTTGCCAATTTTGGCTGGTTGGATGTATTCGTTTGCTCTGGCGTGTTTTGTGCCACCGTGTCGGTGCTCACCGCCGTGAGAGCTCGGTGGTCGATCTTTTCTTCAATTAGTTGTTGCACTAGCTTTGCCTAGCCTTGCTGAGTCTCGTTTGGGTGTTGGTTGTTCGAGCGGATGCATGTTTTGTCCGGCGCAAGAAGCGCAGATCTCCGTCGTCCGCCATCGCCGTCGGCGAGGTCTCTTCGTCATCGTTTCGTCTCGTTTTTGTATTGCTTCACGTGTGTGTTGTCTTCCTCAGTCCATTGAAGCGCTTGATTGAGCCTGAGAGGGCCTGTGATCGCCGGCGCACGTGCGACCAAGCTCGAGATGCCGCGGTTGTCGCTGACGAGGTCGATGCAAGGGATAGTTCTAGGCGTGTCATACCTCGTTAGGATCGGGATGAGGTGTAGAAGCCGATGTGAGAGTTCGTTGATTGTTTGGGTCACCGACGGCGACACACCACCGTGTTTTGTGGTCGCCGGCGCCACTGCGTCGGTTGGGAAGGGCTGACAGGCCGACCCCACCTGTCAGTCTCTTTAGATTATAGTTTGTTTATTTCTGTTTCTGCACAGTAATGTTTTTGTTATTTTCATATATTTATTTTTATGCATGTATAAATTTTGCAAAAATTTGAGTATGCTCCCTGTGATGTGTAGTATTTAAGAAAAATATTATATGCTCATGTTCAGTATATTTTTAATCCTATAAAAATGCTCGAAGTAATTGAAAAATGCATTTTCCATGATTTTTCATGCTCTGTATGTTGCTCCAAAAGTTATGAAAATTTTTTGGTAACCTTTATACACTTATATCTTGCTGTAAAAAAGTTTGGGAATTTTTGGATAAACTGTTACACATGGCTATTTTAATTATTAATAATAAAATGATTAGAAACCCTAATCAGTTTAGGAATTGTGTGGTTTTGAATTGATTGATGCAAATGGTCATTCTCCAGTGGCAAACACAGCATGGACATGCATGTATGTTGTGTTGTATGCTCAGTTCTTTTGGATGTAATTATTAAACTGAATAATCAATTTAATCATGATTTAATTAATTGCTTTATGCTCTAGTTTTATTTACTTTCATGAAGAGAAGTTGTACTCAAGGTTTATAATCTATTTTTGTCACCCTCTAAATGCATGCTTGTATGTTTGTTAGCATCATGTCTATTATTTCAAGCATCATCTAAGCATGTCATTATATCGTGTAGATATCTCGTTGGTTGGGTTGGATAACCTTCCTAGTGAAGGGATTTTTTTCCGTTGTTGAATCTGAGCCTGAGTTTGTGTATCCCTCCAACCAAGGCAAGCCCCGGTGCATTTAACCTTTCCTTGTATTTAAATATTTGCTTTAAATACACATATGGTTATTGTATTGCATTGGCTTACTTTATTAAATTTCTACTTGATGCATAGCCTTATCCTTGTATTATTGTACTTTATACCTTGACACTTGTTTAAAGATGCAAACTTTTAGCTAAAAATGCTTAGTATGCTTAGAAACTTTCTAGTAGGTGATTTCCGATCACTTACACATAGCGTATTGCTTCGGTAAATGGTTATGCGCTTTTGAGAAAGGCATGTTGTTGGAAGTAATAATCGGGACCGAGCGGACATGGTGTTTGAGAGCCACCACTGGTGACTGGTGAGCGGATTCTTTCCGTCTGTGTCATTAAGAACCGTCTGTTGTAGATGTCCAAGAGTTGTGACTTTGGAGTACTTATCACATACTCTGGGAAGCCGGACTTTGGCTATTCCAGCTTGAAGAACGGTTAATCCGCACTGGGAGTGGAGAGATAGCGAGAGTAGTATGTACCCTCCAAGTTCGAGGAACTGGATGGAGGTGTACTGTGCTCTCGGGTGGCGGCACCCCGGTCTAGGCTGGAGGATCCAGGGAAAGGTAGTCATATGCGTGCTTTCGGGGTTGTATATAGCATGTGATAGGGAATCCCCAGCTGGGTTAAACCGGTTCGAATCGTCGTGTTCCTCGGATATGGAAACATAACCCTGTCCTCTACATCGTAGTTAATGAAACTTAAACTGGATACTTGATGTTTCCTTTCATGGATGGTTTATTACCTCGTTATTGATCATAACTCTAGATCGATACTTGAGTAATCTTATGAACGAATTAAATGAATTTCAATTATTTTACAAAATGTTCATTTATGCAAAATACTTGATTCTTGCAAACCACACCTTGAATCCTATGACTTGCATACCTTTTGTCCACCAAATATTTTCTTTTGTCGGATAAGTCTTGTTGAGTACTCCCGTACTTAGGGTTTGTTAACCCCTATTACAAATGAGGGTCCAAATCCGGTCTGTGTAGCTTCGTGCTGCATGACCGTTGTTTCGGTTGATGAAGATGAGGATTAAAATGTCTTTGCTTGACTCTTGGGCAAGAGTATCTCGGTTGCTTGTTTATACTCTATCACCAGCTTGATGTAATAAGATCGTATGACACTATGTTATGTTTCAAAACCTAAGGTTTGTAATATGACTTTAAATTCCGCGACTTTGATATAAATTAAATTAGTGTATTACTTCTGCAATGTCTGAAATGAGGAGATCATGTTCGGAAAGAGGTGGATGACTCGCTTGTCACACCCGGTTTTAAGGACAAAACTAGATTTACACCATATGTGAGCCCAGGAAGTCAAATCTCACATATAGCCACAAATTGAGGTGACATCAAAAGACAATACTTAAATATATAACATGTAGGGTTAAAGGATAACCTCAACACAGTAAACAGCGGAAAGACGACTCCAAACTTCAGGCGAAGGCTCCGACTTCACAGGGACAACTGACTGGTTGATCACAAGCCTAATTCCTTTAGCTCTTGCAATCTGATACGGTTGATAAGGCAAGGGTGAGCACTTAAAGTACTCAGCAAGAATAACACAGGGTTATGAAGCTCAAAAGGCTGACACTATCTTACTGTGGTTGCTTTTAACTTGGTCAAGTTTTAACCATAATTAGCTTTCGTTATGCTTAAACTAGTTGGTAACCACATGATCATTAATGAAACAATCTCATATATCATATCTCCAAACTTACCATCATAAGTTGTTCAACAACATGAGTATCTAACACTATGAGTTTTCCGAGCCGCTTGTGACCGTGAGCATGGCTATCATGAAAGATTTACACTCTGCAGAGGTTACGCACTTTACCCACAAGCCGTGTAGCCCATATGCCCGGGACAGCCAATCCCAAAACACTACCAAGGTGAGCGGGCAGGGTACACTATGAAGTCTTTCAAAAGCTCTTTCTAGCATGTAGCGGACCCTAGGGACCCAATGCAAAGGGGTATATGGGACAGCCCGATGGTACCACCCGCAGCGGTCCCCACACAAGCTATACCCCATAACCAGCTCGGCAAAGGTGCCTTTCACGAACCACAAGCATGCTAGTCCAAACTTCATACTTAACCAAAGCCAGAGCCATTATAGCACACATGGTTGCATTTAAGTCCCAGCTTTTGCCATACAGTGTGGTCATATTCCATGTTGCTATAAAAGCCAATTTTATCTCATCGTTGCATATATCATTAGTCAAGATTCTTCTCATAATTCATAAAGCATAGCAAATCTACCCATGTGCAATAGTATCCCAAGGTGACAAGGTACAAGGTAACAAAGCTATGATAGATCTAATAATAGGAATCAATTGAGACACATGCAATCATGACTAGATGAATTATGGTGAATAGGACAACAAGGAGGATCCCATGTTAAACTTGCCTTAAACTCTTAGATCCTTTCTTCACTTGATTCTCGATCTTCTGATGACTTCTTCTTGATCTCCACGTAATTCTCACCGATTGGACAAGATCATAAACATCACACAAGCATCTGACAATCATACAAAGCATACAATATATCTACTTTAGAACAATACACCAATCAATGAAAAAGATTTAAAAGAAGTCTACGTCTTGCTACGATCACGCAGACGTGAGAATCACGCTAATTGGATCTATAAAGGAAAAGAAACGTCTAACGAAGATTAACTTTTATAAGAGAATTAGACTTCATTTATTTTATTTATATAAAAAGCATATATTAGATACTTCAGCGAAATACCCAAATTAAATTAAGTCACATTACATTTGCTTTGTAAAAACAAGATTAAACTAAGTATGTTTTGTTTTATGAAAAGCCGAGGTGGAAAACCCTAATATATTTTAATTGGAAAACCATTGATTATATAGATTAATCAATTATTAGTTTATTTCAGAGAATAAAACATGTTAAATACTTCTGCTAACGAATAGATCTTATCGTTACTAAACCAACGCAACTAGAACGGGCTAAAAAGAATCTAAAACGCAGGAGATATGAATTAAACAAGATTTTCTATACAAGATTAATTAATTAAACGGGATTACTCTAGACTTTAGTTTAAAAAGTGTTTAACATAGATGAAATCTATACTACTAGATAGAGCATAAAATTATGGATCTAACGCAACTTGAACGGATCGATTTGGATCTAAAACGAGCAAGTTATAAGCATTTAAAGTTCAGTGGCAAATCTGTAAATAGGGATTTTCATTTATTTTCGAAATAAAAACAGATCTAAAAAGGAATACGCTTTCCAGAGGGAGAAGCATATAGCTGGAAACCGCTTTAGGACTGCGGGTTGAGGGCCAAAAATCCAAGGGTCTCTTTAGCAAAAGTGCCACGCGAAGGGGTACCTTTTATCTGTGGCCATCGGATTCGATCTGGACGGCTCAGATTAGAACAAGGGGGGAAGAGCGGCGTGGCTACCGGAGCAGAGGCCTAGGGCGGCGGCGCCATGGCCGGCTGGAGGCAGAGCTCGCCGGCGTAGCTCGTTTGGGGGCTCTGGTGCCCGGTTTTCCAATCCGGGAGCACCGGGAGAAAGAGGAGGAGGAGGCGAACTCACCTGGGAGCTCGGTGGGACTCGGGGACGGACGAAGATGGCGGCTGGCGTGGAACAGCGGCATCGGGCTCCTGTACACGGCGGCGCGGTCAACCAGAGCGCAAAAGACGGAAAGAAAAGGGGGAGGAGGCGTTCCACGGGCTTGCGAAGCCGAAGCGAAGCTCCGGGAAGCTTACGGTGGCCGGAGGTGCGCAGAACGGCGGCGTGCTCCGTTCGGCGGCTCTGTTGTCGCTTCTTCGTGGCAGGGCAAGGCGAGAGGAGGTGGGGAGGCGTGCGGGGTCGGTTCCTATTTAAAGGGGACCGAGGGGGAGTCCCACGCAGAGACGGCGCGTGAAGTCCGCGCGGAGAAGGCGCGCGGCGGTTGCGGGCTCGGCGGTGCGCGGCCGTGTCCGGCTCGGACTCAAGGAAGGAGAAGGGGGGCTGACGCGCGGGCCCGGCGGGTCAATGGGTGAAGGGAGAGGCGGTGGCTACGTGGGCCTGCGGGCGAGCTGGGCCGCGGGTGAGGCGGTGGCCGGCCCACGCGGGAGGGGAGAGAGGGTGAGGGGCGCTGCGGGCTGGGCCGGCAGGCTAAAAGAGGAGGAGGGGAGAAGAAAAGGGTTTTCCATTTTTCTTTCCTTTTTATTTTCTTCTTGCAAATGATTTTCAAACTTATTTTTCAAAAGGGTTTTGAAATATATTCTTTTGAGTTTTGTCAACCAACCAACACAAAGAAAAATGCAGAGGCATGCTATACACATACAAGTTGAACCCTAGCATTGATATTTATTTTAGTTTTATTTAATTAATTCTATGATCACAACCAATGCTTGAATTAAATCAAATTAAAGCAAATTCAATTTAAATTCCAACCTAATTTGCTAATTCAAATTTTAGGGTGTTACAAATCTACCCCCTTAAAAGAATCTCGACCCGAGATTCTCAGATTTCACTTACTTAAAGAGTTGGGGGTAGGTTTTTCTTAGATCTTCCTCTCTTTCCCAAGTGGCCTCTTTCTCGGTATATCGATTCCATTGCACCTTGCACATCTTGATGACCTTACTCCTTGTAATTCTTTCAGCTGTCTCCAAAATCTTAATCGGATATTCCTCATAGGTCAAATCTTCCTTAACTGTTAGTTCCTCCAACGGTAACTGTTCTTCGGGTACTCGCAAACACTTCTTGAGCTGAGATACGTGAAACACATCGTGAGCTCCTGACAAGCTTTCTGGTAACTCTAACCGATAAGCAACTTCTCCACGTCTCTCAAGAACCTTGAACGGACCAATATATCTGGGTGCTAACTTTCCTTTCATATTGAACCGTTTCACACTTCTCATAGGTGACACTTTCAGGTAAACATAATCACCTACCTCAAAAGACAAATCTCTTCTTCGGTTATCAGCGTAACTCTTCTGTCGGGACTGTGCTATCTTCAGATTATCCCTGATTACTCGGACTTGTTCTTCTGCATCTCTCAGAACATCTGGTCCAAACACTTGGGTTTCTCCCGTTTGATTCCAGAACAACGGAGTTCTACACTTCCGTCCAAACAAAGCTTCAAACGGTACCATCTTAAGACTTTCTTGATAACTGTTGTTATATGAGAACTCAGCATAGGGCAAACTCTTGTCCCAACTGGTACCATATTGCAAAGCACAAGCTCTCAACATATCCTTTAGCACTTGATTTGTTCTTTCTGTCTGTCCATCTGTCTGAGGGTGATAGGCTGAACTAAAATTCAACACTGTTCCGAGAGACTCGTGCACTTTCTTCCAAAAGTACGAGGTAAACTGGGTCCCTCTATCTGACACGATCTTCTTTGGAACTCCATGCTGGCATACTATCCTTTCCATATATAACTCAGCTAACTGTGCTCCCGTATAGGTGGTTCGAACTGGCAAGAGGTGAGCTACCTTAGTCAAGCGATCAACTATGACCCAGATTGAAACATAACCTTTCCGAGTAAGCGGTAACCCCACTATGAAATCCATACCAACTTCGTCCCACTTCCATTCAGGCACCTTCATCGGTTGCAACAGTCCTGCAGGTCTCTGATGTTCTGCTTTTAACCCTCTGACATGTATCACATATTGCTACATATTCTGCCACATCACGTTTCAATCCAACCCATCAGTACTTCTTTTTAAGATCTAAGTACATCTTAGTGCTTCCAGGATGTACCGAGTAGGTTGACTCATGAGCTTCTCGCAGAATTGTCTCTCGCATTGACTTGATGTCGGGGACACAGATCCTCTTTCCATACCACAATGTACCATTATCATCTAACCGGAAACCTGGTGACCTTCCTTCCTTTATATTCTCGACTATTATCTGAAGATTCTTATCCTGCAACTGACCTTCACGAATCTCCTTCTCTAGTGTAGGCTCCACTACCATCTCCATAGCATTAGCAACAATGCTCAAGTTGAGATGCTCAAGTTCAACACACAACTCTTCAGGCATAGGTATTGTCCGAATCTCATTAGCATAAACTTTCCTGCTAAGAGCATCGGCCACAACATTGGCTTTACCAGGATGATAGTGAACATCTAAGTCTTAATCAGCTCCAACCAACGATGTTGCCTCAAATTCAGATCTGATTGAGTAAAGATATACTTCAGGCTCTTATGGTCGGTGTAGATGTCACACTTATGACCAATAAGATAGTGTCTTCATATCTTCCATGCATGAACCACAGCTGCTAGCTCTAAATCATGAGTCGGATAATTCAACTCATGCTTCCTCAGTTGTCGCGAAGCATACGCAACAACTCTTCCTTCTTGCATAAGCACACAACCCAAACCAAGACGAGAGGCATCACAATAGATAGAGAACTTCTGACTCAAGTCTGGCAAGGTCAACACAGGAGCTGTAGTCAATCTCTTTTTTAACTCTTCAAAGTTAGCTTGACACTTCTCTGACCAAACAAACTTGGCATCCTTCTCAAGCAACGCGGTCATAGGTTTAGCTAGCTTAGAGAATCCTTCAATGAACCTTCTATAATATCCGGCTAAGTCAAGAAAACTGCGAATCTCACTTACATTGGTTGGGGGTTTCCAATTCAGCACATCTTCCATCTTACTAGGATCAACTGATATACCTCCATTAGACACAACATGGCCAAGAAAGGAAACTTCTTTCAACCAAAATTCACACTTACTTCTTTTAGTGTATAACTGGTGCTCTCGAAGTTTCTGTAATACCAATCTCAAGTGTTCAACATGTTCATCATCATTCTTGGAGTAGATCAGAATATCATCAATAAATATCACCACAAACTTATCCAGATATTCCATAAAAACCTTGTTCATCAAGTACATAAAGTATGCGGGTGCATTGGTAAGACCAAACGACATCACCGTATATTCGTACAACCCATACCTTGTAGTGAATGTTGTCTTGGGAACATCTGAAGCACGGATCTTCAACTGATGATAACCAGACCGAAGATCAATCTTGGAGAACACACAAGCACCCTTCAACTGATCAAACAAGTCATCAATTCTGGGTAAAGGATACTTGTTCTTGATAGTTACCTCATTTAGTGACCGATAGTCAACACACATCCTCTGACTGCCATCTTTCTTATCAACAAAAATAACTGGTGCACCCCAAGGTGAAGAACTAGGACGAATAAAACCTTTATCCGACAACTCTTTAATTTGTTTCTTAAGTTCTTCTAATTCTTTTACTCCCATCCTGGCAAATCTTCCGGGAATACATCTGGAAATTCATCCACAACCCTCTCTGTTGGGTTGTCATTCTCCTCAAGCTGGTTGACGGCGACTGTCGGTGGAGGTTGCATAACTACATCAACACAAATCCTGAACAAAGGTAAGTCATCCTTGATAGTGACTTTTCCATCATAGGGATAACCGATTCTTCCAAGCAAGATGATAGAGAGTTGAAACCTTTATCTTTGTAACTTCTTCAACTTGGCTACACCCCTTAAGTAAAGACAACTAAGGGACTCCAAAGGGTAGTTTGCATCTTCTTTTGAGTTAAGTTGATGGTCATCAAGAGGTTCCGACATCCCAAAGAAGTTCATGTGGGAGGGTATGAATCCACAACTCGGTTTTCCTCGCGGACAAGAAAAAAACAACAGAGTAAAACGGTCATAACTCTTGTTCCGTTAATCCGATGAAGCTGTAGTTTAGACCGTTGGAAAGGTTATAAAATTATCTACAACTTCCTTATAACACACTTCTCCAGATTCTATTGTTAAGGTAGTCGAAAACAGCAACCAACCAAAACTGTTCCAGGTTTCAAGCAGCACAACTGTGTCTCCTTGTGAATTTTGTATCTCTCAAACCATAACACATTTGAAGGTGATTCTTGAGGTCAGAGAAAGGTGCAAAAGCCTACTTTTGTCCAGAATTTTTCCATGATTTTTGACTTCCCCCAAACAGAGATATAAGGTGATAAGGACAAAATGCTCTAGAGAAGTTATGATAGAGACAACAGGAGATGAGATGATAGAGATAGATTGTGACAGGATCGGGAAACAGGAGACAAGAGAACCCAACTATTTATTGCATTAAACCTAAGGCCTATAAACTAAATGATATTGTGGAGAAAAATCCCACAAGGTCATTGCACTCATTACAAAGACTCAAATCATGCATTATGATAAAGACAATCATTCAAACACTAAAAGTTCACAAGACACACAAACTTGACTCGACTTTGCTACTAACGTTTTATTATACAAGGGCATAAACTCCTATCTCCTAAACACGGTGCGACTGCAGCGACATCCAGGGTAGCATCTCTTGCGTGGGGTAGAGCGGGACACATCTTCTACTATATTGATCTTGGGTAATCCAGCACAACTTCTCCAATCATCAATCTCATCAAGAGCTTCTTCGTAGTGTTGCCTCAATTCTAACAACTCTAGTTGACTATCTTCCAACTTTTGGTGGAGGGATTGGATGGTCAAGGCCATCTCCTTTACTTGTTCATTCTGCTCTGACTGAGGGTCATCCATTACACACTGAAAACTTCCTGGTGGACGTCGAGGAAAGTATTTCTGCTTGACATCTTTCAGGTCTTCATAGTGTTTTCCAAGGTATACCAAAAGAGCTTGATGAGCAGCATCCGATATACCAGCTTGCATACTAAAACGATCTGCGAGAGATGTGTGAATGGATTCCACCATCCTTGAACCAGTAGTTAGACTACACATTGTGACATGTGCCTCTATGCTCCAATGGCTCTCATACTTAGGATGAGTCCAAACAGTGCATTTATACTCCACCATGGCTTGTCGATTAGGGTAGTGGTCTTGCAACACGTGCATGAGTCGAAGGTGGAAGAAAGCTTCACTGCTATAGAACGTAGTAATGTACTCCTTGTGCCAACAAGTGTGTTGAATCTGAGCTTCCGTGAAAGCTTGACTTCCTTCACTGAGACACGGTCTTCCAAAGTTGTTCCGAGCGGTTTTCTCATGACGAACCATCTATTTATATTAAGAGAAAGGACTTCATATTAGGACAAGGTCCTTACAAAAGAATAGAGGAGGGAGCATTAACTTTAAGAAAATATCAAGGAAAAAAAAGGAAAGCAAGAATTAGACAAGGTTAAGCGCTTGCTAAAACGACCAGTTCTATCTAGGCTTGCGTCCTACAGTCAGCATTGCTCTGATACCAATTTGTCACACCCGGTTTTAAGGACAAAACCAGATTTACACCACATATGAGTCCAGGAAGTCAAATCTCACATATATCCACAAATTGAGGTGATATCGAAAGACAATACTTAATATATAACATGTAGGGTCAAACGATAACCTCAACACAGTAAACAGCGGAAAGACGACTCCGAACTTCAAGCGAAGGCTCCGACTTCATAGGGACAACTGACTGGTTGATCACAAGCCTAACTCCTTTAGCTCTTGCAATCTGCTACGGTTGATAAGGCAAGGGTGAGCACTTAAAGTACTCAGCAAGAATAACACAGGGTTATGAAGCTCAAAAGGCTGACACTGTCTTACTGCGGTTGCTTTTAACTTGGTCAAGTTTTAACCATAATTAGCTTTAGTTATTCTTAAACTAGTTGGTAACCACATGATCATTAATGAAACAATCTCATATATCATATCTCCAAACTTACCATCATAAGTTGTTCAACAACATGAGTATCTAACACTATAAATTTTCCGAGCCGCTCGTGACCGTGAGCATGGCTATCATGACAGATTTACACTCTGCAGAGGTTACGCACTTTACCCACAAGCCGTGTAGCCCATATGCCCGGGGCGGCCAATCCCAAAACACTACCAAGGTGAGCGGGCAGGGTACACTATGAAGTCTTTCAAAAGCTCTTTCTAGCATGTAGCGGACCCTACGGACCCAATGCAAAGGGGTATATGGGACACCCCGATGGTACCACCCACAGCGGTCCCCACACAAGCTATACCCCATAACCAGCTCGGCAAAGGTGCCTTTCACGAACCACAAGCATGCTAGTCCAAACTTCATACTTAACTAAAGCCAGAGCCATTATAGCACTCATGGTTGCATTTAAGTTCCAGCTTTTGCCCTACAGTGTGGTCCTATTTCATGTTGCTATAAAAGCCAATTTTATCTCATCGTTGCATATATCATTAGTCAAGATTCTTCTCATAATTCATAAAGCATAGCAAATCTACCCATGTGCAATAGTATCCCAAGGTGACAAGGTACAAGGTAACAAAGCTATGATAGATCTAATAATAGGAATCAATTGAGACACATGCAATCATGACTAGATGAATTATGGTGAATAGGACAACAAGGAGGATCCCATGTTAAACTTGCCTTAAACTCTTAGATCCTTTCTTCACTTGATTCTCGATCTTCTGATGACTTCTTCTTGATCTCCACGTAATTCTCACCGATTGGACAAGATCATAAACATCACACAAGCATCTGACAATCATACAAAGCATACAATATATCTACTTTAGAACAATACACCAATCAATGAAAAAGATTTAAAAGAAGTCTACGTCCTGCTACGATGACGCAGACGTGAGAATCACGCTAATCGGATCTATAAAGGAAAAGAAACGTCTACCGAAGATTAGCTTTTATAAGAGAATTAGACTTCATTTATTTTATTTATATAAAAAGCATATATTGGATACTTCAACGAAATACCCAAATTAAATTAAGTCACATTACATTTGCTTTGTAAAAACAAGATTAAACTAAGTATGTTTTGTTTTATGAAAAGCCGAGGTGGAAAACCCTAATTGATTTTAATTGGAAAGCCATTGATTATATAGATTAATCAATTATTAGTTTATTTCAGAGAATAAAACATGTTAAACACTTCTGCTAACAAATAGATCTTATCGTTACTAAACCAACGCAACTAGAACGGGCTGAAACGAATCTAAAACGCAGGAGATATGAATTAAACAGGATTTTCTATACAAGATTAATTAATTAAAAGGGATTAATCCAGACTTTTGTTTAAAAAGTGTTTAACATAGATGAAATCTATACTACTGGATAGAGCATAAAATTATGGATCATGTGGTGCCCGGTTTCCAATCCGGATCACCGGGAGAAAGAAGAGGAGGAGGCGAACTCACCTGTGAGCTCGGTGGGACTCGGGGACGGACGAAGATGGCGGCTGGCGTGGAACAGCGTCATCGGGCTCCTGTACACGGCAGCGCGGTCAACCAGAGCGCAAAAGACGAAAAGAAAAGGGGGAGGAGGCGTTCGGCGGGCTTGCGAAGCCGAAGCGAAGCTCGGGGAAGCTTACGGTGGCCGGAGGTGCACGAAACGGCGGCGTGCTCCGTTCGGCGGCTCTGTCGTTGCTTCTTCGCGGCAGGGCAAGGCGAGAGGAGGTGGGGAGGCGTGCAGGGTCGGTTCCTATTTAAAGGGGACCGAGGGGGAGTCCCACGTGGAGACGGCGCGTGGAGTCCGCGCGGAGAAGGCGCGCGGCAGTTGCGGGCTCGGCGGCGCGCGGCCGTGTCTGGCTCGGACTTAAGGAAGGAGAAGGGGGGCTGACGCGCGGGCCCGACGGGTCAGTGGGGGAAGGGAGAGGAGGTGGCTACGCGGGCCTGCGGGCGAGCTGGGCCGCGGGTGAGGCCGTGGCCGGCCCACGCGGGAGGGGAGAGAGGGTGAGGGGCGCTGCGGGCTGGGCCGGCAGGCCGAAAGAGGAGGAGGGGAGAAGAAAAGGGTTTTCCATTTTTCTTTCCTTTTTATTTTCTTTTTGCAAATGATTTTCAAACTGATTTTTCAAAAGGGTTTTGAAATATATTGTCACACCCAGTTTTAAAGACAAAACAGGATGCATAAACCTTATGTGTGCCCAGGGATCAGTCTACACATATAAGCCGACAAATTATCAAAAATGTACCATTACAGGTGTTTATTACATAGCGAATAAGTATTTAATTAACGTCTATTACATAACAGCGGAAATAAAAGATAACTCTCGCAAAGCTCCATCGCACAGGGACGTCAACTGGTTGACCCCAAACCTAGTAGTCCTCTGGATACTCCTCATAACTCTGATAATCTGGTACCCATCCGGGATTTTTATCCAAATATTGAAAAGAAAACAAGCGTAAGTACTTCTAGTACTCAACAATTAAACATGGAGTTCATGAGGCTCAAAAAGTATGACACTGGTTATACTACATTAGCTTTTAAGTTGTCACAATTTTAGCATATGGATAGCATCAATAAAATCAACAGCCCAATAACCATATGATCAAGTAAACATGTATAATGAATAGCAAACGAGTAAATGGTAGATTAAAGTCATTCTGTTCCATAAGAATTCCAGGCTGCTCGTATCCGTGAGCACGGCTAACATATCAGTTTTTAACACTCTGCAGAGGTTGTACACTTTACCCATGAGTCGTGTTACCCATATGCCTGGGTTTATAACTCCCAAAACACTGCCGAGGTGAGCGGGCAGGGTACACTATGAAGTCTTTCACAGGGGCTCGCTGACATACAACAGACAGTACGGATCCACGGGCAAGGGGTATATGGGAGCCCCTCGATGGTACACACACGCAGTGGTAGCCACTCCGGCCGCAACCCGCAACCGCACGTCAATGGCAACTTTCGTGAACTGCCACATGCGAGAGAGTGACCCTAATACTGAACTAAAGCCAGAGTCATGTAGCTCTCATGGTTGTACTGTAAATCCCGGGTAATCGCTTACAGAGGTTCTAGAGCATCTCAAAAACTGTGCTCTAGATCACCTTAATCCATGTTGCTAAAAAGCATATTTTACTGTTTGTTGCATAAGTCATTAGTCAAGGTTACATGATCATAGTTATTTTTCAAGAGCACTAGCTTAATCTACCCAATGCATAAATCCCAGGGTAACAAGGTATAAGGTACAAATCTATGGTAAAACTATACAGGATATCAAGGAAACACATGCATAACATGAATTATTGTTTAACGTGATTAGGACAACAAGGATGATCCCATGAATACTTGTCTTGCTCAAAAGGTTTCTGCTGCTCCTGCTCAAAGAAAACCTCCTGGTCACCCACGTACTGCTCACCGTCTATACTCGATCACCACATCACATACAATCATACCGGAACATATCATGCAAACAAACAAAGGCTATAGATTAGAACAGTACACCAACCATAATAAAACAAGATTAAAAGTTTATAAAACTACTCTACGTCTCACTACGATCACATAGACGTTTGAAACACGAAAAACAGAACTATAACGAAGAAGATATGATCTAATCAAGTTTTATAACTTAAACAAGAGATTAAAAGAGATTAAACAATTAAATATATATAACAGTTGTCTAACATGAACTATGAACTAACTAACACGTAGATTACGTCGATACGAATCTAACGCAATTTGAATGGGTGAAATCGGAGTTAAAATGAACATTTTATAAGCATTAGAAAATGAGTGGCAAATTTGTAAATAGGGTTTTCTATTTAATTTTGAATTAAAACAAACCCGAAAGGAAAATACGTCTTACAGAACTGAAAACGTAGATTGGAAATACGCTATAGGTCTGCGGGTTTATTCATTAAAAATAGCAGGGTCTCTTTTGCAAAACAGTCGGCCGAAAGGGTATCGGGCTCTGTGAGCCGTCCGACTCCAGATGAGCGGACGAGATTAGAAAGGAGGGAGGGAGTGGTGGCGCGCGGCGGCCGGAGACGGGACAGACGGCGGCGCCATGGCCGGACAGCGGCGACACAACTCAATCTGCCGCGGTGGTGCACGAAATTCGTCACGGAAAGGATCGGGAGAGAGAGAGAGGGGAAGATGGCGAAGACGATGGTGGGGTCGGTCTTTCCGATTGCGCGCGAGGGCGAGGCGTCCACGCGTTGTGGCGGCTCGGGTTGACGGACGGCGGCGGAACTGCGAACTAGAGAGAGAAGAGAGGGAGAACGAGCTCATGGGGCTCTCCTTACCACAACTCGAAGCTCGGGGAGCAGATAGGCGGAGCGGAGAGGCTCGGCAGCAGAGGGGCAACGGCGGCGGCTCGGTGCTCAGCGTGTGGCGGCGGCGGTGCCTCTGGGGTGCTCCGAGAGGGCGAGGTGAGGGCGGTAGGGTGCAGGGGCTTGGCTTTTATAGCTCGGAGCTGCACCGGCTAAGGAAAGGGGGGATTCCTTGCTCCGAATCGCGCTCGGCCGAGAAGGAAACACCGGCGTGGGGAAAAGGAAAGGGAGGGGAGGAAGAAAGGAAAAGGGGAGGGATGAAGCTGACGTGTGGGGTCCCCCTGTCAGTGGCCGAAAGCAGGAGGCGCGGGGCTGGGCTACCGAGCGGGAGCTGGGCCGGTGCTCGGGATCTCGGCCCAAACCGAGAGAGAGGGGGGGGGGGAACTGGGCCGAGAGAAGGGGGCCTCGGGCCAGAAAGAAGAAAGGGAGGGAGAGAGAAATGAAAAGGGTTTTTCTTTTATTTCTTGAATTTCCAAAAGCCAATTTCCAAAACACATTTGAATTCAAAGTTTGAAAATTGAATTTGCCAACCAACACAAGACACTATGCAGCAGCATGAATGCAATCAAACATGTTTCTACTTGTGATAATTTTTATTCTATGAAATCTTTATATATTTTCCCTAGGTTTTAATGTCCACCAAAAATGCAATAAAATTGCTTTTAATCTATTTTTAAAGAATGCAATTTTTAGGGTGTTACATATATTCTTTTGAGTTTTGTCAACCAACCAACACAAAGAAAAATGCAGAGGCATGCTATACACATACAAGTTGAACCCTAGCATTGATATTTATTTTAGTTTTATTTAATTAATTCTATGATCACAACCAATGCTTGAATTAAATCAAATTAAAGCAAATTCAATTTAAATTCCAACCTAATTTGCTAATTCAAATTTTAGGGTGTTACACCGCTGCAAAGTAGCGACACCTGACGAGCTAATTAAGACTTGGATCATTTGTCTTGGATTAAGTCAGATGGACATTAATCCTAGCAAGTGGGCCCTGTTTTTAAGAGGTTCTGTCGCACAGAGGCTTCAACAAGGAGGAAGATAGGGCTGAAGAAGAACGTAATACCAAAGAAGGTACAAGTTGCAGATGTGCCATCCAACCCTGCTAGCCCTGCTTCAAACATCAGAAGCAAGAAAAAGCTCTAGCTGTAGTCAAAGGTCTATGATGACCCAATTCTTTTGGTGATGTGATTCTGGAAAAACTTGTGCCATGTGATAGAATCATTGTTCTTTTGGTGATGTTGCTTTGCTTTGTGATTCTGTCTACACCCATGTTATGAATGTTGCTTAGTTGTAGATGAAAACCAGTAACTTTGCTATTATGTGATTCTATCCCGACTTATTTTATGAATATTGCTTTGGTGATGTTGAAGACCAGTTATGTGATGAACACCATTTATGTGTTTGAACACCAGTTATGTGATTGATTCATTGATGCATTGTGTTTGAACCCTTTCTTTGCCATCAACAACACATGCTTTTGCCGCCAAAAAGCTAGTCGTGAGAATGACACATAGGTAAGCAACAAGTTCACAACGATAGTACAGACTAGAGGGCATCGACGTCTTTTGGCTTAGCCGTTACCCACTGTTAGTACTAAATTTGGACGGAATGACGTGGAGGGCAAATGAATTTAGTGTCATGGCACCGGGTCCGAGCCAACTTTTTAGTGGCACGAGGACAAAGACTATCTTTCTTAATGTCACATAGCGAAAAGTCTCGGAATGAGTGATACATGCACGAAAAATATTGTCTTCAAAGAGGTCCTAACTCTATAAAAATATATTGTCTTCTGTTTTGTAGAATTGCTACGCTTTCTTACATTTGTGTCTTTTATTACAGGTATTTGTCGTATTCATCTGAATTTCAGATCATAGAGTAAGTCTTAACAAAATGAGAGATAAATAGCGTATGACTTGGTGACATATTATTGATTCGAAGTATAGATTGTATGTTATTTGAATTCTGGTGATTATATTATTTCTCACATGTTTTTTTCTTGCATGATTAATATTTAGTTTTACATATAAAAATATTAATGAAAATGAGTGAATGATGTTAACCGTAGACAAAAGAAAAAACAGTGTATGTTAAAAAAATAGTGATACGAATGATTTATCTTTTTAAAACTTGACGTTAATCACGATTTTATATTATCTTATAAAATAATAATTTTGGTTCCATAGCAACGCACGGTACTCAAATGCTAACCAAAGCCGCGTCTCTCCCTCCGCCTCCCTTACCTATCACCCCCGCCTCGATCCGATCGGGGACGGGTCGAGGGGCAGGGGAATGTCGTCTCCGTCAGCGTCTTCTTCGGCGGCGGCGCACCACCAGCAGCATTACTGGCGCCAGACAGGAGGGAGCGGTCTCGTGCCGCTCGCCGCGCTCATCAAGGAGGAGGCCCGCACGGAGCGCCACTCTAGAGCCGGCGGCGAAAGCAGGATCTCCGCGCGCGACGAGGGCGCGGCGGGAGTAGGAAACTCAGGCGTAGGAGGGGAGGCGGCGGCGGAGACGCGGCTGGAGCGCCCGCTGCTGCGCTATGGGTGCGCCGCGCAGTGCAAAAAGGGCGAGGACTTCTTCTTGCTCAGAACGGACTGCCCGCGTCCCGCCATCTCCGTCTCCTCCCCGGACTCCCCGCACCCTACCTTCGCCGTCTTCGCCGTGAGTACCCATCCAGACATCTCGAAAATCTCCTCTCTCTATGCATCCATCACCATCTTTACCGTGAGCGGGATAGTAGTATTGGTATCGCGCCATTCTTCATCTGTTGAGGTGGAGGTGGGGAGTATCAGAGTGCCAACCTAGCCAGCATGGATTTGTTGGGCCTAGGAACTTTGCTGCATTGGGAGCTTGGAGTTTGCTTTGCATCTATGGGAGATGGTTGCTAAATTTGTTTGTGCGCCATGCTGCAGATCTTAGTAGGCCTGTCCCTGGTTTTGGAACCAGGGCACGGGAATTTGAACTCAGAGTTTGCAATTATACATTTAGGCCTTGTTTGGATAGTTAGTTTTAGACTAAATACCATTGTAAAATACAGGCCTGCAAAAAAATACAGTTGAATTGAAAAAATGTTGTTTGGATGGCCAGTCTACCTACTAAAATTACAAGTGTTTGAGGCTATTACAACCGGAAAAAAATAAACATGTCGCTGGCTACTAATTTTTTTCCGACGAATGTCAGGCTCCACCTTCCGCCCCCTGTCCTCATCTCGCTGCTTTGGTCTGAGTCCTCCTCCTCCCCTGGTGCCGTCGGCGCTGCAGTGTGCCAACGAGCTCATCCCCAAGCGCGTGCTGCCGCCAAATCCTCGAGTGTTGGGCGGCCGCAGTCGCAACCTGCGAGATCGTCGCTCGCGTCCGCCGCCCCATCGCCATAAGCGCCGCCGCAGAGCCATCCTCCGCCCCGTCGCCATACGCGCCGCCGCGGAGCCATCCTCGACGCCTTCCGTCTCGGCTATTGTCTGAGAGAGGACGTAGAATCGGCGTTATAGTTTTAGCTTGCTCTCGCCCGCCCGCATTGTTGCTTGCATCGATGCGTGATGCCTGGTACAACGGCTTAGGCGAGAAGCACGACCTTGCTTCTCCATTACTCCGTGGAACGGTGGAAGATACCCAAACGAATATTTTACGGAGGAAAGGAATTACAGGTGTATTCTAGTGCACAAGGAATTACATCTGTAAGCTAATTACCGGTGAATAAAATTATAGAGCTCCCAAACAGAGCCTTAGGGTTTGTTTGCATGTTGTCGGATTCACCTCAATCCACCCTTGGGGTGAAATCTAGTTCAAGTTCCACTCCAATCCATCCTAACACATGTGGATTGATACAAATCCAACTACATCCAAACAAGGCCTGAGCTGTTCTTGGAGTGGCTATAAAGTGGAATGCATGATACAGCAATTGCCAAGTATAGACTGGAGTGGTGCCAAGCTAATTGTACGCTTCCCATCTTCAGGTACTTGATGGCCATAATGGCAGTGCAGCCGCAATATACACAAGAGACAATTTGCTCAACCATGTCCTTGGTGCTATGCCACGGGGGCTGTCCAGGGAGGAGTGGTTGCACATGTTGCCGCGAGCACTGGTTGCCGGGTTTGTTAAGACTGACAAGGAGTTCCAGAGCAAAGGTATGATTCTGCAATCAGTGTTTTGTAATTACTGCCGTGTGTTACGAAGAAGGCTGATGTCTATTTTTTTTTAATGTTTATCAGGGCAAACTTCCGGAACAACTGCTACATTTGTGATAATTGATGGATGGATCATCACTGTTGCCTCTGTCGGTGATTCTCGCTGTATTTTAGATGCTCAGAGTGGGGCTGTTTCTTTGCTTACTGTGGATCACAGACTAGAAGAAAATGTTGAGGAGTGAGTATTAATTACTTTCTAAGTAATGTGTTGTCCTACTTTGCTGGTAACGTTGCATGCCAACAAGCTTTTCTATTGCTTTCTTACCAAGGAGTTAGTACTGCATGCATGTGTGATTTCGTTTGTCAACTAAATCAGCTCTAGTAGTCAATTGCTAGTTGCTGAAATGTTTAATCCCACAGACCCACCATTTTATAATACAATCATATTTCCATTTCTTCAACTTGACTATGCCATCACTATTAATAAATGTTGAATTACTATATTAATTACTATTGGTAATTAACGTTAAAAAAGTAGAAAGCTTTTGTTTGCTATAGCCTTGGTTTTGATTCCTGCCTTGTTGTCTGTAATTGGTAGCACTTCCTAATATTCTTTCCTCAAGTACCAGTGTGGAAATTATTGCTGCTTGGAAGAATATATTAGTAATTTTGGCTTTACCAAAACTATCATGTAAAATTATGTTAGGAGGGAGCGCATTACAGCAAGTGGAGGTGAAGTTGGAAGGCTCAGTGTTGTTGGTGGAGCAGAGGTATGCTCCCATTTGTTGTCAAAAGAATATGATTTTACATGCTAGCTTTCTATGCTATATGTATGATACCATGCATTAAATACTAGTAGCTTAAGATTTCAAGGACCACAAAACAACATTACAACAACGTAACAATTGCCCTACTCTGTAACAAGATTGGTCCGCTACGATGCTGGCCAGGAGGTCTATGCTTATCAAGATCCATTGGAGATATTGATGTTGGTGAATTTATTGTCCCTGTTCCGTATGTGAAGCAAGTGAAGGTACTATGTTATTTTTAAAAATAAATGTCATCTTTAGGCTTTCCATTATCCATGGACATGCAATCTGCCAGTATGCTATATGTGTTATTTGACTTGGTTATTTTTTTTCTTTCTCCTAGTTGTCAAATGCTGGAGGAAGACTTATTATTGCTTCAGATGGCATCTGGGATGCATTATCCTCAGAAGCAGTTGCTAAGTCTTGCAGAGGTTTGCCTGCTGAGCTTGCCGCAAAGCAAGTTGTTAAGGTAAAATACTTTACCACTAGGTTATAGATTCTTGTTTATCCTTGGTGATGCTTCTTATGGTTGCCAATTACTATCATTGCATCACCAGACATGTTTTTTTCTTACCCAAGTCGTATGCAACAATCTTTTAGGAGGCACTCAGGACAAGAGGGCTAAAGGATGATACAACTTGCATTGTTGTTGACATAATCCCACCTGGTCAAACAATACGGCCTCCGTCTTCTCCGAAAAAGATGAGCAAGCTGAAGTCTTTAATCTTTAGAAAGAAAGCAAAGGACCCTTCTCAGAAGTTGACTAAACAACATTCAGCTGTTGGTATCGTTGAAGAGATATTTGAAGAAGGTTCAGCCATGCTATCTGAAAGGTCAGTTCTATTCTTTCTCCAGATGTTTTCTTGATTAGAAATTAGAATTTTCTAGTGTTATTCCACTAGCTCACTGTTGGCACTCCGACTCGATCACAGTGATCATTGTTAGCAATTATAATTGCCTCCTAGTCTATTGTGCCTGCGCCTTGGGCTCTGGCTATAGCCATGCGCCAGGCTTGGCACTTGTGCCATCTAGTATGAGTTAATTAGGTTCCTAGTTTGTGTTCACACCTTGAACCCCTGAGTCTTTCCATCTATATATTGTAATCCCTTGTAATCTGTGAGTATTGAATACAGAGTTTATCTCTCTTACATGGTATCACGAGTCCGGGTAACGCCCGCACCGCCCAGGCTGCCGCCCGCCTAGAGGCGGCGCCGCTCTCACCCGCGCCGAAGAGGCCGAAGCCGAGGCCGCCGCCGCATCCAACGAATGCGACGCTGTGGCTGCCTGCGTCCGCGCCGCCCTGGAGCGCGCGGCTCGGGAGCGGGCCGCTGCCGACCCTCCCCGTGAAGACCCGCCAGAGGACGGCGACGAGGTTGCGTCCTCCCTCTCCGATGGCGCTTGCACCTCTGTTCAGGCCACCATCGCTCTTCAGTAGGCCACTGCTGTCCTTCACCTGCACGCCCAAGCCGTGGCCGTCCAGAACATCCGTCACCTTGTCCGCGTCGTCCTCGACGTCACCTCCAGCAGCTTCGCTCGGTGGCGTGAGCAATTCCTGCTCACCCTGGGCAAATACTCTCTTCAGGGCCATGTTCTTCAAGACGATCGTCCTCTGAACTCGCCAGACTGGGAGCGCATGGACTGCGTCGTCCGCTCCTAGCTCTACGACACCCTCTCCGACAACCTCCACGACATTGTCCGGCATCGCGGCGACCAAGGCGACACTGCCCACACCACCTGGCTTGCCATTGAGAGCCAATTTCTTGGCAACCTGGAGGCGCGCGCTCTCATCCTCGACGCCAAACTTCGCACGCCTGTCCAGGGGGACCTATCTGTCACCGACTACTGCAAGCTTCTCAAGACCACCGCCGACAACCTCGCTGATCTGGGTGAACCTGTCAGCGACCGCTCCCTCGTTCTCAATCTCATCCGAGGTTTGAATGAGCGGTTTGTCTCCGTTGGCCGCCATCTTCGAAGAAGTCGTCCCTTCCCTTCTTTCTTGGAGGCCTACGATGAGCTCACTCTCGAGGAGCTCACCATGGGGGCCCCAACTCCATCTCCTCCGATGCTCTCGTTGCCAGCACAGGCAGCGGCTCCTCGTCCCCTCGTCCCGCCTCCCAGCCATCCTATGGGCATCCCACCATCGAGCCTGGGGGTGGATAAGGGGGTGGCTTTGGTGGCCACAACAATCGTCGCGACACTCGAGGCCGAGGCGGCAACGGTGGTCGCAGGGGTGGCAAAGGCGGCGGCTCTGGCCCGTCTGCTCCATCCAACCAGGGGGCGAGTGGGTTTTGGCCTACCCAATACAACTCGTGGCTCATTGTCCCCGGGCCGCGTCCTCAGCCTCGCAGTGCACCCACCCAGCCACCACACCAGCACGCATTGCGGGCCCAACAGGGAGTCTTCCCGGCTTCGCAGCAACATCCTCCACCGCCGTTTCAGCAGCAGTACCTGCAACATGCCTCTCCTGCTGCCTTCTGCGGTCAGCATGGTGCCCCTGTGCCTTCCTTCGGCACCTCGGCTCCTCGTGTGTTCTACACAACTCCAACCGGTCTTCCGGCGGCCTTCGATCATCACTCCCTTGCTTCCACCTTCGACACCATGACACTCCAGCAGCCGCCGAACAACGACTGGTACTTCGACTCAGGTGCCACCTCCTACATGACCTCTGATTCTCGCACTCTTTCACATCCTAACTCTTCCCAGTACCCTTCTCCTTCCTCTATCATTGTCGGTGATGGATCCTTACTTCCTGTCACCGCCACTCTTACAAATTCCCTGTCCCTCAATAATGTTCTTGTTTTACCACGACTCATTAAAAACCTCATTTCAGTACGACAGTTTACCACTGACAACAACTGTGCTGTTGAATTTGACCCCCCTGGTTGTGAAGGATCTGGAGTCTGAGAAGGTGATCCTCAGGTGCAATAGCTCCGGGCCGCTCTACCCATTACACCTCCTCGGCGCCACCGCTCTTGCTGCTGCTTCCACAACTCCTCTTTGGCATCGTCGACTTGGCCATCCTGGTCGTGACACAGTGTCCAAAGTCACTTCTCTTATTCCTGGCTGTACTAAAGAGCTTGGCTCTCTGTGTCATGCGTGTCAGTTAGGGCGTCATACATGCCTTCCATTTCAAATATCATCTTCTCGGGCCTCTAATTTATTTGAACTCATTCACTGTGATTTATGGACCTCCCCAGTTATTAGTGTTTCTGGCTTGACTAGGTATCCTGACCGACTAGACATCAAATAGGCACATGGGATACTTCAGCTTACTGGGCTAGCTCTGTTTGCGCCAAGCCCATTAAGATTTCTCTATTATATCTCTGCCACTCTTTTCCTCAGCTCCTCACCCCATGAAACCTTCAGTTGTCGAAGTTGCTGTATGCGTGCAACAACTGCATCTTCTCCCCATCTGCAGGCCCAAGGGAGCACAGAGTTGAGCTCATCAGTTGCATCAGCTGGTGGTGGTTTAGCATCCTTAGCATCTCCAGATGTTGCATCTTATAGAAAAGGCTATAGCAACACAAGAATATGGAGTTCTGGACACTCCAACTAACTGTTGCCCAAACATGGATAAAAAAGGTAGGGAAAGGCCAGAGGGCAGCTTGGCCCGGGCTGGCCGCTTGGATTGGAAGTAGAGGTCAGGATTACAAACTAAGGGTTGGTCTGCTCCTGCTTATATAGCAGAGAAGGCAGCCACCTACTACATCATATTCCCAAAGCTAAAAGCAGATGCTTAACCAGGCTGCTAAGCCAGCCGGCAACTGCTAGACAAAAAATAGTAAACAACTGAAAAATAAGATACAAGTAGCTAGGCTTAACTATCAATCTCCCCCTAAGCCTAGTACTAGGTGATCTGCTTCAGGCCGATTCTTCCCCTCATCTCCTGGAACTTGGTCTTGCCCAGCGACTTGGTGAGAATGTCTGCAAGCTGATCAGTAGTGGCAATGTGGTCAGCCTTGATGCTCCCATCCTCCAAGCAGTCTCTGATGAAGTGGTACTTGATCCTGATATGCTTGCTTCTGTCATGGAAGACTGGGTTCTTGGCCAAAGCTAAAGCAGACTTCCTGTCCACCTTCAGCTCAACCACATCCACCTCCCTGCCCAGCCAGAGCGCCTGTGTTGCTGCAGATGTGGTGGCGATGTACTCTAACTTGCAGCTCGATTGGTGCTCTTGCTTATGTCAATGTCCCTGGCAAGGTCGATGTCGCACTAGCCGAGCAGACGCGCCGTGCCTGGAGCCCTCTTGAACTGGAGGCCGTAGTCCAATGTCCCCGCCACATAGCGGAGGACACGCTTCACCGCCTGTAGATGCTCCACCTTGGGCCGTTCCATGAACCGGCTCACGTACCCGACGGTGAACGCCAAGTCCGGCCGGGTGTGCACGAGGTACCGGAGGCTGCCGACAAGCCGCCGGTAGTGCGTGGAGTCCACTTCCTCAGCCTTGCTTTCGCGACTGAGCCGAAGCTTCTCCTCCATTGGCGTGTGAGCTGGATTGCAGCTAGCCATCTCCCCCAGCTCAAGGATCCGCTTGGCGTAGTTGGTTTGGCGGAGACTGATGCCCTAGGCATCCTGGCGCACCTTGACGCCGAGGTAGAAGCAGAGGAGCCCGAGGTCACTCATGTCGAACTTCTCCATCATTTGCGCCTTGAACTTCTTCATCTCTCCTTGGGCGCCCGTGATGATGAGATCATCCACGTAGACACCGACGAGCAGGACTGATTGTCCAGTGCCCCGTCGGTACACCGCTGCCTCGTGCTCGCTCTGGTGGAAGCCCATCGCCTTTAGCGTGGCGTCCAGCTTCGCATTCCAGGCGCGCGGAGCTTGTCGCAGCCCGTAGAGGGCCTTCCGCAGGCCGGAGACCTTGTCTTCCTTGCCGGCGATGACGAATCCCGGCGGCTGGCGGACGTAGACTTACTCCTTGAGGTCGCCGTTGAGGAACGCGGACTTCACGTCCATATGATGGACTCTCCAGCCCTCTTGCGCCGCCAGCGCGAGGAGAAGGCGGACTGACTCCATGCGCGCCACTGGCGCGAATGTGTTGTCGTAGTCCACGCCCTCCTGCTAGACGAATCCCCTCGCCACCAGCCTTGTCTTGTGTTTGGTCACCGCCCCCTTCTCATCCTTCTTCAGCTTGAAGACCCACTTCAGGGTGATCGGGCGATGACCCGCCGGGAGGGCCGTGAGCTCCCAGGTTTTGTTCTTCTCCACCGATCGGATCTCTTGCTCCATCGCCGCCTGTCATGCTGGGTCGCCTTGCGCCGCCCTGGAGGAGACTCATTCCCAATGATGTCAGTGACCTTACGGTACCGGAGAGGCTCCTCGTCGTAGTAGGTGTCCAGACGATCCTCGTCGTCAGTGGCGGAGCTAGCCTTGAAGTGAAGGGGGGGGGGGGGGGGGCAATTCAATAGTAATGAACAACTGCATATATAATTAAAGCACAATACAAAATTGTTTCTTTTTCACTATAAAGTGCTATGTAAAGTTAAAATGACCGCAGTGAACAACTAACAAAACAATTATTTCAAAATTAAATTGGCAAGTAATTACGGGTGAGAAGTTGTGCATACTTGTCATCGATTCGGTAAGCAACAACTATTTAGCAGATTAAGAACTCGAGCAAGTACTCCCTCCGTATCATAATTAGATGACGTTTTGGACAAGCTTTAAGTCAAACATTGGGAATATAAATCATCAATAACTTTTAAGTTGTTGAGATTCCATATGTGAAAATTGTATGAATTAATTTTTGTCTTAAAAAATACTTCATAAAAGTATACTCCCTCCGTCCCTAAATAACTGTCGTTTGCGGTTCCCAAGAAACATCTTTGATTAAATATATATTAAATAATATAAATATTTATGATATATAATTAGTATCGTTGGAAAGATCTTTAAATCTAGTTTTTTAACAAATTTATTTAGAGACAAATGTTGAATTATATTTTCTATAACTTCAGTCAAACTTATGGCACGGACACCAACGACGACACTTATTTAGGGACGGAGGGAGTACATATATCATTATTCCATAAATATTTTTATAAAAACAAGAGGTCAAAGTTGTATTTGGGAGACCGTGTCACTGTCCAAAACGTTATCTAATTAGGATACGGAGGGAGTACATAGAAGACAGTATAGGGTTGCCAAAGGCCTCCTACTGCAGTACTGCTATGTGCCGTGCATCTTTGTACAGAAGGACAAACAAACAAAAAAGTGCTAGTATAACATCCGTTAAATTGTTTCACATATATGCTGGATCTATAAGACTGAGCAAGTGCTTCAAGAGGGCTGGAGCATATACATGCATGCGCTGCACGCCTGTGTTGTTGCCTGCCGCTGGTGCATGTTTGCATATATAGTCTATAGAAATCACGGAGGCAAGGGGGGCCATGGCCCACTATGGCCCCCACGTAGCTCCGCCAGTGCTCGTCGTCCTCCAGTGGCGTGACATGCTCGACGTGGGGCTGCTCGGTGGGTGGAGGCGTGGTGGTCACAGGGGTAGTCACGGCAGTGGGCGGCGTCGCGCCCACGACAGTTGGTGAAGGTGTGACCGCTGCTGCTGCTCCCGCGTTCTCCAGCTCCCCCGGAGCTGGTGATGGTGTTCGCGGAGCAGCTGGGGCTTCTGGCGATGGCGCGCCCTGTGCGCCCTCAGGCTCCTCGCTCCAGACATGCTCGACGACGAACTCTTCAAGCGTCGCTGCACCTCCTCCTTGCTCCTTCGCCCAGTCCCAGTCGCAGCTCTCGTCGAAGACGACGTCGCGCGACATGCGCACGCGCTGGTTCACCGGGTCATAGACGCGGTATGCCTTGGCGCCGTCAGCGTACCCAACGAAGAAGCCTGGGCGGCTGCGATCGTCGAGCTTCTTCAGCTGAGTGAGCTCCTTGGTGAACGCCATGCACCCGAAAGTGCGCAAGTGACTCACGGCCGGTGGCTTGCGTGCCAGGCTTCATACGGCGTCATGCCTTGAAGACTCTTGTGGGTGCTCGGTTCAGGAGATGCACAACAGTCACCACTGCCTCCCCCTAGAACTGAGCTGGCATTCCCCTCTGCTTCAGCAGTGCCCGCGCCATGGCCACCACGGTTTGATTCCGTCTCTCCACCACCCCATTCTGCTGTGGCGTGTAGGGGCAGAGTAGTGGCGCAGGATGCCTTCATCCGCGCAGTAGACTACGAACTCCGCGGTGGTGAACTCCCGCCCATTGTCGGTGCGGAGAACGCCCAACTTTTGCCCACTCCTCTCCACCAGTGCCTGAATGTGCTTGATGGCGTCGGCCGCGGCGTCCTTGGAGGTCAAGAGTGACACCCACATGTATCGGGTGACATCATCCACCCGCAGCAGTAACTAGCGCCTGCAGCCGGGAGTTGCCGGTGACACCGGGCCGCACAAATCGCCATGGACCAACTCAAGCTTCTGCTTTGCTCAGTATTGGGATTCGGCGGGGAAGGGAAGTCGGCGATGCTTGGTGATGACACGTAGGTGTCACAGAGCTGGCCGACGTGATCAATCACCGGCAGCCCGCGCGCCATGCCATCTTTGGAGAGCTTGTGGAGTGCGTCGAAGTGGAGGTGGCCGTAGCGCTCGTCCCAGCGCCACGCTTTATCATCCTTGCGCGCGGCGAGGCAGAGCGGCTTGGCAGTGTTGAGGTGGAGGATGTAGAAGCGATTGGCGCCGCGTCGTACCTTGACAAGCAGTCGCCGGTGCCGATCCCAAATCCTCAAGACATCATCTTCAATTTCCACCTTTGAGCCTCCCTCATCCAACTGGCCGAGGCTCATGATCGAATTGCGCAGAGCCGGGATGAAGTACACGCCATGGAGAGCTCTGTGCTCGCCATTCTTGGCCTCAAAGACGATGGACCTGACTCCCTTGATCTCCACCATCGACTCGTCACCGAACCTCATGACGCCCTTGGCGGAGGTGTCTAGGTTGGCGAACAGCTCGCGCCGCCCGGTCATGTGGTGAGTAGCACCGCTGTCGAGGTACCAGCCGTCCAGCTTGTCTCCTCCAGTAGCGCCGATGTCGAGGTACGCACGGGCTCGCGGCTCCTCGATGTCGAGGCTGGTCGATTTGGTGCAAAAGGTCGAAGCTTGAACCTTTCCGCGTCCTTGTCCTTCAGCCGGCTCAAGGAACCCGTGGACGAGGAAGGTCGCAACGTCTTCTTCTGCCTCGGCGACGTTCGCCTGACCTCCGCGCTTATATAGATGACTAGACCGACCAGGGACGACTAGCCTTCTTGGTTGTCGTCCGGAGGTGATCGATTATATAGATGACTAGACCGGAGGTGCGCCACACCGGAGGTGATCGATTATATAGATGACTAGACCGACCAGGGACGACTAGCCTTCTTGGTTGTCGATTAATCATCCTAGTTGTCCTGGTCTGGACCAGGATGACGAGCGATGACTAGCCAATTTAATAACCTTGTGAACAGGGGTTGCACCAGTATTTCTTGTGAACTCCTAAGAAATATACTATGCAGAACTAGGCTAGGTTCTATTAAGCTACATCAGCTAGTCCTAACTAAGTGTAGCCATTCACTCCCAGCCACGTTATAAATTTCAGGTCATTAACCTATATCTGGCTTGATCGATGGCCAACTCCAACATGCATCAATGTTCACTCCCAGCCATATTGCAGAATAAAATGTCCATAAAGGAGTACTACACTGCTTTTGATCATGTTATGAGACCTTTTCTCTCCATGGTCCCTAAGTGAGCCAGAGTGTTCAGAATGTTGTGCTAAAAAGAATAGGTTCATTGAAGAATTCCTTATATATTAGTTTTGTCATTGCTTGTGGTTTGATTTTAAGCCTATTTGTGAGCAGCTGCTCAATGCTCCTACTACTACATTCATGTCTTAGTTCTCATTCACCTTCGGTTTTGGTACCTCGCAATATTCTAGCAGCCTCTCAAACTGTTAACAAAGTGAAGGGAAGCTCCTCTGTGCCTTTTGAGCATTGCAAGAAGACTTCTAATAATTCAGAAAGTTGCTTCGAGAGGCTGGCTGATTATCATGAATAAGTTCATCAAACAATTCTTCTTATATCAGTTGTCATGGCTTGTGCTCTGATTTTGAGCCTATTCGTAAGCAGTTGCTCAATGCTCCTACTATTCCTTGATTGCTGTTTCAGTACCTCACCATGTTCTAGTAACTTCTCAAATGGTCGCCACAGTGAAGGGAAGCTCTTCTGAGCCTTGTGAGCATTGCAAGAAGACTCTTAAACGGTCACCACAGTGAAAGGAAGCTCTTCTGACCCTTGTGAGTATTGCAGGAAGACTTCTCATCATCTGGCTGTTTATCATGCATGCCATGTCGTGGTTGTAATGCCGTTCTACTCCTAAGGGTGCGTTTGGTTGAGCTGCAGCTTTTGGAAAAGTAGCTGTGAGCTGTGGCTTTTGGAAAAACTGCTGTGTGATATGGGCTATGGCTAGCCCTTTGGTTGAGGAGTTGTGGTTTTTGTAAATACTGTTAAAAAACTTTCTCAATTACATGTGGACCTGCCTGTCACCCTGACACAGCTTCTCCTTCGTCTTGCAAGCTAACCTCAGGCCCATGCTGAACCCAACGCGTCGCCGAGCTCGCGCCCGCGCCGGAGCCCCCACGCTGCTGAGCTCGTGAAGGCGACAGAGCTCTCGGCCGCGTTCGCCGGCAGGGCCGCGTCGATTGCCCGTCAGAGGATGTCGCGGCAGTTTTCGAAGATCTTGGCCCAACGATCAGTGATGTCGCGGATGCTCTCCATGGAGTTGGCGGTGATGGAAGCCATGGATCGTCTGGTCTTTGGATACTAGGTGTAACACGTCACTTGGGACGTGGGGGTGGCTGGTGGCTATGGAGCAGGGGGGTAGCGGCTAGGGTTTGGGGGAGGAAGAGGACGGCGGCGCAAGGGGAGGAGAGGAGGCGGCGGCAGAGAAGAGGGGAGAGGGATAGAGGAAGGAGCAATAGCTCTTTTCTTGCCTGATTAGATTGATTACATCCCCCCTTATATTTATAGTCCCTATTGGACTTGTGCTCGAAGCAACTATGGGAGATATCCTTATAGATTTGATTCTCCTTTCCAAACCAAACTCTAATCTCCTAATTCACTTCTTATCTCTATTTTATTGCCAGCGGTTACTGTTCACGAGTTACTGTAGCGCGACCGCCTAAGTAGGCGCCCCTCTCATGGGCCGCAGCTGGCCCATTGGCCGTGGGCTAGGAAGGTGCCATTAGACGCATGACAGGTTTATTTATGGTTCATGTTTGGTTGAACGGATGAGACGAGCCATTTCTCTAATTGGTTGGATGGATGAGAGTGGATGGGATGAGAATAGTTGACTAAATGTATCTATTATTTAAAAATGACAACAACTAATTATACACTAATAAATATGCACTAACAGTAATTTTGTTATCATAATCATTAGATAAACATTAAATATATTAATTAGCACTACTACCTCTAATTGGCACACAAAAAGTATAGTAATCACCATATTAGCGCTTATTAAAATTAATCTCTACATCATATTTACTAAGTAATAATATAACATACTAATACTCTTAATTTATTTACGACTCACAATTGTTTTTGGTGGCAAGGATATCCTGGGATATCCATATCTAGCTCACTTGTGAATCAAATATCACCTGTCCATGGATGGTCATATCCCAACTACGGACATCCATTGTCCATCCAACCAAACACACCCTTAGGCATGTGGCCCAACAGGTCATGGTTCCATCACATATATTGTGTTCTTGGCTCTTCTCCCAATTCCATCACATATATAATCATGGTCCCAATTAGCAGCTGTATCTTGTTCTCGCACTGATGCTGAACTTCGAGCACTTGTCACTACTACAGATATAGTATGGTTTTGATGGTTTGTTCGCTGATTTTGGGATTTCATGTGATGCTGCCACACTTCTCTATGACAATACAAGAGCCATACAGATCACCGATGATCCTATGAAGCCCGAACTTATTAGTGTTGATGCCTTCTTTACTCAGTCTCATTGTCATCAGCACACTATTGCTCTTCAGTATGTGCCCTTAGAAATACAATTGGCCCACGTCTTCACTAAAGCAACAGCGTCGACTTCACTTGCTCAAACTCAATGCTTCAGATCCCCCACTACCAAGTTGAGTTGGAAATGAGACGTCAAGTGTATGAACGCCCATATGGCCCATGAGGCTCCCTATATATATATTCATCTCTACTAATGGAGTTCACATCCTCTCAAATCCCTAAGGTTGGTTCAGTCCCCCTCTCTTTTGCAACCCACTTTTCTTTGTCTGTGCATTGTTGCTGAACATGAGCCTCCGGAGTGCAGGCGGGTATGCCGGTGTAGCCATGATGTGGGCACTGAACCGACGGGAGACAGAGGGGGTGGACAAGGAGATGGGGGAGGCAGTTGTTTTCCCCTTGCAAGTTTCACCAGCTGCATCCAACGCTGACCACAGGCGCATAGATGTGATGTGGTGAGATTTGAACCTCTACATGGACGCAAGTTAGTTGAAAGACCTAAAATGGTCACATTTTGAGTTGAGGACTCATGTTAGAATCCATAGTAGATCGAGGATCTAGATAATCAGTTTTTAGTTTGAGGACCCAAGTTTGAATCTATGAAAAGTTTATATTGCCATGGTGCATTTTACTCAAAAAACATTGTATCTAGAAAAGCAAATGACTTACAATTTGAAAGGGATGGAGCAATATGGATTGTATGGTTAATTTTTTGATTTTGAAGATCTCTTAATATCAGTAATATTACTAAAATTACATAGTGCCACAAGACACTGATCCATTTGATGGTTAACCAAGTACGAGTGCTGTTGTAAAGCTAGTGTTACAATACCATGATTATATGTCTGAGTTTAAGGTGAGTTGTGCGAACTTAGGCTCAGCATAGAGATAACATTTTTCATTGATTTTCATGTTCATCTTGTTGCATGCTATTCCCTTCATTTTAAATTATAATACATTTTGATTTTTTAGATACATTGCTTTTGCTATGCACTTAGATGTACATTATATCTAGATACATGGTAAAAGGAATGTATCTAGAAAAGCCAAAACCTCTTACAATTTAGAACAGAGGAAGCACCTATTATTCCATATATATTTGTTTTTGAATTTGAAATGCTATGTGCATTGTAACCTGGCAATTTGGGTTATCTTCTACACATCAATGCTCATTTCATGCATATATGTACACTCAGGTTAGGTCCTGATTTGGATGGCAGGAGTACCTCAAGCTTGTTTACATGTGCAATCTGCCAGTTAGACCTGGAGCCAAGTGAAGGCATTTCGGTGCATGCTGGATCGATCTTCTCTTCGAGCTCCAGGCCATGGGAAGGCCCATTCCTCTGCTCGGACTGCCGTGACAAGGATGCCATGGAAGGCAAACGTTCCAGTGGTGTCAAGGTTCTGTAGTATACAGCAACTGCTGATCACTGTAGCTGCCCGAAAATCCCATCTTTCTCTCTTTTCTTCTTGAGGATCCTTTCATGGTTTTACAATTTTTTCTTTAAGTTCTAGGAATTTGGATGAATTTAGGGTGAGTCTTATTTTGTTCTATCTTGCGAGGAACTAGCCAACAATGTAAGTAGCTGTTGGCAAAAGGAAATGTGAAGCGAGTGAATAGGGTATGCCTTCATTTTGCTTTTTCTGTTCCATTTGGAATGGACTGACTGTAACTCGCTACTCGCGAGTAATGATAGCTAACCTATTCTTTATTTGTAACTATCTGTGCATTGTCTAATGGTATATTTAGTTATTGCGTATTTAGGCCTGTTTAGTTCCAACCAAAATCAAAAATAAAAAATCCCAACTATTTTGGATTCTAAAATTCAAAATGCAAAATATTTTGGTAGGGTGTTTAGTTCCCACCAAAATTTGCCTTCCAATGATGAGGATTGTGAGGATGACACATAAACCAATGCAAAGATTCTCTTATTTTGACCTCTTAAGTTCAAAATGTAAAATGAGGAATGTACTACTTTTTGCCAAATATTTTGGGTGGTGTTTAGTTTTATTTTATAAAATGAAGAATCAAAACCCAAAATATTTTGGATTATATGGGGAACTAAACACCCTCTTATTAATGGCACACGCATTAATGGGTGTTTATTTTTTCCGTTCTTGTTTGAGGCATTCTTTCCAGATGAAAATCCCATGACTTGTCGGTTAGGGTCTTGCAGCGAAAACTAATCTTTCACATGTTAAATTTTGTACTGTAATTTCTTGTGCTTGAGGACACAATTGTCTCCTTTTCATATCTAAATGACATTTAGTTAAAAAATGTTTTTGAGACTTTGTTAGAGCATCTGCGTGAGTCTTTGTATTCACTCTCTAAAGTTTTATTTGTAGACTTAACTAAAAAAAAGTTATATTTGGAGACTTAAGTAAAATCTCCTTCAACTTTTATATATCTTTTGCACACCCTAGAGCTATGTTTTTTATATGGGTAAATTGCACGACCGGTTATAAGTATTGGGTGGATTTCATCTAGTTCCCCAAACTACGAAATCGTACATTTGACTTCCTAATGTATTTAAGTGATCTCATCTAGGGTCCAAAGTAGACATAAAGAGGGTTAGAGGCTGACGTGGCTGTCTATAGACATGATTTAAACACAAAACTTTAAGTAGTGCCATGCATGTCTAGGATTTTCCAGTCTAGTCACCGCCAGGCGGGGCTCATCTGCAAGCCCCGTCTTCTAGCTCCTGCCGCCACCAGCATGCCACGCCACTGCCACGCGGGGGTGAGCCTGCGGGGCGTGGGCCTTGTTGTCGCATTGGGGCAGGCGACCACTATAGAGCGGTGGCGGCTTGGTCATGCGCTTGCAGCACCGTGTTGCCGTGGCGGCTTGGCCATGCGCTTGCTGCACCGTGTTGCCACACCACTGCCTGTTGTTGCTATTGCTACGTGGCGTCGTCGCACCACCGCCTAATGCTGTTGCATCACACTGCCTTGCCCTTCCCTATGACCTCTCTCACTCCAGCACCCAAATCTACCGCCGTCGACATTACCATGCACATAGCCAAGCTCCCGATCTCCCTCCACAACTCACTTCTAGACTCAGTTACTCCTCCGTTGGGTTCCCAGATGCATGATGAGCCCTCCATGTCGTTGGGTTCCCAGATGCATGATGAGACCTCCATGTCAGCAAGGATAGGTGAAGTCACCAGTCAACCACCACGTCAGCAAGGTCAATTTTCAGTCATCAATGTGGTGGTTACCAAGAAATATAGAATAGAGAAGCTAACATTCGGAGATCTAACTAAAAAGTTAGGTCATTTTTTACAAAGAATATCTATTGTTATCAGTATGGAAGGATATAAAGTTCTTTGAAATTGGTCTTAACATCGACACCCTCTCCATAGAACTTAGGGTCTTATTCTCATGTATGTCCTATCATATACCTTGGATCATCATACATGTATACATGCATACAGCCATACAGGATCGCCGGAGGGAGTGACTCTATTGGAGTTCGGGGAGATAGAAGGAGTCCCCCATGAGGTTCAAGCTTCCAAGGTTCCCGAAGGAGGAGAGCAGGTTCCTGAGCTTCCTGAGTGCCCGAACCACCTGCCCTCCACCTTCCTAAAAGGCAAGCCCCAGAGCATTAAACACCTATCTTACTCTATTTCAAGTACTTTACTTACAAGATTATCACTTGTTTGTGCATTAAGTTAGTAGGAGTTGAATGAAACCCTTGCTACATAATATCTTCCTTGTCCAACTAAAGAAGGATTGAAACATACAGTAAGGACCTGATTAGCCTAGAGGGGGGGGGGAGGGGGTGAATAGGCCTGTTTAAAATCAAACTCAAAGTTTCTGTTAGCATAGGCGTGGCACTACCGCGGCTACCCGACACTGCTGCTCTCTAGAGCGGCAATGCTGGTCACCTGGACAGAGATGTGCACAATTCAAAAACTATGAAGAATATGGAAATTGTGCTTGAATCAAAACCTTCCTAGAAGTATGATGAACCTCCAACACCACTTGAAAGTGGTAGCAACACACCCATGGCGTAGATCGGGACCAAACCCTAGAAATCAACTTGAGAGTAATATATATCAAAGTATAGAGACAATCACAGGTTGACACAAGATTTGACCCGTGGTTCAGCTCGCCACCAAGGCTTGCCTACGTCCACGTTGTTGAGGTGCGCCACACAAGGCTCAAGCTCACCACAAAGGCTAGCTCTTTCCTCGGTCTCAAGTCAAGAGAGTGAACTCTTGAGATGAGGGGAAATGTATTAGCAATATGGGGTGTTACAAACCTCCCTAGGCTGCCACACGAAGGAGGCAAGCTCAAGGTCGACGCCTAGCCATCTAGGAGCAATGCTCCAAGAGTAAAGAACTCAAACCGCCGGCCACCACGCAAACCAAATGCTTGTAGGAGTTGAAGATCCGAGGGAGAAGCTTCTTCTCAAGCTTGGAGGCTCAATCTCTCAAAGATTTGAGTGGAAATCAATGGAGAAGAGAGTTGGAGCACCAAGGGAGAAAAGGGGAGCAAGAAGAGAGCTTCTCAAACTATTTCACGAAATGATTCTGACTAAATGAGAAAAAGTTACCGTTGGGGGAGTGAGGAGGTAAGGAAATACCCCCTCATTGCCAACGGTCAGAATTCAAGTCGCAGCAGTGCCAGCCTAGAGGTGCGGCAGTGCCGGACTGCGCGGCACTATCGGCCTGAAGCCCGGCACTGCCGGCCTGGCACAAACAACAAAGGTAGCATAATGGAATAGCTGGTTGTTTTGCCTACTATGTATGTGGAGGTGTATGATGAGTGTATAGATATAGCATTTGGTTCACTTGTTGGCATGCGTGTTGAATCCCTCTTAATAGTACGACATACCTAACTCAATTTCGAAATATAAAATGAATTAAAGTACTTTGAGCTTGTTGCCATACACTTTTGTAATTGGAGGGGTTCGCCAACCTGTTCATCAACCTCCTTATGTTTAACCTGCTTGTCACACTTGAAGAGTCTCATTAGTTCTCTAAATATGTTGTCATGTCACCAAAACGTACTTAGGGCTTGATTGCACTTTCAATCTCCCCCTTTTTGGTGATTGATGACAACACACTTAGAGCTTACAAAAGTGAAATAATAATATGAGACAATGCAAGTCATGGGTGTAGGAGCTCCCCCTAAATGTATGAATAAGAATTTGAATTTCAAATTTGGCATGAAAATCCAAAATTCATACATTGGAGTAAAATAGGGTCCCCCCTACATCCATGACTGCTGTGGGGTGCTGAAACAAGGTGTCACAAATATATATGTGATCATACGAACCTATCTCACAAATCAGAGTGCTTTGCTGTTAGTAGCAGAGCGGCACTACCGCGCCTAGGCCCGACAGTGCCGGCCTGACTGCCAATCAGCAAGGCTGCGGAAGCAAGAGCACGGCCACACAACACAATAAAAAATATAAACTAAATGCACACAGAGACAAGCATAATAATATGAGAGATTACATGTCCACAAATAACACAAATTAATTACTAGAGTGGCAATATTACAATAAAATAGTTTTGTTGCTCTCTCATCTCCCAAACTAAAAACAAACTAAGATAGATCAAGGTTCCACAACTACTGCTCCTCCATGACCATCGAAGATTTGTTGTACCCCCTTCACTTAGTAATTATCCCCCTTTGGCAACAAGTCACCAAAAAGAAGAGAAAACATAGCAAAAAAAGAATACAAACTAGGTGAAGTGGTGAAGTGAACACTAAGAGCTATGAAGTGAACACTAAGAGTTCTAGCATCAGGAGAAGCGGTGAAGTGAACACTGAGAGCTCTAGCACGACCACTACATCTCGGTGGCTCCTCCTCCTGAATCTCCTCCTCATCATCATTATCCTCATCATCCTCATCATCTGAGCCAAAGCTGGACTCTTCACTAAGATCTGGTGGAGGAAGAGGTGGAGATAGCTGTCTGAGGCCATGCTCCTGTCTGAGCTCTCTGATCTCAAGTATGGCCTTATAAGCAGTGTCATTGGCATAACAAATGCCAGTGAATATCTTCCTCAAAAGCCTGCCAAACTTTCCTTTCTTCTTGCCTTTGCTAGCCGCTGCTCTGGAGGACTCAGAGTGATCTGAAGCTGCTGCCCTGCTCCTAGAAGAGGTCACCTGAACTGTGGAGTGCACTGCCTTCTCACCTCTGTAGGGCTCATGGACAGTGTCCTTGTTGAAGACATGTCTAGTCACCCTCTCAATGATAAACATGAGGTATGGTGCATAGGGAATCCACTTCCTAGCATCATCTATTGTAATGAACACCTCATCTCAAATGAAGCGAGATACAGAAAAGGGTGGTGCACCGCCTCTCATCCTTCGCAGCACATTCTTTGTTGATGCATAAAGATTGGATGCAGATCCCACCTTGGGATAGAGAGTGGTCCTAAATAGGTTGTTAAGAATGTAATACTTGCTCCTTAACCCCTTCACAAGACCATCTGCCTCCTCATGCTTGATGTAGAGAGGAGAGATTTCTTCATTTGTCAACCATCTCTCATCATGAACATTTGAGAAATTTCTGTCATCCTCTCCAAAGCCAAGAAGACGGGCAAAAGTCACATAGTTCAACTTATAATGCATGCCCTCTGTCAAGAAAGTAGGTGGCAAAGAATTGATGGATGATTTCAGTATTCCAGTCATACCAAAAACCCATCCAATCATACATGCCTAGCTCCTTGCATTGATCAATGACTCTGTCAAATACCGGATCCCTCTTGTTCTCAAGGTGTTCCCAATCAACATATTTCATCTTTATGATCTTGGGCTTCATGGCATGAAAGAAAACAGAGAAGTAAAAATCTGAGTGGAAAGTATTCCATAACCTGTAATCCACTCCCATGTCCTTTGGCACATCATAAGGATTGATTGCCCTTTGCTCTTGGACAGACCGATACTGGTTTTGATAGTTCACCCTTGGTCTTGCACGGTTGTCCTATGGCTCCCTGACAATCACCTCCTCAGGATGAGGAATGAGATAGGACCCATCAAAGAGTCCAAGATTTGGAGGTGTCTTAGGGCAAGCACCTTCTCTGATGGTTCTTCCTGCCATCTGCAAATTACTTTCCTGCCTGATCCTTTCCCTAGGACTCATGCCATCATCCACACCACCTCTGCCTCCTCTGGTAGCATGGGCCTTTGTCCTTGGCCCCTTTCCTCTAATACCACTCGGTCCACCGGCTTCCATCTATGCATTTAAAAGAGAGAAGGTTAAGTTGCTGTACTTAGAATAGTGACTGGAAACTCTAGCACAAAGATTAAACCAAAAACTAGAGTCAATGGTTGATTGTAGGAGCATTGGCAGCAGTGCTATAACCAGGGGCCCGACACTGCCGGCCTCTGGCGCGTCAATGCCGGCCTGGTGCAGACAACACCAATGCTAGCTCCATCAATCCACCATTGAATCTAGGTTTTGATTGAATCTAACTACTAGGGGTACATCACCATACATAATGCAACCACTAACAACCTAAATCCCATCTCAAAAACCACACATTGCATAGATCGAACCGGGAAATTTTTGGTTACTTACTCCCAAGGTAGGAGTAGAGCATTTTTCTGGTGGATCTAAATGGCATATATGTGGATGCGTACTTACAGGATAGAAGTAGCATATATGAGTAGAGTGTACGTGATCTTGATTTTAAAAGCATGACAAGTCCCTAAGGGTCAATAAAGCTTGATAAAACTAAATGCAAATACAAGCAGTAAATATGATAGTGAATGTTTTCCTAATCTACTAGGCATGTATATATGGCTGTGGTAGGAATTCAAGCTCTCGTCATACATAAACTCATCATGTAACATTTTTAATTTTCAAAAGATAAATTCCCCAGAACTCTAGTATTGCTAGGAACAAGATAAATAGCAACTCAGACTTTTTCATATCATACCTATCAACTACCTAGACTTAGCTCAAGCATTCGCAACCCACAAGTTTCAGGTTCAGAGTAAATCTTATGTCAAAACAGTTATGTCTAAAACTCAGGAGAATTCAAGGTTGAAAACTAGGTACTTGAAAGGAATTACGACAGAGCAACTATTCATCATCTCCATCTTAAGAGTTTATCATTGGGGTTCATTTTAGCATAACTTCTTTATTTTATTCTCTCCTATTATTTATTAGCAAACTTCTAAACTAAACAAAGAAATATATATGAGCGGGAAATATTTATTGGGTTCTCTATGATTATGCATCTTTTTTATTTTTAGCAGAGTATAGGTATAAAGATTGATAGGTAGAAATACTTAGCTGAGTACATGGGGGTTCTCTCCCCCAATCTAGATGTTGACATAGTCATTCACTATTGCTGTTGATATATTAGATCTTATTCAAGCTTCCAAATCCTGCATAACTCAAATAGACAACAAAGCTCGTGGAATTGATTAATCATTAGTGGTTGGCCACTTAAACCTTAGTTATTTAAAGCATTATTGATTTATAGATTGGATCATTAAATTGTAAAAATTCAATCAAGTCAATTTCTTCTAAGTTCTTAGGTTCAAGAAAGACTTTCAAACGTTGACCATTTACCTTGAATATGTTACATGTATCATCTTGAAGTGTGATAGCACCGTGTGATGCAACTTCAATCACCTTGAATGGTCCTTCCCATTTGCTTCGAAGTTTTCGATGACCAAAGAGCTTCACTCTTGAGTTGAATAACAGAACTTTATCACCAGGTGTAAACTCCTTGTGCTTGATTCTCTTATCATGCCACCTGTCGGTGTTATGACCCGGGGTCAAGACCACCAACGAGTAAATTTGTATATCGCGTGCTCCCTCTCTCAGACGTGATGCAAGATGGACACAAGATTTATCCTGGTTCGGGCAAAGAAGGCCCTACGTCCAACGGGGGGAGGATGACTTGTATTATCTCGCACCCAAAGCGTGCTCGTACAGGGGGGGGGGGGTACAAGCTGTGTTACACGGAGTCGGCCACCCGAGGGGTCGATCGAGCGGCTATGTGTGTGTGAAGCGTGGTCTAGGGTCCCTGAGAACCAAAGTTGGATCAGAGTCCTAGATGAAGTGGGAGCCGACCGAGAGAGACTCCAACCTCCTCTTGAAATCGGGAAGAAGAAGTCCTCTCCCTCCCTCTACCTCGGCATCCCCCTTTTATAGACCAAGGGGGAGACTCGAGGGTACAGGGTCCTAACAGTAGAAGTATGGGCGGCGCATTCACGGCACAGTGTTGGCGAAGAGACATCGAGCACTGTGGCGGCGTGGTCTTCCCGTCCTTCAGGCGTCCCCGGTCGTGACATCAGTAGAAGTCGTCGCAGTGCAGTATCCGTAGGCGGGCGCGAGTCTCACGGCCGAAGCGGGACAGGGCGGATGGGACGTCTTCCGTACCGGAGTTGTTGAAGAGGAGGGGGTCGAGCCCCCGGTCGAGGGGGGAGGCCGAGCCCCGTATGACTCCGTCACGTTCCTGAAGTCGTCGTCGAGGGTCGCACTATTCACTTTCTGAGGGGTACTGTAGAAGTCCGTACTCGCGTAGTGGCGGCAGTGGCGGCACATTTGACGGGAGTCGGGGACTGGACGGGGAGTTGGCGGATTTGACAGTGGACGCAGGCGCCCATGTCGTCAGGTGGGTTTACTTTTACCCATGCCGAAGTGGTTGGGTTAATCGAGCCCTCGTCCGTCGACGACGCTTGGAAGGTCGAGGCGTCGACGGGTTGAGGAGGTCGAAGTCGAGGTAGAGGTCGGGGGTCGTTCGTTTGACCCCTCGTCCGCCGTCGAGGTGGAGCCGGGGGGTCGTTCGTTCGACCCCTCGTCCGTCGTCGAGGTAGAGCCGGGGGGTCGTTCGTTCGACCCCTCGTCCGTCGTCGAGGTAGAGCCGGGGGGTCGTTCGTTCGACCCCTCGTCCGTCGTCGAGGTAGAGCCGGGGGGTCGTTCGTTCGATCCCTCGTCCGTCGTCGAGGTAGAGCCGGGCCAGTGGCTGGTTTCCGCAGTCGGTGTAGCGGGGGCCCTCGATTGATGGGCTGCGTCTTACCGAACAGTAGGCTGATCCTTGCCTTAAAAATGGTTGCTATGTTTAGCGTTAATTTATCGAAGGGTTTAGGGTACCCCTTACCTTCGTACCCGACAGTAGCCCCCGAGGCCCCAGAGGAGTGATTTAGAACTCCTCTGGGGGCTATGATACGCGTTTCTCGGGGGGAGCAAGAATTGTCCGGAGGTTTTATCCTCGGCCTGCAGGGTTAGTGAGGAATCCGATTCTCCATGGGTGCGCGCGAGCGCACCCCGCGGGGGTAGCCCCCGAGGCCCCAGAGGAGTGATTTAGAACTCCTCTGGGGGCTAAAATACGTTATGTAGTGGGGTCTTTAAAGGATACCTGGAGATGCGGCACCCTGTCGAGGGGTCGATCCCGTTCCTTTTCCTGCAAAGAGAAGTGTTCGAGGGCGGCTGTCGAACCCTACCGAGGGCCAGCCTTCGCTCCGTCGAGCACCACTGGAGTCAGAGCGCCCCGCCCGAGAGGTCGACTCTGTCTGCCAGGTTATGAGTTTTCGACCCTCTTTCGTCGAGGGGTGCCGTGCGTAGTCGGGCCC